>JAPKLY010000036.1:942388-1017442 GCA_026898435.1 Prunella vulgaris
TACTTGGGTTGGATGTTTGGGCTCCACTCTTTTGAGGATAGGCCTTTTTTAAGCTTAAGTTTATGGCCCTGCTCCTAAGTTCGTATATGGCCCACTTTCTACATACATGTATAAGTTAAGCTAAAAAAAAATAGAAAGAGAAAAAAAAAAGAAAAGAATTTTGATCGAAGTTAAAAAAAAAAAAAAAGAGATTTCCGTAGTCTACGTAGTAGCAGCGGAATGTTCTATTTTTATCGTATTATTTATTATTTACACGGTGTTCGACACCACTACCTCATGAGGCAGAAGATTTCAGTTGGGCGGCTGAAGCATTTTCAACGACTTCAGAGATTCGTCGGGCAAGACCTTTTGCCCACCCTAATCAGGTTATTCTCAACTTATATCCTTTTAATATGTTGCAATTCATAATAATCAAACATGTTAAAAGTTGGGGGCTTATTGTTCATATAACTTGAAAATGATTTTGGAAAATTCAAAACAAAATATTTTTTATGCTTTGAATTTCATAAAAGTTAAAAATGTTATCTTCTATGAGAACACATAGCTTCATTCAGAGCAACATAATTGGATCTATTTGCATGCTTACATGTCAAAAGCAGTTTTAATAGATTACTTTTTTAAAAAATCCCGTGAGGCACAAAAAATTTCTTGTGAACAAAAAGTTTTTATTTTCGCAAGAATATTCTTTATAATACCTTGCGTCAAAGCACATTGAGCTAGCAAGTCCCAAACAAACCTCGCGTCGAAGCTCCTCGAACAAGCGAGGCCCGAACGATCTCACATCCTACGTGAGATCCCCCATCATCAGCCGAGCATTAATCGTGGCTTGGGGCAAAGTCATCCTAGTTAAGTTCTTTGGTGAGCTAAATTATCTTGCAAACAGAACTTAGCGTGAGGTACGATCAAATAAAATCCCTTGACGAGCTAATTATCTCTAAGAGCATGATCTTTACGAAGTTGTCAGCGAGCTAATTATCTTGCTTTTAAAACACTTTGACAATTGGGTTCAGGCGTAGCTAATTATCTCCCTGAATCCAGACTAATAACCTTTTAAAAGGCAAACACGTCAGAGAATAGTCGGCGAGCTAATTGTCTTGCTTTCAAACTATTCTGACGATCATGTTCAGGCGTAGCTAATCATCTCCCTGAACTCAAATCAATAAACTCTCAAGAGTGTATACGTGCTAATAAATCAGCGAGCTAATTATCTTGCTTTTAATTTATTACGACGTTTAGGATCAGGCGCAGCTAATTATCTCCCTGAGTCCAAATTTACAACCTTTTTTATAAAAAAAAAAAAAGCAAATATTTCCGACGTACGGACGACTTGTAAATCTCGCCCCATAAAATAAATAATTTATCAAAAGACTCACGCTCAGGAAGTACAACCTCTATGTGAGCAAGAGTCATACAAAACATGATTATTCCTCCTTCTCAGGCGATGCGCCTTTACAGACATGATTATTCCATCTTTTCAGATGATGCGCCTTCTCGAAATCTCGATTCTTGAAGGCATGATTCCGCATTCTCAGGCGATGCGCCCTAACCGGCATGGTTATTCCGCCTTCTCAGGCGATGCCCCTTTACAGGCATGATTATTCCGTCATTTCCGACGATGCGCCTTCTCGAAATCTCGATTCTTGAAGGCATGATTCCGCCTTCTCAGACGATGCGCCTTAATAGGCATGATTATTCTGCCTTCTCAGGTGATGCGCCGTTACAGGCATGATTATTCCATCTTTTCAGACGATGCGCCTTCTCGAAATCTCGATTCTTGAAGGCATGATTCCGCCTTCTCAGGCAATGCGCCATAACCGGCATGATTATTCCGCCTTCTCAGGCGATGCGCCTTTACAGGCATGATTATTCCATCTTTTCAGACGATGCGCCTTCTCGAAATCTCAATTCTTGAAGGCATGATTCCGTCTTCTCAGGCGATGCGCCGTAACCGGCATGATTATTCCGCTTTCTTAGGCGATGCGCCTTTACAGGCATGATTATTCCGTCTTTTCAGACGATGGGCCTTCTCGAAATCTCGATTCTTGAAGGCATGATTCCGTCTTCTCAGGCGATGCGCCCTAACCGGCATGATTATTCCGCTTTCTTAGGCGATGCGCCTTTACAGGCATGATTATTCCGTCTTTTCAGATGATGCGCCTTCTCGAAATCTCAATTCTTGAAGGCATGATTCCTCCATCTCAGGCGATGCGCCCTAACCGGCATTATTATTCCGCCTTCTCAGGTGTTATTACCTGATTAAATCCTTATGTGGCTGGGATCAGGATAACAAATAAGTATGTAAATATTTGAATAATCGTGCAGAAAAAATAAATAACACAGAGATTTGCCTAGATCTTGTCTTGCAAGAGCTAGGACTTAAGTGTAGTCTTTGTATTGATCAAATTCGTGGACCTTTACAATGATGGCCCTAAGGCCATATTTATAGACGATCTCAATTATGGTATGTGCACCTATCAAGCTGAATTGGTCAACTAGACCGTTACATATGCTATTTCAGGAAGTATTCTCTCCATCAATGGAAGCTTCCCTTGTATGCAAGTTAAGTGATTCTAATTATGCCATAAATTATGCATAATGACTATAATTCCTCTTGTAAGAGTTGACCATGAGTTTGCTTGTGCCCGTAGGTGCTTAGCTTGCTCGTGCTTGTAGGTGCTTAATTTGCTCGTGCACATAGGTGCTCGACTTGCTCTTGCTTGTAGGTGCTCGACTTGCTCGTGCATGTAAATGCTCGACTTGCTCGTGCCCGCAGATCCTGATCCTGCACGTGCTTATATTTGTGGGCTTTGTTTATGCTCGCACTCCAAGTTCTCTTGTTTTGGATTTGGGCCTCGTCTGATTATTTATGAGCTCGGGCCCATTGTAATAATCGTACCACAATAGACAATACGTGATATTTTTTTATCTTAGCTGGGTCATGGACAATACATTGTTAACTTACATGTTAGCTTACACCAAAAATTGTGATCTTAGCTGGGTCATGGACAATACATTCCCCGGCTAAAAAGGTGTTCTCATTCGGGCACCCGAATGTCAAGTCCATCATCGGCCGGTTTCTGGCCCGACCCGTTCCAACCACCAACGACCTGTTCCTGATCGTGGAGGCCCATAGGAATGCGGGCATCAGGGAGCTGAACCAGCAGCTAGGTCAAATAATGGAGGAAGTGGAAATGGAGAAGAGAAGGGGTGAGAATTTGGACAGCATGAGGAAAGCAAATCAGTGTCATTATTGGTGGGAGTCTCCCATAGAGAAGTTGGGGTTGGAGGAGCTGGAGCAGGTGAGAGAAGTAATGGAAGAGCTGAAGAAGAGTGTGAACCAACACATAACCAAGATGATGAATCCTCCACCGCCGCCGCCGCCCTCGATTTTCGGCTTCGATGAGTACAAGGTTAAGCCTAGTCAGGCTGTAATGAGCCATCATGCATATAATATGGGGAATAGTAACTTTGGGTGTGTGCATGGATTCTTCTGATGATGGGTGTATGTTTTGGATATTAATTATTTTTTGTGTGCGTGCTGGTTAGTATCTCCCTAGCTAGTTTATAATTGTGGATCGATTACGAATATTTGTGTTTTAATTGCAATTCAGTTATGAAATCATTTTGATTGAAATTTATAATCTGTGAGAGTAACACTTTTACTTTTGGGATGAGAATAGGTCATACTACCGGTAGGGACTTAAGTCGGGGACCTACGGTCTGACCTATTAAAAGCTTTGTCCGGTTCAGCCTATTTAATAAATAAGTCAAGCTGACATGAAGTTTTTAAAAAGCCTTTTAAGCTAAAACCTATTTAATTATATATATATATAATTAAGATAATATAGATTTATAAATTATAATTTATCAATTTTTATCAATTAATATATAGATGCACTAATAGAACATGATCAGTGACCACAGAAGGTGGTAAGTTGAAGAAAATTGGAAGAAATATTTATCACTTATGTATTAATTTTTTTAACTACTTTATGATTTTGTTATTGTTTTCTAAGTTAGTTTAGGTTGACATTAACGATGTTATTTATGATTTAATAAAATATTTAATATTATTATTATTGTTATTGAAATATTTGTTAATTTTATAGGTGTGTTTTGAAATTTTCATATGAATAAAAATTTATGAAAAATTCTTATTAGGTAGGCCTTTAAAAGGCTTTCGGGTCTGACATGTTTGCTAAAAAGGCCTTGGTCGAGCCTACTAAAAATCTTACTATAGATAACAAGCTAGACTTAGGCCCATCAATAGTAACTAAGCCCAAACTTTAGATTTTTTTGTGAGAGAGGTAACTTGACCTGACCTATTTTCACCCTGGTCTATCTTTTGCGCACCAAATGCACTGTGTAATTCATGTGTAATTTAAATAATGTGAAATTGATTATACTGAACAGTTAAGACTGATTACACTAAATAATTAGGATAAACCTGTTGTAATGGTTCAGTATAATCAACACTAACTATTCAATATAAATATAAACTTCTAACTCTTTAAAAATATACTGGTGTGTTGTATTGTGTTCATTTTTTTTTTCCTTTCTTTGATCTAAAAAGTAATAGGTGTAATCGTTTCATCCCAATGTTGTTTCTATGTTTGAATTTTTAAATTTTTTTATCTTTTATTTTTTATGGAATTAATTTATAATATTTAAATAAATAAAATAAAATAATTATTTTATGAAAGAGTATTAATCAATTTAAGTGAATGAAACTATTATGAATATATTTTTGTATGTAAGTATTAGACTATTAGTGAAATGAAATGTAATTTAAAGATATAAATGGAAAATGACATTGAAAATAAAATTTAAACAAAGGGTGTAAATATCATGGATTTTTTTATTTCATAACTATTCGATTTTCTGAATATCGCCTCAAAGGGGTTTTTTGTTCTTGTAGTTTTTTTTTTTTTTTAAGATAATTTAATTCGAAAAAATTGTGAAAATTGAGAAAATAAGAAGAAGAAAAAAACAGCTACAACCTCAGTCGTCATATATTGCTCCATTAGTGGAAGCCCAATTGAGGATAGATTAAAGCATAGCTCTTGAATTGGTCCGCAGTAAAGCCCGATAAAATTCTTGCCCATTTCTTGAGCCTAAGCCCAAGTCAAAAGTCAAACTACTTTGAAGTTGATCCTATAAAGTGTTTTTTTTTTTTTTTCCAATTATAGTTATTTCGATTTTTGTTTATGAATTTATTTATGTAGTGATGTTTTGAGGTAAAGTCAATGAAATAGAGAAAATATTGGATGGTGTATGGAAATAAAACCAATCGGGCAGGTTTAGCTTGTACTACCTCCGTCCCCCAAAAGTTTGCGGTATTCTTTGGGCACATATTTTATGAAAAAGTGTAATGAGTAGAATGTGTATGGTGGAGATTGTGTGGTAAAGATTTTAAAGGTGGAGATTTAAAGAAATATTTTCATTTTAAGAGTGTGCAAATTTTTGTGGGACAAACTAAAAAAAAAAATATGCAAATTTTTTTGGGACGGAGTCAGTATTATTTATTTGAAAATCTCAACATGACAGATCTTTCTTTATTTTCCTTTTGACTGCATTGATATCCGTAAGGTGGCATGGGTGAGGTTGCTGCATGCATCCTTGCGAATTCCTATATGCTCCTCATGACAGATGTACTTGTCTTTCTTCACTTGATTAGAGATATAAAATTAAATGTGACACAATTTTTTACTTAAAACATATTTATTAATATAATTAAACAATATTAATAATGTATATTTCAAAGGAATTATGAAATATTTATTGTCTTTTAATATCAATTATGTCTTTTCGAAAGATATGTCTATATATAATTTTTTATATCTTGTGTACCAATTGCATCGTATAATTTAAGTTAAATTTTAAAAAATTATACAAAATACTACTGAAAAGTTACACATGTTATTACAAATACATTTTCAAAAATTATATAAAATACTACAGAAAAATCACAATATTTTTTTTATTTTTTTGGTATAAATAAGGAGCAATTTACTAGAATTTTTTTTAACAAGAATGTACATCAAATTAATTGGAATATGTAAATTATTTGGAGCATGCATATTTTTAATTGACATATTCCTATTAATTTGATGTACATTTTTAAATTTTTATATTTGGTTAAATTAATATAGACTAATCCTGGTATTTTTTTGTGCAATTTATATTAGTATTTGACACCGAAAAAATGTCACTAAATCAGTAAAAATTACAAGGTATTTTTTTTTTTTTTACAGAAATTACGTAATTATTTTATGCATATAAATAGTATTTTTGGAATGTTAGAGTAACACACTAATTCTCATCTCATTTTCATCCCTGCTTATTCTATATTATTTTCTATTTTTAAATAAATTGTGTAAATTTTTTAACATAACTTGTAAATTTTTAAATTAAAAGTCAATGATAAATATTTTTAGAACAAAATACTTTTTACGGAAAAATATATAAAATATACACACTTTGTAACTTTGTGAGGGTAAAAATAAAAGGCAAATGTTTAATCTTGGGGCTAATTGAAAAGCACAATAATGAAAAAGCGTAATAATTATCCATACTGCCAACATGTTCATTCTTCCGGTATCCATGTCCCACTAGCTACTGTTAGTATTCATCATACAAATGATAATCCCAACACTTTTATCCATATTTTGCTTATTTCATCCCAAAGCATCATTATATAAATAAATTTGCATGAAAGTAAAGTAAATTTTAGATTGTTTTAGCATTTTAAGTAAAAAAGTGATTTGGAGTCACGTTTTTCAAACGGCTCCATTACTAAAGGGGTGTTTGGTATAAAATTCATCAATGATAATGAGAATGGGAGATATATATATATATATATATATAGTAATTATAGTAGGTAATTAATAAGACCAAAACATTGATTTTCATCCTAAATAAGGTAATCATTACCCCCATTTGATTACCCTCATCTCATAGCACAACATTAATGTAATCATCATGAACATAAACTCTTATTAAATATATATAAGGGTAAAAAAGGAAAATAAAATTTCATTCTCATTACCATTAAGAAATTTGAAACAAGTGCTTTTATAATTCTTAAACAGTAAATCAGATTGACAATTAATGGTGTGTCATGTAATGATTGTAGAGAGGTTATAAAACCAATAAAGTCTGGGATTTATTATCCAGTGTTGGCGCTAATAGGCTTGGCTTTCTTTCGGCTAACTCTTTTTCCATGTCATAAGCAATAGTTTAAAATTCTTGCATGATGAGGCACTACTTCAATTGCATAGGAAAATGTACACAACACTTTCTTTTTTTTAATCTTTTATCCAAGTTTTAAGGTCTAAAAAAATCAAGCTTAATTTGAAAAATAAATAAATATTATTAAAAGAAAGGACATGTTCTGGCATAAATGTGCATACAAATTTGCGGTGTTTTATGAATTAAATGCTCCTTATTATCTCATTAATAAAAATACAAAAAATAATTAGAAAATGAGTTATTCTTGTTTACACTCTTGTGCATGAATGATGAATGCACTTGAATTTAAAAAAATTATAAAAATAATTAATAATAGCATAAAATATGCAGAACTTTTATGGACGGACGAATAAAAAATATATACACACAATAAATATAAAGGTTTGTTATTAAATTTGATTATTTTTAATCTTTTACAAATGTATATATACACGATCACATCCTTCGACTTATATCTCACTCAACTAAACTAAGGACCAATTATAGGAATGCAAATTTACCTAGCCATCTTTAAAAAAAATTCATTTGTATGTCAAGTTTCAATGAGCTCCATTCTTTTGGATTTTATTTCCACTAGTGTATCACCTGTGCACGTGCACGGTCTGTAAATATCAAATATATATAATGTTAATTTTTATTATAAATATTCTTACATAAAAAATGTGTACTTTTTGTTATTGAAAAAAATGTAAAAAAATTATCCACATTTTTCTTTTATTTTTTTATAACTTGTGTATTATTGTTGATTTTAGTTTCTGAAATTTTTGTACATGCATATTTTATGCACGATCAGTACATGCAAATTTTGTGCACGATTCGTAGATGTATATATTTTTTGCACGATCCATATATGCATATTTACTTTAGGATCCGTACGTGCATATTTTGTGAACGGTCAATATGTGCACTTCTCGTGACCGATCTGTAGGTGCACATTTGTGAAAATTTTAAATATGCACATTCAATACATGTTTTGTGAATGATCCCTATTTTTGCACATTTCATGAATGATCCCTATGTTTGGCGTGAGACACGCCACTATCCCAAGTATGGACTACCGCGGGCTCGATTTGACCTTACAAGGGTTTGCTACTCTCAGCGTCAGATTGATTAATTTGCTCGAAGGTGAGGAATTGGAGCAACATCAACAGCGGATTGAATTCTATGAGCCTACAAAAAGGATGCTGCAACAAGTCCTCGCCACCTGAGGCCCGGCGAAAACTTTGGTGCGCTAAGGGTGAGAATGGAGGGGATGTTTCAAGAAATCCACGATGATTTTCTTTAGCAGATTATGGATCGTCCGTGGGCGGGGAGATACGACAATACTGATATTTTGGTAAGAGCCAACTTTCGCTCGATCCTTCGAGAGCTTCGTGAGGAAAAATGGAAGTGTGACACTATCGAACTCGTCGAAGGCGAGTTACGTCGTCTAGGTACGTATTTTTGTGATTCTTGTTTTTTCATATTATTTTATCTAATTATTTTTTACATTGATCATTGCAGGTTTCGAATGATTATATGTTTCTGTGAGTTTCTTGCAGTCTTCCACACACACAGGTATTTTGTATTCTCAAGGTTTATTGGTGAATTTGAAAGGTTGCATCTCTGTTAGTTTAGATTTTGAGATTTTTCTTCCCAAATTAATTGCAGCTCTTTCTTCCATTATTTTGAGATTTTTCTTCCCTTTACTGTGAATAGAAAGGATTATAATATTTTCAAAAGTACTTTTAACAAAATATAAATATTCACCAGCACTTGAGTAATTTTTAAAAATTTAATAGTTTATTCTAGGCAGTATCATTGCCCATGTATGACTTGCATAGAGTAATTTTGAAAATCAATAAGTATGTAAAAACTACTTGTAGATTTATATTTTGATACTTTATTTTGTTGTCAATATCCACATTCTCAAATAATTCTACTTGTGTGGATGTTAAAGGTCTCCATCTATTTCTGTGAGTTTCATTTGTATGTCAAGTTTCAATGAGCTCCATTCTTTTGGATTTTATTTCCACTAGTGTATCACCCGTGCATCTGCACGGTCTGTAAATATCAAATATATATAATATTAATTTTTATTATAAATATTCTTACATAAAAAATGTGTACTTTTGTTATTGAATAAAATGTAAAAAAATTATCCACATTTTTTTTTATTTTTTTTATAACTTGTGTATTATTGTTGATTTTAGTTTCTGAAATTTTTGTACATGTAACGTGCATATTTTATGCATGATCAGTATATGCAAATTTTGTGCAGGATTCGTAGATGTATATTTCGTGCACGATCCATATATGCATATTTACTTTACGATCCGTACTGGGGGTTCGATTTGAGCTAACAAGGGTTTGCTACTCTCAGTGTCAGATTGATTCATTTGCGCGAAGGTGGGGAATCGGAGCAACATCAACATCGGATCAAATTCTATGAGCCTACAGAAAGAATGCTGCAACAAGTCCTCGACCACTTGAGGCCCGACGAAATCTTTGGTGCGCTAAGGGTGAGAATGGAGGGGATGTTTCAAGAAATCCACGATGATTTTCTTTAGCAGATTACGGATCGTCTGTGGGCGGGGAGATACGGGAATTCTGATATTTTGGTAAGAGCTAACTTTCGCTCGATCCTTCGAGAGCTTCGCGAGGAAAAATGGAAGTGTGACACTATCGAACTCGTTGAAGGCGAGTTACCTCGTCTAGGTGCGTATTTTTGTGATTCTTATTTTTTCATATTATTTTTTTTACATTGATCATCGCAGGTTTCAAATGATTATATGTTTCTGTGAGTTTCTTGCAGTCTTCCACTCACACGGGTATTTTGCATTCTCAAGTTCTATTGGTGAATTTGAAAGGTTGCATCTTTGTTAGTTTAGTTTTTGAGATTTTTCTTCCCAAAGTAATTGCAGCTCTTTCTTCTATTATTTTGAGATTTTTCTTCCCAAATTAATTTTGAGGAGTGCAGTTTTCTATTCCCTTTACTGTGAATAGAAAGGATTATAATATTTTCAAAAGCACTTTTAACAAAATATAAATATTCATCAGTACTTGAGTAATTTTTAAGAATTTGTTAGTATATTCTAGGCAGTATCATTGCCCATGTATGACTTGCATAGAGTAATTTTGAAAATCAATAAATATGTAAAAATTATTTATAGATTTATATTTTGATACTTTATTGTGTTGTCAATCTCCACGTTTTCCAAATAATTCTACTTGTGTGGATGTTAAAGGTCTCCATCTAATTCATTACTTACATAATTTTATGGGAGATAATTTAAAATACTCATTTTTCAACTTCAAAAATTTTAGTTTACCCACTTTAAATATAAATGATTTTTTCTATCCAGTTTCAATGTCAAACAATTCTTTTACACATATGGTCCACAAATACTATTATTTATTTATTCCACCCCATCACTCTCCATCCTACACCACACCACCCCACCCCATCCATCCCCACTCCAATTGATATTTATATTATTTAATATTATCAAATATTATATAACAATGAATAATACTATAAAATTTTAAAACATACAATTTTAATAAATTAACTAATTATAATATTTTTATCATATATATGTGATTATTTGAATTTTCTATTTAGACTATTTTAATGTATAATGCATATTAACGAATATTATAATATAAAAATTAAATTTAATTAAATTTTAATGCAAATTAATGAATATTATAGTTTATAAAAGTATATAAAAATATTTAATTTGTAATGTTTGAAATTATATCTATTAAAATTTAATTAACACGAGAGCATTATCCACGTCAAAATTAAATAAAAAAATTAAATTTTCTATCGAATTGTCCTCATAAAAATTTAATTATAAACTTTAATTTTATGAATCGCGTATTGAATCATTGATTAATTAATAAATTCTTTTCTTACAAAAATACTAATTGAAAAATGCACTCTAATATTTAAAATACAAATTCTCTCTCCTTTTTTATTTATTTACCCATTAAATAGTTCATAAAGTCAAATCTACCACCTATATATAAGTGTAGTAGTTATAGGAAAAAGGTGGGATCCAATTCAAAATTATTAACTCTTTTATAGCCACTTTATAAGGGTATATAGATCTTTTATTATGAATTTGGTATAAATATTTTTTTAAAATAAATATGGAAAATTGAAAAGAGTATATTGTGGTATTCTCACATTTTTTTTTTATTTATTTAATCAGTGCATTGCAAGGAGAAAGACAAGTAGCTTTAAGATAAAACCCTAACTCAATTCCATGAACAAAAAATGAAGGAAAAAAATCATAACGAACCTTAAAATTAATCAAGATGCCATATGGAGCTCATGAATCTATACATGTTTTAATTAAAATTCACGGTATCCTCTTTGTCAAATTTAATGTTTTAATATCACGTTTCAGTATATATATTTAACTGTACATGTGTTTTTTGGACACAAAAATAAAATAAAAAATAAAAAATTACGATCATTAGAATATATAAGATAGATATTATGAGATGAAAATTTTGAGGGTGAAGACGTTAGAGAATGCCTTTATTTTAGGGTATACAAATTTTTGTAGGAATAGAAAGTAAATAATTTTTTTTTAGGGAGTGAGGTAATATTTTTTAATAAAATAATTTAATAAAATTTTTTGATTGGTGTATTTATGTTTCTGCTTATGTTGGTCTACACACTTTTCACTTCTTTTCTTTGTGTATTTAGTTTAAACATTTAGTTTTGGTTCTCCCAGTCCTTGGTATAAAATTTTGTTAACTTTCAAAACTGATAACTAAAAATATAAAATTAGATTAAAGAACTAATACCAATACTTTGACACCTTTTTGTCAAAAAAAAAATAAAATGCAAGAAAGATATTCTGACTCTTTTTTAAGTCGTTGAGATAATTTATGTAATTAGTTTATATATACTAATTATATGTGTAGCATGGAGTTGACGCCAAAAGCACGCTTTTCATTAATGTCATGCTTAATGCTTTTGGGACTCTCACAATAATTAGTCACGCGGCCTTATATATGCATGCATACCATTATTTCACTATTTATGTTGTGTGATGCACGACATCCATATGAACAGCAAAGGATTGGTCTTTTCACTTGAATTTTAACTTTTTTTAATTGTATATGTTTAACTGTTATTTCATTTGGATTTGTTTCTTTGAAACATGCCTCCACCAAATAACTAAGAGGTCTGCATTTCGATTACTCGTGGGTGCGATTTAAACATTAATACTCACAGGTTATGTTGCACGGGTGCGAATGCGCAAATGTGGAAATAATACGATATATGTTTAAGGATAGAAGTTTTTGAAAAAATTAGGGTGCAATTCATTAACGATATATTTATTTATTTATATTTTATTATAAATAATACCTAAAATATATATTTTAAAAAAAAATTATAAATTAAATGTGTGTGATTTATACTTTTTATCACCTAAAACTCGAGTAAATTCAATAATATAATAGACTTATGTAAGAAATTATCAATTCAAGTTACATTAGTTTAATGCATCAGTCATAATAGTAAATTCAATCTAAAAAGTGTGTCACATTATCAATTTAAATTATATAACATAATAAAATTTAATTGAATAATTGAATGCTTAATAAATATGATTCGTACAGTGAATTGGAAATCCGTTAGCTGAATTTGCCAAGTGGCAGACGGATTCTCCACGTGAAGAATTCGATACTCGAATTCAAGAATCTTACCTTTTAGGGAGTGGATGCGAATCCGATACTGCATTATGATGTTTTTAATTAGAAGTATCCGTGTATCATAGCTCACAGGTTTATAAGACCTATATATTATATGATTGTATGAGCTGCTATTATAAAGCTACTACTATGTCGGATGTGTATGGTTTGAAAACATCACTCGACTGATGATCCATATAAATCAGTGATCGGGTTTAGACGATCTCGAATTGTTGCACTGATTAGATACTGCTATAAAAAAAACGATCATTAATGTTAGTGATTCATATTTTAACGATCGGCTTTTGACGATCACTAGTCGATTTTAAAACATGTTTTTATACCAAAAGGTGGTCGCTATATAGGTCACTAAATTGCGATTTTCTTTTATAGTGAATGTAAAAATCTTTCTTCAAGAAAAACCACACACAATACATATGCAGATATGCTTAACTGCTTTATGACATCATCATGCACCTTTTCTCTTGAATAATGATTTATGTTATTAACAATCAGCATAATTATTTAGGATCAATCATGGAATTAATTAAGTAAATCATACTCAAAATTGATGGGATTTAAACCCGAAGTTGCATGCTTTTACAAAATATTTTAAATATTTTTTTATCAATAAAAGAAAATCATTATAAGAATATAAGGGGTATTTAAACCCTTACATAGTGAGTAAAATTACAAGTTCACCACTACTCAAATCGTAAGAGAAATACAATAAAAAAATCAATCCATAACACAGTTTAGAACCAAGAATAGAAGTTAAACGATATCTAAAAGAAGGAACCTTAACCGTGAGTCACCGACTATAATCTAGTCTTAATTTAAATATATGGTTGATTTTCAGTATTTAGAAGCACGATTCACACAATAAATTTTACTGTGAACAATAATTTTTTTAAACATTTTGAGATTTGATTTTCATAAGATGAATAACATAAAATACTATACATGAACTAACCCCACACTTTAATATGAATTGACATCATAGAGAGCTTGCCACAGTAAGTGAATTGACAATACATTATATATGAACTGAAAAACCACACTGTAAACTAACACTACACGCCGAAATGTATACTATTGCGTGAATTAGAATACACTGTGCATAAAACTGTTATCGTGAATATTATTCACATAATACGTAGGCACAAACACTGAATATAGCACCTCGCAAATCGATCGGCGAGCATTGCATATGGCTGTTATATGTTCATATTTACGAGTTTCAACAAAAATTTCTTCTATTTGTAGGTATGCACATACAAAGTTCATAAGTACATCACATGTATGTTCATATAAACATAGGATAGTTATTAGTTATTGCATTAATTATAACTCTGTTTAATGAAAATCTTAAGATAAATCTGGACGTCGACATTTTCTATTTTAATTAGGTGTTAGTGAGAAATTAATTATGACCACTGCCATTGGGAAATCTATTTTTGCACAAATAGGCAGCTACTGATTTCTAAATTTGGTTGGCAAGCGTGGAATTGCCTTTATTCCATAATTTGGTGTCCTCAACTAATTAAATTCAAAGATGTCTTTTTAGGGATATTAAAAAGGTATGTCTGTACGATCTAACTCGTTTAATTAAAAAGACGAATAATACTCGTGTGAATTATTTGCATCGTGTAATTAATTTTTAAATAATTTAATTCAATAAAAATACGTACATAATTAATACTATTTAATGAAACTGAGTACAATACGTAATTCAATTTGTAGTACAACTGGTTCCTAAATAATATCATTCATTAAAATAAGCAATAATGTTGAGAAACAATGAAGTGCGTCATTTATCTTCTCGTTCAATACGATAGTACTTTAAAATAAATAAGTGCATGCAATGAACAGTGTTTAAACATTGGTAATTATATCAGGCCTTGCAATTATTGAATGACTAATCAATTACAGTCGTTGAACTGCCAGACAAAATCTTAAATGAATAATATTTTTATGTCTAATGTAATGAATAACCCTCCATATGGTACCATAGACTACTAATTTAATAAATTTAAATGTGAGATACATATATGTACATATTCTATTTAATCTACTATAAGTATAACTAACCAATTATATTTATATAGGATTAATAAAACTTTATATTTAAATTTTTTTATAAGGACCATATTTCTTATTTGAAAAAAAAAAAAATTCATCTTGTATCTTAATTTTTTTAATTTTGGATCTGTTAACTTTAAAATTTTAATTTTTGTTCTATAACTTAATCTCCTTTTGATTTTGATCCTATTAACTTTCAAATTTTGACTTTTTGTCCCGTAATTTAGTTTTTTTTTTTTTTTTTTTTACTCCTGTAAAAAAAAATCCTCTTCATTCAATTTTATAACCCTAATTTTAAGTTTGTAGAGTTTTCAATGAATATTAAGATGAAACAATGAAAATGATTTGGATGTTTTAAAAAATTGAATGTGCATGAACGGGTGTTGTAGGTAGGGGTGGCAAAATGGGCCCGGCCCAGTTGGCCCGTATTTCAGGCCAGGCTGGGCCTAAAAATAAGCGGCCCGAAATGAACCGGGCCGATTTGGCCCGGCCCAGTAGGCCCGCCGGGCCTATCGGGCTCGGGCCGGGCTTGGCCCGAAAAAAAGAGTGGCCCGATCTTTTTTTTTTTTTTTTTTTTTTTTTATTCTGCAATATGCAGCAAACCCGCCAGGCACCCAGGCCCAATGGCCCAACAATCACAAATTCACATATACCCTAATTTCTAAACCTAAATCCCTTACAGCAAATTTCCACACACACGACACGAGGCCACGCCACCTCTACCGCCTGCTGCCGCGCGCCGGCCATTAGACAACCGTGCCGCGCCGGCCATCAGACCACCGTGCCGCGCCGGCCATCACCCCCTTCAGTGAGCAGCCGCGCCCGCACGCGAGTCGCGACGCCTTCGAACTTCTGCCACACGCGATGCATTCTTCCACCTTCAGGCAGCGGCAGTGACATTGACAACACCCAGGTATGTCTTCTTCTCCATTCTATATATGTATATATATTATATACACATATTGACATATATTATATATAGACCCTGTTCTTCTGTTCATATACACACAGTTACACACACATGAATAAGTGAACTTTACACATGAATGAATTTACTGCTATTCGTATATATTGATTCCCAAAATGAAAGGAAATTTACTGTTGTTCGAACATTAATTAGATTCCCAAAATGAAAGGGATTTTTTCAAAATTAATTGTTAATTTATTATTGCTACTAAAAATTTATTGGTAGAGTATAAGTTATTATATTTTATAAGTCTTTTATTAATTGTATGGGAAAGATTCTGCTGTTAGGTATTGTTCTTGTTATGAAACTGATGATAAATTTGGGCCGGGTTAAATTAGGTGTTGTATTGGGTGCGTCAATTGATCCTATCGTTCTGAAGTCATTCTCTTTAGAGAAGTAGTGAAATAGATATTCATACTCATAATTAGGATTGAGTATTAAATTGAATTATTTAATATTTGATTTAAGATGGCTTGACAAAAATTTATTTGAATTCAGTCAGATATAAAATATCAAACAAGTTTATGCTAAAAATTATAGGAGTTTGTTATTTAAAATGCATTTAATTTAGTTTGCATGTTTATATGTTTGAGTAATTGTAGGAGTATAAGCAACAGATGAGTCAAATATCTTCGGGTGAAGGCAAGTCTCAAATTGAGAGATATTTGGAAGAAGATATTGTTGCTGTGAGAGCCCACAGATGTACTTGATTGGTGGAAAGTTGAGAGATATTTACAAATTTAATTATTAAAGTAATGGGCCATTTTGGCCCGGTGGCCCGCATAGGGCCAGGCTGGGCCTTTAAAATGAAGGCCCGGCCCGGCCCGAAAAATACAAATGGCCCGGTGGACCTGTGCCGGGCCGGCCCGGCCCGGCCCATTTGCCACCCCTAGTTGTAGGACTAAAAAAAATTATGTAAGTTACAGGATAAATATTAAATATTAAAAATTTATAGGATCAAAATAAAAAAAAATATAAAATCATAGGACAAAATTCAAAATTAAAAATTAATAGGATCAAATAAAAAAAAATAAAGTTACATGAACAAAAAATTTCCTTATAATTATTCGTATAAAACTTATATATTGAAAAGCTTGATCAGTAGTTAGCAAGATTTAAAGTGACCCAATCATGTTATCGATTTCAATTGTATTTTTAAGCAGATCATGAGTGTTGGCATAAAAAAGTCAAATAATTTTTCAACAAAAAATGTTTCCATTAATTTTTCATGATTTTTATAGGAAAATACTCCACTTTAAATTATTAAAAGAGTGGTAGTGGGATAATTATGGGGTCGGGCAAAAATCTTGAAAGAGGGACATGTCTTTGGCAACAAATATAGAGCACTCACGTGTGCGCCTTTTTAATCAACAAATATGACTAAGTCGGTCAAACCCTCATTATGCTAATCATCATAACTAAATCAAAGATAACCTTAAAAAGGTGAGAAAAGATTACAAAAAATTCCCCTGATTAATTAAAAATAAAATAAAGAAATACCAAAAAAAAATGCTAGCTATTATTTAGGCAAATTTATTAATATAGAGTTGTTTTGACGACATATTATCAAAATAGGGAAAAAAAGAGGAGATTTATCAAAATAAAACCAGTCGGTAGTACCGACTGGTGACGTGGACCACAGATTCTCTTTCCTTGGGGAAGGTGCTCCAGTCGGCACTCTCACAACCGACTGGAGGGGACAACTATATCAGATGGTGAGAAGCGACTGAGATGGAAATGGACATGGATGGAAATGGACATGGAATGACTTTGAATTGTTGTTACTATCCGATGATGTGGGCAATTTCGATGGATTTGGCAGAGTGAGTGGCTTGACGGGGAGAATTGATTTCGGAAACCATGGCTGTTGTTGGCTTTTTTGTGGATGGTGGTGGCAAGTATGGACTGCTTCTGCGCTTTTCCGGACGTGGAGTTTTAAAGGTGGTGATGAGCTTTAGGTATGTGGTTTTTTCACTTCCATGATTGTCGATGGTTTCCAATGAATGATGATAAAATATTATATTAAATAATTATTTTATATATTTTTATTTTATTTTATTTTCTTGATAATTTTTTGAAAATTCTCATTAGTAATTATATGTTGATTCAGTCAAAGTAGTTGGGGTATATCACATTGAGCATTTGTAGGAAAATTTGTTACCATTTACCACGTTCATTTATTTCTCTTGAAATTTAATTGATTAATATTTTTTAATTTATATTCACTATTTATTTAAATTATTCCGCAAGATTAAATGTGATTTAAGTTTAAGATTAGATTTTTTTTTGACGAAAAGTTTAAGATTAGATTTGATTGAGGATGTATTTACATATTTTGACCACTAAATTAGCTCTTATCATAAATAAAATCATAAATAAACATTTTCAAATTGTTATTAGAAAATTGAATTATTATATAAAAAATATTGGGGTTTTCTTATATTTTTTTAATTCGGCATTCTTGCGCTTTTCTCGTTTGCAAAAAACCACAATTTTTTTTTTCATGTGTGTAACTCATGTTAACAAATTTCTCTATTTTTATGGAAAAAATCAAGTTGAAAGTTTTTTATTAATATTAATATTTAAATTTAATGAATTGGACGGTTTCTAAGAAAAATTATAATATTAAAATATATAGGATGAGTAAAAATTCATAAATATAAGAGAATTGTTTTAGGAAAATCGATAAAGAACACAGAATTTGTTGACCCAGTTCACCTGAAAGGCTACATCTGGGGGCATACCAAGCCAGGAGATTGTTCCACTATATCTTGTGAATGAGATGCCTATATATATAGGTTACAAACTAGGGTTTACATGATATGTGATACATAATGAAATGACTAAACTATCCTTCTAGTAAATACTTTTGATGAAGGCACATAAATGTAATTTCCTTTAACACTCCCCCTTGTGCCAAATCAAAAGGATGGATGGTGCATGAATGTTGTCTCAATAGAAACCTTGCCAAGTAACATCCATATAAGAAAAATAAACTTTGGTCGAAGGGAAAATGAGTTGCAACACACTTATGTTAAGACTCCCCCTGAAGTCTACATCTCTCAACTGATAGGTACATCTATCAAGTGAGCTCAGAAAGTTTACACATCACAATTCCTTTAAGATGTTTCTCAAAGTTATCTTGGACAATGATTATGTAAATAGATTAGCCACATTTTCTTTAGAGCTTACTTAAATTACCTGAATCTTGAGCAAAGATTGTTATTGCATGTTATAGGAAAACTTGGGTGATATATGCTTTATATTACCACTTGTAGAAACAGTTTCATCTGTTTAGTGCATGCAATATATAAACATATGATCTTTAGTAATAGAACTCAAATCATTGATTCCTCGAATGTGATGAGATTTTACTAAATACACTCACAAATTGCTATATGTAAGGTAATAATCTCTAAATAGCTTTAAGAGATATCTATCAAAGTTTTCTTAATTGATGCCCAAGATATCACCATGTTCTCATGGTAAATACATGATCAATTTGGGAATATTCATGTGGTTAACATATAACCAACATTAGTAGAACCAAATAACATATTATTTGGTGTATAAGTGTATAGGATAGCATTACATATTTTCTTAAGGGTTGCAATTTCATCTGCAGTACTTTCAACATTTATATAGTAAATAACATGCCCATGTCCTGGTTTCTTTTAAGTATCAAAGTACATTATTGACACTATTCCAATGATATTGTGTTGGTCCTGTAATAAATTTAGTTAACAAGTACATTGAGAAAGTAATATCTAGCCGAGTATATTGAGCTAAGTACAATAATGCGCCTATTGCACTTGAGCAAGGAATTTCAGTTCCTAATATCTCTTCGTCATTTTGCTTTGAACGAAAGGGATATTTCTTTAAATCCAAACATCGGTCTATCACGAGAGTGCTAACAGAATGCATTTTGTCCATGTTAAATCGCCTGAACATCTTTTGGACATATACAGACTGGTGGATAAGTATTCCACAAACTCAATAAAATTGAGTTTTCCCAAGATCTTTCATCTCAAATTCAAATTTCAATTAGTTTCAGGATTTCTCTTATTTCATTAAGAGTGCCTATGTTCATCCATCAACATAAGTATCATAATCGCAAACCTAAAACTTATTTTTCTTTATAAATACGAAGGGGCATTGTTCTTTGTTGTTGTAACCTTTCCCAATCAAGTAGTCACTTGACTTGGTTAATAGAAGGTCATCAGACACTTTCATACATATATCTGAATCAAGATCCCCTATGAGATATACAATAACCATATTCATAAGCTGCATTTCCAATCCTTCGGATACTACTACGCTAATTAAGTAGCAGAACGTTATAATGTCTATAACACAGTATGACTCCTTATAATCAATTCCAGAGCGTTATGAGAAACCTTACGCTACAAGGTAAGTTTTATATATCAGGACCATATATTTCTCATTACGCTTTATGACAAAGATGCATTTATGTCCTACAGGCTTTACACTTGGTCGGGCTAGCACTACCGGACCAAATACATATCACTTTGTCATAGAATTAAATTCTACCTGGATTGATTCTTGTTTTTAGGCCAGTTTGCTCTTTGTTGATATTTTACAATTGAGCTTGGTTCGATTTCATTGTGCTCTATATTTTAGCAACATAATAAATAAATACATCAGTAATCTTCATGCAATGTCTGTCCATCGACTTACATGCACCCTCATAATCAATAGAGATTTTTCATTCTCTGGAATCATATTAAACATCGGAGCGTCCTCCAGTGATGATTCTTGGACATAATTATAATCAGAGACAATCTCATGAGATGTATTTTCGATATTGATGATCGATAGATTTAATTGTGCCACACCTACCATTCCTTCCTTTGGGTGGTGTCAATCGAACCAGGTGACCTCCCCCTTTTCCTTTTAGGAGCCACGGCCTCAACCACACCTCCACCAAGTGTGGTTGCAACACCTTTTCTACGGTGTTGTGCCCCTTATTGGGGACTTCTAACCTTGCAGGCACATTTGCAGCTGATATATATGACCTATTCACTTTAGCAATATCAAGGAACGAATCAGGCATCGAATCTGTTACGTTCTAGATATTTATTATTTTACATCACTTTTTCATTGTGAAGTTTGGGGATCAAATGAGACAAAGTGGGGATCAACCATGATACTTCCAGTCGTTCCCACAGAAAATTCTTTTTCTTATCTCCCCCTAACGACGGGAAGACTGCCTCATTCAAGTGACAATCCGCAAATCTAGCGGTAAATAGGTCGCCTGTCAAAGGTTCTAAGTAGCGGATAATTGTTGGAGATTCATATCCAACATAAATACTTAATCGTTTCTGAGGACCCAATTTAGTGCGTTGTGGGGGCGCAAATAGGCACATATGTTGCACAACCAAATATGCTTAAATGTAAAATATCAGGCTCATATCCAGTTACCAACTGGTACGCAGAGAATGGTTGGTTAACAGTGGGTCTGAAACGTATAAGTAAAGATGCATGCAATATTGCATAACCCCATGCAGAGATAGGCATGTTGGTGAGCATAACCAGTGCCTAACCACCATGTATTTTCTTTAGATGGTGGCCTCTGCGAGACCATTTTGTGTAGCACATCGGTATCAAGATGCTTTACATTGATCCTTATATATATGCAATAATCATCAGATGCTTTTGATGTAATAATGTAATATTATGATTAGGGTGGTGAGCCCTAAGACATGTACTTTGTGCTAAGAGTTTTGCATGCATAATATCTTGTGTAAGAATGAAATATTTTATTTGTATTTTTAGCATAAACAGGTCTCATTATTACTTTTGCTAAAGAGTAGGCTTTGCAGAATGAGTGACTTGCCTTAAAAATTTATAACGAGGCAGAGTGAGATGTAAATAGTATATCTGGTGCTTCAGAAAATAAAAAGTGCAACGATGCAGCAACAAGATTGATATCGTGCATTATATCAATTTTCATCTTATTTCATGTGTCACTCTAAAAATAAAGACGTAATGTGAGTTCTTCAACATTATGAATTATTATACAAAAGCCCATATCTATAAGTATCACATAGTCCACCAGTGATAAAATATAGTTAAATTCAAACAGTAGTGAGGTTCATCCCACTAGATTGACATCTTAGTTCCTTTAAAATGTGTTTTCTTTCACATTTATTTGATATATAAATTCCATTCTCACAATGTATTTATAAATAACGTTGGTACAAATATTGTTAAAATTATACATGGTTCTATTAGCTCTTAATGCATATGGAGCTCTTTTTTTTTCAACAATTGTCTCATTAGACATTGTTCCTTGTTCTTTTTAGAAATCTCATATCCTTTTGAGTTTCAATATAAATAAATGATTTACTTTTCAATTTAAATAAAATGATTTACTTTTCATTTAATATTTTCTTTTAATTCGTAGATGTATCACTTTACATTGTGATAATATAACTTTTGAACCATATATACTAAATAAATTCAGTAACTTTGAATTAAATCTAATGAACCAACGTTAATAAAACTAATGTCTCGTATCAAAATCCAGCTCAAATTTCATCAATAGTCTAAATAACTTTAAGACTAAAATGAGTATTTTAAATAAATGAGGCATAATGCCTTTTCAACATTCTTGAAGTATGAGGAATTCCATGTTGCCATTAAAATTCATTATCGTGAGGCTAATATGGTGGGTATCTTGTACTTTAGATTCCCTATATCATTTATAATTGTGTGCTATAGTCTACTTGCAATATAATTTGATTTGATACACCACTGCTACACGTGGTGGAATTATTCTCATATCCATATGGATTAGTACATCACATCCCATTTTCTTTTGGGTTCATTAATCAAAATTAGCTTTGAGAAATTTCTTTGTCCCAACCAATAGATTGTAAAAGAAAAATTGTGTCGTTAGCTGAAGTACTAAAATGATAAGGAACAACATATCCTTATTAAATTATTGACTCTTTCTGTAGTCAAGAAAATAAATTTTATTTCATTGGCTATAAGTTCTGAAAATATAAATGTCTCCAAGTGTCCATTTAAGGTCTCACACAGTTCGTTGTGTGGATAAATTCTTTAATTTGACCTTGTTAGACAATTCTTTGTCCTAGGTATCAGTGGATAAATTGATTTTGGAAACATAATTTCTTCCCTTAAAAACTCAAGAATGGTACTCAGTTTCTTTGGAGTACAATACAGTATAATCAGGTCGATTACGTTCAACCATTTATTATATCACTAGGAAGGATATGAGTTTAATATGCAAGCATAGCCATATATATATTTTTTTCAAGAATATATTCATTTGAATTAGATTTTGAGACCATAGGTCACGTATTTATCGATGCTTTGTGAAAATACTTTATCACATTAATTTACTTTCATAATTATATTCCATGAATTTTCTTTATAATGAAAATTTTTAATAGTGAATATGTATTGATACTACAAATAAATAATTTGCAAGAATCAATACGCACATTATATGAATTTCATTAAAAATCAACATAAATACAAATTAACAAAAATCCAAAGGCATAACTTATGCTTAGCAAACCCATTTGCCAAAGATCAAAAGGCATAACTTATGCTTAGCAGACCCATTTGCCCAAAATTTATGAATTATTATCATCTATCAGCACATGGACTATTCGCTACAGTAGCTTTAGAAAAAAAAAACATATGCTAAGATTGATTTCATTTGTGAATCTTCATCAACTAGCACAATCACATATGACATATACTATCCACATCAATTATCCGACGGAAAATCAATTCTCGTGTTTCCATTTCATAAGAATAGCAGCATATCGCCCAGATATATGTGGTGTGTGTAATATTCATGCTCATGATGCAGAATTATTCATGATTTTATGCATAGATGAACCTCGAAAAACAGAGCGATTATCATATAGGAGTTCCTGAAAAGAAACAAGGGAGAAAAGAAATTTGACCTGATACTTGTGGATATCAAAATAAACTGCTAATGGACTTCTCAAAGTTTCATTGACTAGAATTGGCGAAGAGAAGAACATAATCTGAGGTGGGACGATTTTGTGCACTCTGTGGCGAAGACGAAAATGAAGGGCGTTTCGATTCGGAAAATTGATTCAGAGTCGGTCTTGTCGGCGCGGCGCTGCTGACAGACGGTGGTGAAATTCGCCGACAAATCAGAATAGAGGAAAGTGACCTTTGAAATATTTCTGTTGATTTCCTGGATCAAGGCCACGTTCTTTACCATTCACTTACCCTTTTTTTTGCCAGCCACAGCGGCACGAACGCCATCCACCAAAGCAGAGCGCCGCCGATCAGAATCGGCTAGTCGCCGCGAACCCAAACTGGAACCAGACCATCGTGGCCGCTGGAAAGTTTCCAAGGAACGTCGGTCCCAGCAGGAAGGCATTGTCCAGCACCATCGTTGGTTTCCCCCAAAATTCGACCAATTTATCGCCGAAGGACATCTGGTAGCTCCATCCTCACCGACAGATTGAAAGCCTGCCGTCGGATTTGGCCTCCATCGTCGTCCAGCGGGTGTTTTGGCGAAGGACGCGAATTCAAGGTTAGGGTTTGTGATTGTGAGGGCTTTTCCGTCAACAAATACGTTGGCGACGAAAACAGCAAGTAGGGCCTTAGATTCGAACAAACGACGGCTTGAGTTTGTTCAGCCGTGTCCATGGCTTCCGGTTCATATCCGATCAATGGTGGATTAGGTACTGGACGACCGCCGACGGCGGAACCCACCAAGGGCAGAAAATCCTAGGCACGAGAATAGACTGATCCAGGCAAAACCGATATGGATTAAAAATTTCTAAATTTTATTCGGTAGAACACTCGTGCTGATAACGTGTTTTAGGAAAATCGATAAAGAACACAGAATTTGTTGACCCAGTTCACCTGAAAGGCTACATCTGGGGGCATACCAAGCAAGGAGATTGTTCCACTATATCTTGTGAATGAGATGCCTATATATATAGGTTACAAACTAGGGTTTACATGATATGTGATACATAATGAAATGACTAAACTATCCTTCTAGTAAATACTTTTGATGAAGGCACATAAATGTAATTTCCTTTAACAAGAATAAGATTTATTTATTTTTATTTTTATTTTTTGTTTTCGATCAATTTATGTTGATTTTAAGAATTATGATTGAAAATGCTTCATCCTCAAAAAACCACCATTAATGCTGCAACCAAGTTTTAGACGCCGGAAACTGCAAGGTTGCCACATCAAGTCACTTACGGCCAAATTCGTCAAAATTGTTCACTTCACCCACGTCCATCTCAACCGACTTGTAAGAGTGATGCTCATGATTGCCAACTTAGCATTTTGTCTCCTCCAGTCGGTTGTGTGAGTGCCGACTGGAACACCTTCCCCGAGGTAAGAGAATCTAAGCTTGTCCATGTCACCAGTCGGTACTACCAGTACCGACTGGCTTTATTTTGATAAAGTTTATATTTCTTTCCCTATTTTGATAATAGATTCTGAAAACAACCCTATATAAATAAATTTGCCTATTATTTATTAAGGTACATTACATATATGTTTGGTCTTACACTACTACTTATTGTCCTAATTGCCTTCTTAATTATTTCACCTGCAGATTGTATACAATCTCCCACAAACACTGCTTCTCTCTCTCTCTTTCCTTTCTCTCTCTTGTTTGAGAGATGGAGCTGGGCTTGAGCTTAGGAGATGCATCAAAACAGATTGAGTATTTGGAAAACAAACAGCACAAGGGCAAGACTGGAATCAAGAAAAGGGACTTCTGCATGGCTCTGGGGTTCAATTCGCAGAAACTTGAAGAGAATGATGAGGAAATTTCTGAAGGAGATAGGTGTCATGACGAAACTGCCCTTCAGCTCAATCTTCTTCCCATCGGGATTTCTTCTTCCCATCTCCGCTCCCTGCCTTGGTCTTCTGATAATGGTACTCACTCTGTATATATCACACTTTTTTTTTTTATGGTGATATAATTAGCTTCTAATTTAGTTCTCTGATTTTATTTTTTTTAAGATTGTATTTTGCTCTTGGACATATGATAATATTTGATTTTTTTTTCTTTGAGTGCGTTGATTTTGACTGTTGTGTTGTGTCCTTCGAAATCCAGTATTATTTATTTATTTAATTTAATTGGATTTATATTACTAGCTATACTTTTGTATATAAAATTTTTTTTTTTTATTTGTTCACATAAACTTTTTTCTTTTTCATTTGAAAACAATTTATATCCGCAACAAAAATTTAATACACAATGCTCTTTCTTTTATTGATATTATACTAATTTTTATTAAATTTCATATCATTAATTTTGTGTATGGGAGATAATATTAGTACTTAATTTCATTTTGCCATCTTTTTTTTTATATATGTGTGTTATAGTGTGTAATGTATGTTCACCAACTGACAGTGTGGCAAGACCGCAAGAGACATGGTCATCCCTTATTATTCCCTTTATATGATGAGTAATATTATACTACCTCCGTCCACGAAATTTATGCTCACATTTTTGCACGTGGTTTAATGCAATATGTCGGAGGGTATTACGGGATATTGTGAGATCCGTTTTAAATAAAGAGAATATTTATGAAAAGTATATCATATGTACTTTCCATAAATACTTTTTTTACTCAAAACGAACCTCACAATATCCCATAATACCTTCCGACATATTGCATTAAACCACGTGCAAAAATGTGAGCATAAATTTCATTGACGGAGGGAGTATATATGCAAGGGACTGGATAGCCCAAACAACACTCGTATCAATGATAATAATACTGGTTCTATGATTACATTTTGGCTCCATTTAAATGGATGAATTTAAAAAATAAATTAATTTAAAAAAATACATGTAAAAAAATATGTATTTTAAGTTAAAGAATTAAAAAATGGAAGAGAAAAAAAAAAGTAAGAAGAGATGGATGTGGGAATGGGTGGAATGGAAAATTTTCATTAATGACATGATTTTGAAGATAATTTAAAATTCTTTTATTTTAATATAACTTAAATATACATATTTATAAATTAATGAAGAGGCTAGGATAATTATTTACTGTTTGAAATTCATGAATTTTAAATTCACTCGTTCAAACGAAGCCTTATTCATTTCACAATTCACGCACAAAAAACAAATTGTTTTTTTTTTAAATTAATTTCATAACCTTTTAAGGGAGCTCGGAAAATGGTTCGTGTGGGAACATGGTGACGAACAGGCTGGCGGCGGCGGAAGCGTCGTCTGCAAACAGCGTGGGGTCCACGGACTTGGGGATATACCTCAGAAACGTGGCGGGAAAGGAGACCGAAAGAGAATATTCTAGAGCATGCAGCGACGACGACGATAACCACCGAAGAAAACTCAGACTATCCAAACAGCAATCCGCTTCTCTCGAAGAAAGCTTCAAAGAGAACAACACTCTCAGTCCTGTCAGTATTAATTAATTAATTAAATTATATATATTTAGAAAATGAAAATTTCACTTGCGCGCGCATGCAGAAAGAAAAGGTTGCTCTGGCGAAACGGCTCAATCTCCGAGCGCGACAGGTTGAGGTTTGGTTTCAGAACAGAAGGGCAAGGTTCACATTTATTTATGGCAAAAACGACTATATAAATTAACATCTCTTTTTACTAACGTGATAATAAATTATATATATCCAATTCATATTTTATTTGGTACAATGAAACATTTTCGTATAAGACTAACTTTTTATTTATTTATTTATAGATATAGAATTGTGTACACACACTAATTAATTAATGTGTTGGTGTGTATTTAATGATGGATGTGCTCTGCAGGACGAAATTGAAGCAGACGGAGGTGGACTGCGACTACTTGAAGAGGTGTTGCGAGACGCTGACGGAAGAAAACCGGCGGCTGCAGAAAGAATTGCAGGAATTGAGGGCTCTTAAAACGTGGTCGTACACGCAGCTCCCCGCCACCACTCTCACCATGTGCCCCTCCTGTGAACGCGCGCGTCTCCACCGCCGCTGAAAACAAACCAAGATTTTACCAGTAGCCCTTAATTCTCCCAGATTCCCAATTAGTAGCATCGATCATCTGATCTGAGAGTTAATCGTTGGTGGTCCTTCATGATTGTGTGTGTATACACATATTTATTTATTTTGCAGTTTCTCAATTTGGATGTGTTTGATGATTAGGATTAATTGTTGAAGCTTGAGCGCTTTTTTAGCTCATTCTAGTTGTCAATTATATATGTCCCAGAATTCAAATGCAAGAATATATATATATATAGTTTGCAAAAAGGAAAACAAAAAATCCTTTGAGCTAGCTCCTGGCCCCGTCCTAGGCCAGTGAAGCCGAAGTGTCGGGCGAAGATAAGCTCAATGTGAGACAAAAGGCCTAAATAAATCATACCTCACACTTGAGCTAGAAAAAGTGACACAAGTCAAACGAGATCTAACTAGATTAGGCATGAAATCAAATCGTAACCGTGATAGTACATGCAAAATAATAGCTGCTTAGGAAAGAAATATTCTTTTTGTGGAGGATACAGATATCAATCCATTTGGACCTCCGTCGTCCGCCGCTAAAAATATATCCAATTTATAATAGTTAGTACCTTAAATACTGGCATTTAATCCCCAAATAAGATTAAATTGTAAAACACTACGAATATTAACTTGTAAACGAAAAATAAAATCTCTTAAAGATTCATAATGTTAAGACTAGGCTTAAAACACTCAGCAAATCCTTTTACAACTAGTCTCAACTTATTTTATTCTTGGTCCTTGCTCATTTATTATTCATTGAGTGTCAAGAATATTTATTATTTTTAATCATTAGTCACATTAACTTTCAAATCACTATCTTTAATTAAATATTTAGGAGCCAGCAAAATTTATTATTATGTAAACAAATTAAATATTATTTTAAGGAATTCAAGGAAAAAAAAGTCAAATGGGATATATATATAATTTTATTTTAACTTTTTCAGGTCTGAGAGCCTACCAAAACACTAATTTTCCATGTCTCTATTATTCCCCAGTCCCCACTTCTACGTCCGTCATCACGCAAGCACTCCTAAATGATGAAAGACAGCGATGGTTTCTTATAAGATCGTCACCCTGTGTTGACCGCTAGCTAATTTTTTTCAAGACATTCAATTATAATTTGTCTTATAAATATATATATATATATATATATATATATATATATATATATTAATTTTATTTTGGGAAGATTTTTAAAATTGAGTAAGTATTGTATGAAAATAGTTCATGATAAGTTTATCATGAAATTGTTTAATGTATCAAATATCTGGTCAAGTGTATCAAAATATTCATCAGGTGTATCAAAAGTTAATGTTCAATGTATAGATTTTATTGACCTCAACTTTTAATACACCTGATGAGATTTTTGATACATCTGGTTAAATATTTGATACTTTAAAACTTGTCCATGATAAGCTTATTATGAATTATTTTCATACAATACTTAAAATTTACTTTGTCAAATTTGGGTAGCGAAAATTGTCTATCATATATATTAGCTGGTAGTAATTCATAACTAATTAGTTATTAATTTTTTGCGATTTATATCTAACATTGCAGAAAAAAGTGAATTATTACACATTTTGCCAGCATCATTAATTATCATGCTCCGGTGAAATAAAGGACGAGCGATAAATCAAATTATCCCGAATCTCAAAACCTATAAATTTGATATCTCCAATTGTTTGTTCTGTGTATAACAACTCCATAATTTTAGTTTGACTATTCATGCAAGTTAATTTCCAGGTGATCGAAATTCGACCATCTTACATGCTCCAGCGAATTAAAGGTTGATATATATATATATATATATATATCATTCAAATTTAATTAAATATGTAGATTTTCCGTATATAATAGAACGAGTAATTGGATTGGAGGTAGTTAATTGATGGGCTTCGAGAGATGAATAATTTGATATATCACTTTCTTCAACAACGAAAAATTATGAAATATGAGCAATGATTTTAAACATATGTTGTGAAAAAATGATATAACATGGAGATCGATATTTTTTTTAGAAAAAATTCCTCTATTAGTTTTTAATTAAATTAATATTAAGTTTAGAACTCAATGATATCTCAAAAATCCCAAATTATATTTTCCTTGTGAGATGGAATCCAAGAAAAGCAGTGGTGGCCACTTCATGCATTATAATTTATAAGTGCTTTTAATACTGATTTTTTATTTGAATCACTAATTTAGCTTAAGATCAGAAAATTCCATTATCCTAAATCTTTTATGTGGAACCTAATTTCACGAAATATATGCTAATCGCAGGACAAGTTTAGAGGGGTGGGGCCATTGTTTCCCTTAAATTGAAGATGAGTAAATGTCACCGTGCACTCACTCAATAATTGAAGTTGTTCATATTGAAAAGTTATATCTGGTTACACTGGAAAGTTAAGTCTGATTATACTGAAAATTAATAATAGTGTAAATTTTTTAATATAATCAACTTATAACTTTTCAATATAATCAGATTTAATTTTTTAGCAGTGTAAAACCATTGCATTGAAGATACATGTGATACTATAATTAATATAAAAAGATAATAATAATAATAAAAAATTGTTATCCTTAAAATATGCAATCATAGAAAATCACCAAATTAAATATGCAATCATAGAAAATCAAAATTAAATTTAAAAACAGTCTAATTTATGTGATTGTAGTATATGCATTTGCTTGTATCTCTTAATTTCATAAAGAAACCTATAATTAATAAATGCCCGTCATTTTATTTTATTTTATTTTATTAAATCTCAGATACATGATGATAAACTAGGTATATTACATCAAATCACAACTTTTATTTTATATTTTCCATATATAAAATAAGAAGTTGATGGTAGCCATTCAGTTGAAGATAAGGTTGGTGTTACAGAAGGTCTTGAAAGCCATTATAACTTAATTCTGGTTATTAATAATTCAATTTATATATATATATATATATATATATATTATTGGTCATGGTAAGTTTAATTTTTTAGGCCTCATGCACTTTGATAATGTACATGCAGGTATACATTCCCGTTCCCATCAAATCCAAAAATATCATATTCGTTATCCATAAAAGAACGCCTATAAATAAAAACATATATACAACATTTATGGATTTATTTTAATGGTCACTTATATATTGATTCAAAAAAGTAGCTATATTTATAAATTGGTTCACAACTTTTGTACAGAAGTATAATTTTTTCCTATACATAAACATATTTTTTTCTGTACAGAAACCTATTTGTAATTTGTGTTAATTTTGTAAACCATTTTATAATTTTCCCTTTTTTAATTAATTATAATTTTTGTTTTGATTTATGAAAATATAGTGGTTTTGATTTTGTTTTGCAATTTAAGTAAAAATGTGAGCCGAACTCATGATTTCTGACCACAGCAAAGCAATTGAGGTCAATCCTACTTGAAACGTGACCAATATTCACGTTTTTAGGCATAATTCATTTGTAATCATTATGAAATTGCTCCAAGCCAAGCACGCTTAATTTTAGAGTTCTTTCACAATGGGCGCACCTGCCTCCGCCCGAACTCGTGACCTGTGCTCTGATACCAATTATCGGGTCTTTTCTAGCGTGCTTATGTCGTCACTCGCACACACCCTGAGAACTTCTCATGGGGTCACACATCATGAAATTGCTCCAAGCCAAGCACGCTTAACTTTAGAGTTCTTTCACAATGGGCATCAGAAAAGAAAATGCACCTTGTTGGTATTACAATCAATTCCTTTAAACCCAATATCCAGCTGCAGCCCCACGAGTTCGAATGCCTCCGCCGGACTTGGCGCACCTGCCTCCACCCGACTCGGCTAGGCAGACTATTGGACTCAGCTCACCTTGCCTAATCCGCCCAACAATATATATATATACACACATTTTTTACTATGAGAAATCATGGAAACAAGTTGTATCAGATGCACATATATATTTGTAACTATATTTTATGGTAAATAATTAACACCTTCTAATAAAAAAAATTAAACAACTAATTTTATAAAGTAATTTCCTTTATTATTACAAGATACATATATAATAAAAAAACTAATTATAAAAAATAAATGGGAATGTTACAAAATGGTTCACAAAATTGACACTAATTACAAATTGGTTCTGTGCAAAAAAATAATATACTTCTGTGCAGAAAAATAATACTCCCTCTATCCACCAAATTATTTCCTACTTTTCTTTTTTGTTTGTCCACGAAATTTTTTCTCATTTCCTTATTTGGAAACAACCCACACTCACAATAAAATTTTGGGTCTCACAATACTCTTACTTTTTTCTTACTTTATCTATCATTTCAATATAATACTACTTTTTATTAATTCATGTGCTCATAATGAAATGGGAAAAAGATTCATGGACGGAGGAAAATACTTCTGTGCAGATATTATGAACCAATTTATAAATATAATCACTTTTTTGAATCAATAAGTAAATGACCCAAAATAAATTTATTTTATAGATCTTGACATACTGCGAAATGGAGGGAATCTACTTTCATCATATATTTAAGCACAAAACTGAATACAATTTGGCAATTTGTATCACTAAAAAATAATTAAATAATTTTTTAAAACATAATCAATTATAACAGTTACTAAAATAATCAATTACAATAGTTTATAAAAAAAAAATACCTCTAAATCTTAGATACAAAATCTTAAGTGAGATGAACTCTCGATAGGACCCATTTTACCAACTAAATTCATCACCATTTCAGCAGCTTGGCCGGTTATTTACAAGCCCACAAATAACTGTCACTGCCTCGTTTAGAAATGAATTGTTGAACAAAATTCATGTCTTCACATTTCGGATTTCTATATTAATTTTGTGGTTTTTTACACGTAGAAAAATTCCATAAATTGTTAGAGTCTCAATTTATAAGGAATTTTTAACACTAAAAATTGGATCTGGTCACTAAATTCGAAAATAAAATCATTTTCTGCCTAAATTTGAATTCAAAGGTCCAAATGAAGGGTTTCATGGGCTTTCACATTGACAAGTTTTTTTTTATCATGAGAGAAGGTAATATGCACATCTTGTGTATTATAATACACTACTATCCACATATTATAGAAGGATATGAATTGTAATACTGAAGAATCACTTAACGAAAGAGTATAAATTCTGATACTAAAACATGAATTTTAATATCAAATGTATCACTTAAATTATTGAAGAATATAAATACCCAAGATATACATCTTGAAAATAACATATCACTTAAATAACACACAGGTACAAGTTTTAATACTAAAAGGTATCACTAAATTGCGATACTAAAGGATATTTTAAGTAAGTTACCCAACATGAAAAAAATGTAGAGAGTATAAGATGTGCATAATACTTTGCCTTCAATCTATTACATCAGCTGAAGAAAAAGTATAGTATGTCAGAGCAATTTTTTCATAACTGAAAACATCGATTAAATCTGTCTTTAGAAAACCAATTCAATTGATAATAAGTGACAAGTTGAAATTTTCTAATAAGAATGCAAACCCTAAAAAAAGCAGACAACAATTTTATTGGTTGAGCCAACCAAAATCCACAACTATAGTATGTCATATGAATTATACATTAATACAAAATCATATAAAGGAAGCAGCAACTACAAAGACAACCTCAATTGGTTAATTACAGGTTGCTGCTAATTTTAAGTAAAAATGTTTCCATCTGTTTAAGTAAGATGACATTTATCCAAGTGCTTTGCAATCTGGTCAAGACAGGATCTAAGGACAAGCAAACACATGTCTCGTATATGCTCTTAACGCAGCAAACAATCATAGCATGTCAATTATGAGCAGACAGTCGGAGTGTTTGCCTTCCCTGCATCTGAATTATGACAGATGGCGAGATGAAGAAAGACTGCGAGGCTCAGTTGGCAGGAGCAGATCCATTTTTGACAGGTTGGTCTACAATAGGTGGTAAGAGAAGAGCGAGTCTCATTTTGTATCTTGTAATTCGTTGAAGTCGTTCTTCTCTCAACCTGCAACAGTGCATCGATAGTACAATATCATCTTACACATGCTAATAATTCTCCCAATGTAGACATACGAGGACCAAAATGTTTATGCGTGTGTGTAATCAGTTGAAAGGAAATCATAAAAGATGTCTTATTACATAAATGTTTCAACAGAAGGGAACTGCCACAGCCCACAAGTGTCTCAAGCATGGACCATATCCCAGAAAATAAAAATAAAAAAGTAATGTTTCATATAGGAATTTGGGAGCCCATAAATTGTGTGGACAAGCAAGATCACCAAGAGTAATAAGTAAAATGACCAGTAGGCCCCAAAAATGTAGAAATCTGAAAAATCAGGAGAAGGCGCCTCTAGATACAACATTCCAGGAAGGAGGAAGCACTTTACCGTGATCGGACCCTCTTGGCACGTTTGATATGTCTTTGTAATAGCTCCTTCTCTGACATATGCTCATAAGAATCATTCTCCTGAAATTAAATATAGGTCAATGTGCTTACTCCTTTGGTTCACAGATAAACAAATTACAGTCTGCTGCAAAATTATCAAAGGTAGTGTTTGCATTGAGGAATCTCAAATCCAAAGATTTGAAACGAGTGGACTTCCAAGTCCATCCACCAACATTTCTTAAAAAAGTAGTTGAAAATGAAAGTGGTGGATTTTAATCAATCCAAGCAATCATCAATAAATTTGCTAATATGGATTTTAAATCTATCCTGAAATCATTCAATCCAAAGGTGACCTGAAAGAACTTAATATTGATCACAATCCAAATGAGCATAGTTTATGATACTGGACTAGTTAATTCCTACTAGGTTCAGCTCTTACGTGACAAGTGAGAACCACATAATCAGTACCACATAGTTTCAGGAATACAGTTATTCAGGATTTTAATTCTCAAGGCTGAGAAGCAGAACCCCTAAATAATGGTGATCATAATAAAACTGTTAACAAAAACCCATGAATTGGAATTTTTATAAATGTCAATTTCAATTTTAAACTGTTTTTAAAGGTGCAGGGTTTAAGGGGATGGTTGTTTGTATGGTTAGATGGTAATTACAATTAAAGAAATTTGACAAACTCAGCGTACTAAGTCCTGATATCAGACAGCTGATATCAGTGTGCTCTTTAAGCTCACTAGATATTAGCCACAACAGGAACCTTGTAAATTGAACAACTAGACAATATGCAGATTCTTTCAGTAGAGTTGCATGCAGAACCAAGGACATCCAGATCACAATATGCAATTGCACCAACTACATAGATGACAAGTGTATATTGGTACATTAGACATTTCACAAATTTGACATTCAGTTATCTTCGAAGACCTTCGTGGAACTTATAACAATAATACAATGCAATCCAGATTAGAACAAATGCAATTAATGATATGTCACTGCCATTTTTTTAGAAAGATAAATTGAAAAGGAACATTAATTTCTAAGATACATTGATATTAGTTTGAAGAACCAACCTCATCTTCCTCTTCCTCTTCTTTTTCATTCTCTAATTTTTCTGGCAAATCTTCAGCTTGTGCAGATACAGGCAAAGGTCTAGGAAGAGGCTTGGTAGTATCCAGGTGCTGTGGCTGCTAAACATGTGGAATGTTGGATAAATAAATTATCAAGCAACAGCTAAAAAGTTTTAAAAGTCTTGGATTCTTATGGAGCTTATAATGAGCACACACAACAAAATGAATACTCAACAAAAAGCAAAAGGGAACATGAAGAACAAACACAATATATGCATATTCCTTCTGCTAATTTGGACACAAATAATTATAACTAATGTCTCAATTGAAATAAAGTCTGCACATTCTTTCAAAGCATTACCTAGAGAAGATGGGTTTGCGAAGTTTAAATTTATAGGCAACTCCAGTAATATATACAGAGCAAGAAGCCATTAACATGTTTCATAGTCTATGATGGACACAAGTTTTTTACATTTTTTGTCCCAAATTGATGAACATTGTTTTATTATTATAAGCACAATCATGTTGTAACCCTTTATTATATTATGTATACATCTATTCAGGTTGTAAACCCATGAAGGGCCACAAGTGCTGCTATAAAATACCTCAAAGTGATGGAGTAAGGTATAGTATTTTCTATTGACAGGAGAATACAGAAATTTTTAGTAAATGAGGCACATTAACTGTAAACCCATGAAGGCCCACGAGTACTATAATAAATACCACCAAAGTGATTGGATAAGATGTGCCATTATTTACTGCCAAGTGAGATTAGTGAAATATTTTGCGAGATATCTGCACCATGAATTTTTTAAGCTTGATTCCTTTCACAGGATTTGACAAAATAGGACTTCATTTCCTAAACTTACATTTAATATCTATCCTCTCACATTTAGTAACTTCATGCGACACTCACAACTCCCAACCATTTCTTGTAAAGGTAATAACAAAACAAATCTTAGATATGATGATGCAAAATTACAAGGAAGAGGCATAGACGCATAGTAATATTAATAATTGTGTTTTGACTTTTGAACCATATGTGCTCTGGCCAATTGTAATGTAACCACTAGATATTGCATTTATGAAGCAACATTTGCTTAATACAGAGAAGACTCAAAGTGAAAAACAGTTGACTAACAAATGCAGTTCAACCAGTAAGTAACAAAAAAACGTAAATTTTAAATCTACAAAGGTAACCAAAAAAAATGCAGCATAACCAGTATTGGATCTGTGTGGTCCTGTAACTGCACTTATATTGAAAATTGAATACAAATAACTGATATAAACAGGCAATCAAAAGAACAATTATTAGCTGATATATTTGTTGATTTCAAAAAAGAAAAAAATGAGCAATTGTGTACTATTTGCAAATCCATTCACAAAAGCTATTAAGAAGAACACCTGAGTATCTTCAGGGAAACCATTTTTCAACCATGACCGACACAGCGCATAGAGAGAGGTCTTGTCATTTATTCGGACCTACAACAGCCAGAAAAATAAATTCTCACCAACACAAATACTAAAATAACTACAAAAACAGGAATAAATTAAATTTATCATTGCTTCATATAAATTCTGTTGAGAGTGCAGGTTTATTATTTCTCTATAAAGTGTATCATGTCATCTAATCTAACAAAACTAAAAATTTCAAAATCGTAACATACCTTCCTATCTCTGATAGTTGCAAGAGCAGCATCCTTATTTCCATCTCTGAAAACAAAAATAAAGTACAATATTGAGAATTGCCAAGATAGGAAATAAGCTCTATGATAAGCAGAAAGAGGTGACACTGACACCTAATAAGAAAGAGATAGAGTGAGTGGGAGAGCATGGATGTGAAACAAGATTTACCTTAAATCTTTGTAGCTGTTGTTATCAGGGATTGAAGCAGAAAGTGTACCAGCCTGTAAAAAGAATTTTTTTTTTTAGAAGATGAGGGCTGTTACAAAGATGGGCAATTTTTTAGATTTATACAAAGAGGGACAAGTGTGCAATTTTTATAATATTTGCACATTCATTCTGTGTGTGCTTTTGAGTGTGCATTTTTTATAATCTTTACACACTTGGCCCTCTTTATAATTTAAGGGGAAAGCGTGCCCCTCTTTGTTTTTTTCCCATAAATAATTAATTATGAAAAATAAAAGGCATAACAGATCACGTTAGGCAACTGCTTCGTAAAGAGGAATCCAGGGCGATATTAGATGCCATAACAGATGTACTAAGTAATCAAAAGACCTACCAACTTATATCAATACTTAATGAATTAAAAGAAAGGGAGTGGAATCGATATATATCGATGAATAAAAAGAAGACAAGGAGAACTAGATTCAATCTCCTCCGGCGAGTCTGAAGAAGATACGAATAATCCTTAGAAAAGGCAAGGTAATTGACTCAAATCAAAGCCTTCCCTCTTTTGGGGTGAGCTGGAGTTATCTTGACAGAAATAGAAGTACATGGGACAGAGAGTGCAAAACAAAGTGTAGGGGCAAAAGCCAAAATATATGTGAACATCTTTTGTAATATTTTGCAGCATGTTCATTGTAATAATGCAAAAATTCAAAGACAGATGCATAGTAAAGTCATCTTGAACTGCAAATTCAGAGTTGGGCATTAATGTCTTTTTTTTTTTTTTTTTTTGGCAATGCTGAATTTGAATACCAAAAGTCCAAAACAACAATCTTTCCTGAACTCAAAAACGATTTTCCAAAATTATTTGTGCGGTTGTGCCATCATTCTAACAGATCAACCTAGCTGAACCCAAGACAAAGTAAATTGATTCAAAAGTCTCAAGTATTTCATTCAAATTTAGCTACAAAATTAGCAGGAAAACGAAAAACGGAAAAAAATAAAAAAATTGAAGTACCTTTGGGTGTTGCGACGTAGGAACAGGAATTCCCTTGACCACACCCGAAGCATTGCCAAGAGAGCCCGGACCAGACCCAATGAGCAAGTGCGGCACGTGGTTGGGCCGGACAAAAACCGGGTTGCCCTGACCCTGATCTAAATACGGAAACATAAATGGCGGCCGCGATGAGGGGCGGGGAGGGGGCAGCGGTACGGGTCTGGTGAGGAAGCCACGGCCGGAGGAGGCGACAGGGTAGAGAAGCTGCGATGGATCCTGAGTGTGGGGGTGGGGGGGACGAGGTGCTAATTGAGGGTAATTAGGGTTAGGATTTGAAGGGAGTCTAGATGGGGGCGGCGAATAAAAGGGGTGCGGGTTTGGGGGCCGGGGGGGATTTTGGAAGAGCGGCCTCGTTGTTGCGGTGGCGGTGGTAGCGGCGGCGTTAATAATGTCTGGTGGTGGAGGGGTGGAGGGCGCCATAAGAGGAGGTGGGGGAGTGGTGGCGCGCGTTGAAGTTAAGGGTGGTCAGATTTTGAAATTTTTGAACAGATTATTGCCTGCCAAGATTGGCTTATTTACCTCCAAAAACAAACCATTATGTCGTGGGCTCCGCGCCTTGACTGACTTTGCACTTCACAACAATTTTACCGCAGTAAATGAAGCCGGTTTTACGCTACAAGAGCTTTGCAATATTTTGTAGGGTACAATTTTTAATAAAAAGTATAAGCAATAAAATATATAAAATAAAGATCGTAAGATAGAGTTTTGAAGGATGAAATTCTAAAAAAATAATATTTCCAATTTAGAAATGCATAAATTTTTGTGAGACAAACTAAAAAAATTATACAAATTTTTATAGAACGGAGGTAATAATAAATTTATAAAAGTGAATTAAAAGGGCGAGAACATATTACACAATGAAGTAGGATCTACTGTCTACTTTACTTAGACTCGACTTAATTTAGGTCTTTATAATAATACAGTATCAGGTTCAATAATCGATTAATTTTGAAAAATAATCTCTATCTTTGTTAGAAGGGGATTCAATAGATTTCCACAAATATCATATATACATTAACTATTTATTACATCAAACCATAATTATGAGCTTAAGAGCAACTCCAATCCTGTGTCATGCGCCAGAGAGGAGATGAATTTTACCTCTAACGCGGCGCTACAATTCAGCGCCACATAAGAGTTGTGAACAGTGTCGCGCTGAAATCAGCGCGACACTGTTCACCCGCGCTAGATTTTTTTTTAAAAAAAAATTATTTATGTAATATTTTGTAATGTTTTTAAGTAAAATAATAATAATATATAAATTAAACTTGCTAAAAATTAAGAAAATTATATGTAACGCAGAATGTAGTGCGAACTGTTGGAGATGAATTTCAAAGTATGCGTCAATCTAGCGAGAACTCTGCGCTTGAGTGAAGTAAACGGTTAGAGATGCTCTAAGGCTTCAAGTTTGTTTGCTTGACTTATAATTAAAGTCAAACTTGAGTCAATTAAAAAATATAGAAGTATTTATATATTAGTTCAAAAATATCATATTTATAAATTGATCTAAGATATTTTCACAGATATATTTAAAAAAATTGCACAGATATATAATTTCTTTTACATAAAATCAATTTAAACTAATATTTTTTTTAACTATTTTATAATTTTTCAAAAAAAATATGATATATAATTGATCAAGTTTGAGTCTAATAATTATCAAAGCCCAAACTTCTCCGACCAATTTGAGTCTAGCATCTGTTATAGCCCAAACTTTTCAATGAGAAGCGCGACTTGGCTCCATTCATTTTCACTCCTACACACTTCCAACCTTTTGTTACTTTTTATAGTTATATCAGTTGCACAACTTAATTGGTGATAATTTGAGATATTAAGAGGAAATTTAGCTTAAATTTATTTTAAACGTCTAATAAGCTATTTTAAGAGTTTATAAGATGCTAACTTTAAATAGTTTATAAGTTGTTTAAGTGTTTGGCTAATACAATTTATAAGTTTTTTTATAATTTATTATAATTTTTTTAAAATTAATTTTAATTAAAAACAAATATTTTATTATTTTTTATATTGAAATAGGGGTTATGTATTGGTGGCGGGATCCGGGATGAGGTGGGTGTGGAGGCGTTTAGAAATATAAATTAGGATACCCTAACTTATCTATTTACAATTTATAAGATGTAATACTTGTTTTAAATTCTTATAAGTTGTCTGAGTTTTTATTTTACCAAATACTTTAAGACATTTTATAAAATATTTTAAAGGGCTTATAAAACTCAGGCAAACACCTCTAATTCAATTTATAAATTATAAGCAAAATTCTGTCATTATATGCTATATTTGGAGAAAGATTTTATGCTTTAGAATCTTCCATTCTTAATCTACATGACTGAATTTTAGAGAAAGGTTCTATGCTAGAATTTTAAATTTAACCTAAATAAAAAGAAGACTATGAAAATATAAAATTATCAAATAACTATATTTAATAAATTTGGATGATTGCTTTATCTTGGAACTTTCTTTCAGGATTTGGAATCTCTATTCTATCAATTTTCAAAACGTTCAAGTAAAAAACAAGAAATTGAGAAAAGAGATTGTCACAATATATAGGAACCACAACAATTTAAACAGGCTAATATAGAAACACATACTACATATATATAAGCATGCATATTGGGAATGGGAGGTGTTAAAACCTATGCTTGTGACCATGCATGCATCACCTCCACATACACTGACATTTCTACAAGCCAATTCACATATCTTAACAGGAGGGCTAAAAATAATACTTTCTTTTTAATCAATCCCAACTCCATTTATACACAATCACACTCTTATAAATAAAATAAAGTTCAACATAATATTCATACTATGCTCATTTTATATACTAAAAAGTATGACAATTCTTTCTTAAAATCAAATAAAGCAATTTTAAAATATTTATACCAAACACAAATATAATGATGGATCCAAAACAAAGAGAGCAATATTAAGAATGCCAATATACTTCCTCCATCCTTCTATAAATTAAACATCAAATAGACTTTACACACATGAATTAATATAAGTATTAAAATAACAGTTATAATACAAATTATGTGTATAGAAAAGAAAAGAAAAAAAATTAGAAAAATATAAATATTATTATAATAGGGGTATAAAATAATTATTAAAAAAATGTAAAATTTATAATGAAACATATCAAAATTAAAAAAAAAAAATTACAAGAGGAAGAGAGTATATCTCAAAGAAAATAATTATACAAAATCAACGGAACAAACCAACGAATTGCAATTTTAGACTTTGAAGATGAGCAAGCAAGAAAAAAAATGGAAATGAGGGGGTGCCTAAAAACAACTACTAAAGTTAAATGACACTGGTTATAAATAGGGTCGATCGGCAGACTTGCAAGAATGAGAAAACCCACATAAATAGTATTATAAAAAATTGAAAGAAAAGTTAAAACTAAATATATCAACACGAACAAAACTTTTTTACATGGCACATGTAACTATTTAGTAACTTGTAGTAACTAATATTTTTTACAGACTATAACAGGACAAAAAAACCCCTCCATCTACTGGCTTAGCCAATGCTAAATTACTGAACAAGAACACCAAAATGTTCCGGAATGTCAACCGAACATGCCATAATACAACACCCCCTAAATCAGCCCGGCCCTTGATTCCAGCCTTCGACCCAAAATATATCGCGGTCTCACTATTCTCTGTCCAATGCTTGCCCATGTAAGAAACGGCCACCCCCCTCTGTTGTAAGGATTCATGAAAAAAGAGTATAAGTGCTAGTTTCATGTGTGTGCGTGTGAGAGAGATAGGGAATACAATGCATACCACTTTCACCTTCGGATAAATCTGCAAGCCTTGCAATGGCTTCGCTAAGTGCTAGTTCATGCTCCTGTTCACCAGAAAACGAATTTTCAACCTGTCTGAAACATAAATGAGATCAAATATTTTTGAAAAGTAGTGCTAACCTTGAGGACTTTCTTCGCCCTCTCAATCTCCACGGGATCAGGATGAGCAGCACCAAACACCCTCTCCACCTGCCAAGGTCGGAATCAAGATTTAGCTAAATGAGTAGCTAACATGAACATGCATTAATTAAACCGCCATTGCCTACCTCTTTAATTAGCGTATCAGTATGAAGCAACTGGATATCATCAGGTCCCTTCTTTCCAATACCATTCTGGGATGGTGGGAAGTCTTTCCTTGATTGGCTTTTGGTCAATCCCCTTCCTCTTCCGGGAACTGGAGCATGGTCCCGCCCAGGCGGTCGACTCATTCCACGCCCTGGTCCACCATAAACTCCATGACGAGAAATTCCAGGGTCTTCACCTTCCCATTTAATATCCTCTGGAGAAATCTACAGATGAAATCAAAAGGAATCAGATGAGGACTTCACATTCTTTGCACTTCGCAAAGATCACTATAGGTTAACATCTATCAACTTCTAGTTTCTTCAGCCTTCAAAGGAATTTTCTCTTATTATTGTCCCAAGGAGCACATGCATACGTCACTTGGCAGAAAACACTCCGTAAAGTAAAATATACCAGTATTCACCCCCACACAAGTACTCCACTTGGTTTCCATTATTTAATTTTTTTCTCGAGGAGGAATTTCCTCTTCTCTTTTTTTTCTACCTTTGCATGTAAGATGTATATTCTACACGGAAAAGCTTTATCATACTAAAACATCCTATAAGGAAACTTTATACAAATGCAACACTTTACAAATATGTCATTTAACATGCATGCGCAAGGCAAATAGTAGATCTAAGCAAATCCTTAATTGTGACTCCAACTAAATCGATGTCCTCCAATGAGGCATAAATGATTTCATCACCCAGTAATGTTATCAAAGGGCTGAACAACTGAAAGCTATTCAACCCCAGAGTAAAACTAAAAATGCAAAATTTGCCACCCCCCCCCCCAAAAGGAAATGGGGCAAGGGGCAGGGACTGATCCAGAATTTTTTTCCTAGAGGGGGCACAAATACAAATATGGACTAGCTTCATCGTAAAATCCGTTTGTATTTCATGTGTGTTTTTAACAGTACTAATTGTACCACTAAAAGGTACAAGTATGATAGTAATATTGTATATCGAAAACAAATAATATCGTCTTAAGTTGTATGATGAAACTGGTTTACAAGAAACCTACTCAAATATAAAATATGCTAAGAAGTTCTTCACTACATTACAACCTAAGTCTGTTACAATCTTTATTATAAGGTTAAAAAAATGTGCCACAAAACTAGGATGTGTAGCTCCGTGTCTCCATCACTGGGGAAGGGGGGAGGGATGGGGGTCATCAACCACAACCACAAAATAGCAGTATATAAATCACTTCCAAGACAGAGGATAATACCAGTCTTGGAATCCAACAAAGAGAATATTACAATCAATATAGCATGAAAAGTTAATGCTAATTTCATTAAATCACACTTAAGAATCACGAAATAGAAACATCCAAAAGTATTAATTCATCTGGTTCTACAATGGAGAATACATCATCTACCTCTGATAGGTTGATCCATTCAACTGTTTCATGTTGAGTTCCAATATCATAAACAAGACAATGTCGACCCTGAAAAACCACACAGAGACAACTTAAGAATTAAATGAACAAAAGGAAAGTCCACAAATATCAGAAGATAGATATACCTCAGCTGGATTGTAATCAGTGATAACAGCTTCATAGAAATTATTATCATCAGGCCACTTGGTCCTAACTTTCCTTCCAATTAATGAATCAAATGCTCCACCTTCGGCTGGTTCACTATGGCGGTTAACAAATTGACCTCTTCCGACCAACCCTGGGGGATATTGCATTTTCATTGAAGCTGAACTAAGGGGTATCTGATCAGCAGGGCACAAAACTGAAAGTAAGTACAAACAGATGTGTAACAGAGCAAAAATTAGTCATGAAATTTCTAACTCACAGATTTAAGTTTTTTGCCTTTAGGCCCAGCTGTGGGTCCACGCTTTGCGGCTGATGAGGAAGGCTGGTTTGTTGCAGCCATTGCCTGTGGGTGGAAAGGAGATGGCCCACCAAAGGATTGGGAAGGTAATGCAGAGGCTATCTTCTGCTTTTTACGAGAAGCTGAGATAGAAGGACTGGGGACCGCATCATGCACTGCTTGATTGGCTCCATGCATGCCTGGTTGAACTCCACCTGGTTGTCTCCACTCACTGAGTATTTTCCATATTTTTTTAACCAAAATAGGGTTATTCACCAAAAAAAATAACTTGGCAATGACTTTCTAACAGATCTTGATTTATGTACAAAACCTTATTCTTCTGATCGTTTCATCCGCATTAACCCTGCTGAGAAGATCTTTGTGCTCCTCATTTGATAATCTTAACTCTTTTCGAAGCTCAGTTATTAGTCCTTCCTTCTCCTGAAGAAATAACATTTCATTGAGAATACATATAAACCTGATCAAACAAGTATGCCACCACTAGATTCATGTGATCCATAATAAAACAGTACCCAAGTAAGGGAATCAGCTTGAGCTTTAAAGGCCCTTAGGACTGAACTGTAAGCTTCTTGCTCAAGCTGGTGAATTTTAGCTTCCATGTCGTTCTCTTCATACATCCTGGGATATGGATGAGTACCCAAAGCAGCAGGCCTTCCATTACCAGAAATGCGGCCACCTCTTGACATTCTATTCTGATGTGGTGGCGGAAAATCATCATCAGTTCCTGCAACAACACTCAATTGAAAACAAGGAAAAAATAAATGTGCGTCCAAACAAACCCAATAATACATAACAAGGAAAAATAATCTGACAGTAGAAAATCCATAATACATGAGAATTAGGACTCACAACAAAACTATGAAAATGAAATAAATATAAATATTATCCAACAGGTTAATCAAGTCAATAAATATGAGAGTACATTTCGATCAGGCCAAATCTATCCATCATAGCAAAACAGGATTTCAGCACTTATTAACCAACTTCTTGATCATTAGACAAGTTATAAAGACCTTGGGCAATGTCATCTAACCCTACATTAATGCAGAATCGGACAAGATGAAAAACCGTAAACAAGAGCAAGTTGCATTTATTAACCAGAGGCATATATTATTAAATTCATTGGTAGTGTTTCCGGTAAGAGAGGATTTTAACTACGTGTCCAAAAACCATTAATATATAAACCGTAATCCAAAAAAATTGAGATTTACCACAACGCGTGGCCACATATTAATATCCCATAGTCCCATCACTCGGCTAACCACAACAACGATCAAGCATATCCTACTTCTGTAGTTCTGTTTTAAGAAAAAGAACAAAATATTCATCTAGGAGAAAAATTCTAACCTTGCAAAAGTTCACACAGTAGAATTTTTTACATCAATTTAACTTGTAAATCTTATATCTCTTAAAAGTGGACCATCAAGTTTAGAGCCACATCATACCAATGCAAAAACACAACTTTGATCCGATATGGAACTGTATATACCAAACTAGTCCACTCTAAGCAATCAAACAACTAAAACAAAGGTAAAGACCAATCGAAAGATTCCAGCCAAGAAAATCCTCTTAACATACTAGCTACATTTCCCTCCGACAAAAATTGATAAACTGAAAAAAAGAAAAAAAATCAGTGAAATCACTCAATGGGGCAAAAAGTCCAAAACCTATTCGCGTGGTCCTTGTAATTGCAGCTACCAAAATGTCTTTGACACGACAATGCATGTAGGCTACAAACCCTAACCCACCCACAAACCCTAACCCCAATAAACTAAACTGAATTGCTGCGATTTTAAAATAACTCGGTAACAATCGAATCTTTAGGGCTCTCAAGCTAAAAAAGAACTCACCGCTACTGTCGAAAGCTTCGTAGTCCATAGCCAGCAATTTATCGCAGCTCAAAACAAGGGAAACCCTAAAATAATTCCCAAATTCACACGGCCGTTGCAGAAAACCTTGAAATTGTTTCAGCTTTTTCGAGTTACAGCAGCGAGGTCGAGCAACTGCGATTTTACTTCGTTTGATTGGGCCTCCGTGCGTGCGGACGTGAAATGTGTGTATCGAATTGGGTTAGGAATGCAAGGGTTTGAGTTCCGCCTTTGAGATTTGCTGTTTCTTGTTCGAAAGTGTTTTTGCCTCGCTCCAGAACAGATTCCACACGTGTGGATTTTTTTTTTTTTAAGAGATAAAATTACACATAAATAAACATTTCACAATAATTAAAATTAGGCCAAGGCATGAATATATTTGCAAACAATTGAGTTCTGTCAAAGTTTGACAACAAAAATAATTAATAAATCAGTAAATTAAATGATTGTTTTTTTTTGTAAACAAATTAGGAATTAATGTACTGACGATTTATTACAATAATATGTAAAGTTTGCACTTTTCTTTAAAAAAAAAAAAAAAGTTGAAGTTGCCAATCTTTAAAACCATAGTAAAGGTACTCTTATTTTTAGGGGATTGGGCTTCAAATCTTCATGTTTTTATCTGAATCTGCTCGTGTAATTATTTTGACCAGAGTCCATTCAATTCTTTTTTTTATAGCCCACTTTTTCTTTTTTTTTTAAGAATTTGAAATCTTGATTCTTAATGACTATTAAGAAGTTTGTTTGACATTATCCTAGCAAAAAAAAAAAAAAATGGAGGTATCCTAGCAATAAATTAATGAGGCAAATAATATTATCCTAGCATAAATGAATCAATTGCATCATTTGTTTTGAGTTAAACTTGCTTAAATTAACTGAGCATATATATTTTGAATTCATCCTTATGGCAGATGTTATGCTAGTCATTTGTTTTTGCATTCAAATAATTATGAGACGGACCAAAAAGAAGTGTGTAAATAATTCTGAAATAAAAGGAGTATTACTATGTGTATTCACTGATATCATAATATATTATAGTGTAAAATATATATGGTAAAACGAGACTGAATGTAATTATATTCGTTTCACGCATATATATATATAAAGAGGCCTACTTTTTTTATAACTAAAAAAATTGCTTGAATTATTACAACGTAAAATTTCTTCCCGAAGTTGTTTCTCCATTCTATTCTAAATAACTGATATTTTAAATTTTGAGAATGAAATTTAAAAACAAAACAAAAAATTATACAGTATATCTTCATTAATTAATCAATTATGGTCAGGATAACTAGGGAAGAAGAATACTCACCAACTTTAAAGAAGAAAGTAATTAGTATCACATAATATTGAGTTGAATGAAGTATCCTTAATTAAAACTTATACAAGATGCTTAATCCTTGATTTATTACGATAAATATAAATAAAGTGTATGTATATAATAATGTTATTTTGTTTCAAAAAATGGTATGAGCAACATATAGTGAGATTAAGAGAGTATACGAGAGGTTTTTTTGTCTGTACACTTAAATTTGAAAATTAATTTTAAAAAATATACATTTTGGTGTATATTGTATATTTTGAATCTATATCCCAAATAATAATTATAATATCACAAGCAATAATCAACATTATTTCAAATAGTAGAAATACCTTAATCAGTAATCAACAAAATTTTATTTTTCATTATATATTTTTAATTTAAAATATTAAATTTAATTCAAGTATAACATCATGCACTTAAGTTTATATAAAAAATGTACTCCCTCCGTCCACGAAATTTATGCTCATATTTTTGCACGTGGTTTAATGCAATATGTCGGAAGATATTATGGGATATTGTGAGGTCCATTTTGAGTAAAGAAAGTATTTATGGAAAGTACATATGATATACTTTTCATAAATATTCTCTTTATTCAAAACGGACCTCACAATATTCCGTAATACCCTCCGACATATTGCATTAAACCACGTGTAAAAATGTGAGCATAAATTACATGGACGGAGGTAGTATGTTATATTTATTTATTAAAGAAACGAAATAAAATGAATCATTGACTTCAAGTCAAGTCGTGAAAAGGTAATTAATTATGTTGCATGAATGCGGGTACGGATGTGATACGATATGTGTGTGGAGATACACTATTTTTCAAAATTATAGGATACAATTCGACAATGATATGTCTATTTATATTTATTTTATTATATATAATAATTTATAATAAATTAAAAATATAAAGAAATCAAATATTCAACAATACAATAATTAAAATTAAATATCATAATTTTAAAATTAAATTAAAAAAATAGCTACGCCACGTCACGTGGCGTATCGGATGTGAACTGCACCCTTATCCCGCATATCCGATATTGCATACTTACAATTTTTAAAAAATCCGTGCAACAGAGATAATTAATACTACTATAGTACTCCCCAGGTGCTATGGAAGAATAATACAGGTTAATTTGTGAAAAGAATGTGGATGGAGTATAATTAATTAATCTACAAATTAGTTCATAATTATTTAGTAGTATTGTTCAACTGGCATTGAATCATAGTGTGGAGCTGCTTGGCTTGTTCTTCTATCCTCATCTGCAACTTCTTTTGACTCTAAACACAATCAAATGCATGCATGCATTAATATTAATCAATAATTAATTGAATTATTAACAACATAATTACTAATTAGAGAGTTAATTAGTAATTACCTCCAATTGTTCGTATATACGCTTCTGAACATCCATCTGCAACCTTAGTGCTTCCAAAATCTCCACTCTCCTGCATGGAGTTAACACATAATTAATATATATCAATATAATTTCCATATATATGAAAACTACGTCGTATATATATGCGCTTTACGTTTTAGAGTTGACCTGCTCAGCATCGCCTGCATCACACCACAAACTTTTAATTTAAGCAAAATTATAGTAGTGGGTTTTTTTTTTTTTTAATAACAAAGCATACGTGAATGTCAACATATATACAACGTTTTAATTGCACATGATGATATTAATTGTGCACTCTAATATTTAAGTCTTATGTAATTACTCTGGAATTGATTCGTATCGTTTTATATAGCAACTAATAATACTTTTAAAATGAAACAAACCGATCTCATTACAAATATTTAAAGTGAAACAAACCAATCTCATTACAAATACTCAAAATGCAGTTGCCAAATTATTTACATATATAAGACTTTGCTAATCGAATTCACCTTATATATTTACAAGAGTTTTACCGTGCAATTGCTTTGCAAGTGTTATTTTATAGTAGAATAACTAATACTTTTATTATAAAATAAATTAATAATATATCAAATAAAACAATTAATTCAATTTAAAGTTATGCGCAAAATGCAAAATAATTCATGGCAAAATCAATTTACGTAAAATTTTGCCTATAAATATTTTGGACAATTAGAAAAACATAATACCTTCTGTCAAGTCTGGAAATAGTCTAGCAACACGATATTTCTGAAAAAAAAGAAACAGAAAATTATCAAACACATGTGATAATGGAGCACATCCAAAATTACAACTTATAGTGGGATTCATTTAACCTGTAGATGGCTTTTAATATGAAAAATGGTTAATCCACTACAGTTCATTAACTTGAGGATTGCCTTTGGTGTAGCCTCTGCATTTAGACATGAAAAATAAGAGTTATAAATTACAAAATTATCATTCAATTTCTTCATTACAGATAATTAACAGCCATAAAAAAAAAAAAAAAAAAAAAATAAAAAGACTGTATATATATATAATTGTGTGACAAAGGGAGTAGTTAATTACTTTTGGGGCCGCCTAAGCTATCCACACTCTCTATAAATATCTTGTGAAGATCATCAGTCCATCTAATCCGCTTCTTGCGTTTCTTTGTCTCTTTTTCTGAAACAATCTGCTTCTCTTGTTCAAATGTGCTGCATGCAACAAAAAATTTGATACACGAAATTTTGACCTTAGGACAAAATTAATGAGTGTGTATCTTGAAAAAATGTTCCTTTATGAGTCAAAAGTTGTGTACAATCATTTTAACTATTTTTTCCTAATTTCTTCCAATTTTGAATCTATTTAAAAGATCTCTAGTACGTATTTTAATTGAATATGATTTTTTTTAATCATGTCACACTTCTAATTTTTCAATTATCTTTCTTTAATTGATTGAGGATAAGTGTTTAAAATCTTTGTTCCTTAATTTTACAAGTCTCTAAAAGCATTTATTGCGAAATATATAGGGATAGCATTATGTAAATAATGGTTATAATTCCCAATACACTAAATCATACTACCTCTGTCCCGGGTCTTTCTTCAACAAAAACCCGGGCACGCGGATTAAGAAAAAGTAGAGTATGTGAGTGTGAAGTTAATTAATAAAATATAAAAAATATATTTTATTGACTTTTGTGAGTGTAAATTATTTTATTTTTAAGGTATAAAGAAAGAGTTGGGACGTCTGAAATGGAAAAATAGGAAGAAAGAGTTGTGACAGAGAGGGAGTATGTTGATTTTATGCAAGGAGATTTAATTACCACAAAGTCAATTAATTATTTGTGTTCGCATTCCATCGGAATAAGTGTCATTTTCTGAACTTCACAATGCTAGTTATTGTTTACTCACAAAAATATTCTAACAAAATGTCCATATACATAAAAATACATATAATTAATCACAAAAAAGTAGAGCAACAAAATTAACTTACATGGAAGGTGAACAATTATGAGACGTAAAACCAATATGCTTCTCCAGAAAACTCATCAGATAGTTCTGATCAGACATCATCTGCTGATTCGGGTGGAGCTTGCATTCGTCGACAGGCGAATGGACCGAGTAGGGGTCGTCGGCCCGATTACGACAACAGCAAGATTGAACAAGCGATTGTAGAGTGTCACCATTTTTATCAGCCAACAAATGGGTAGCATATTTCAAATTAGGCCGGCCAAATGTGAACAGCCCCTGACTTGGACTTGTAACCCCTTCTCCTTCTAACATCCTTATCAACTGCGATGACAAATTCTGCAGATTGCTCATTTATTTGTTTATTTTGTCACGAGGTTTAATGTGGTAAAGGCGCAATACTAATAATAATGTGATAAAAAGAGTGGTGATCAGAAGGGACAGAACAAAGTCCAAGAGAAAGGAGATTGGACCAATTATAAGTGAACAAGGAAAGATGTCCACATTTTCATGTCATTTTATTCTGTCTCACTTGGCTTGGCATTAAGAAATGTGGGGGAAAACACGTCATATACACAAGCGCGCAAACAAAGTTGTTGGGGAAGAATTTTTTTAGACAATGACTATGTGGCTAGCTGTTAAACTAATGCATGCATGTGGACATGCATTACGTCTCCATACGTGCTAATCTTGTATTTTGTCAATTTAGTCACAATTTTTTGCCGTCGCTAAATATCGAATTCAAAGGCGGGTAGGTGGACAATAATTGTCCGATTCGATATTTATATTTAGCGATCTACTAGACAGTAGCTAAATTACGAATATACAATAACTTATGCTCTTAATTTTCAATCTTTTTCATTCTAGAAAAAACCTCCCCCAACCTTTAAAAAAATTTCTCAAATGTGAAGAATTATTGTTTCAACGTGTTGGTTGCAATCTTTCGGGTATATTGTCACATTGTGCTCGTTGCTTCAATTTGACCGTATGTTTTTACATTTTTATCGTTTGATTCCTATTGTTGAATAAAGTTTATTTGCTTGATAAAATACATGTTAGTTAAAGCATATTTTGTATTCGATTTATGATAATTTTAGCATTATTTGTGGTACATTAATTATTTATGGATATATCTATTTTTGTTGGAGATTAGTCCCAATTTTGTTAGAATTTTGTTGTGAATTACATATATGTTTGATAAATTTAGTTTAACTGATGTATGATTATAGTGGATTTTTTGTTTTAAAAACTTGGATATGCTTGTTTACAGTCGAAACTCTGGCGATTTTTTTAATAATTCTAATGTGATGTATTCTTAATTTAAATCATATGGAACTCTCTGATCGTCGTTTGTTGTATCAAATGCCTCGTCTGATACAAGGAATGATCAACTCTGAATTTTTATGAGAAAAGTGATGAGTTTATTAAGTTTGCCTTTCGTAATCCATACTGCATGGATATGTATGGCCAGATTAGATGTTCTTATTCAAGAAAAAAGTGCAGCAACAAGAGATTCTTGAGCAGTGATGAGTAGGGATGTAAACGAGCCGAGCCGAATACTATCAAGCTCGAGCTCGGCTCGAGCTTGGTTCGAACTCTAATAATTGAGCTCGAGCTCGACTCGTGTATAAAATTTTAAGCTCGCAAATAGCTCGAGCTCGATTGCTTAGTTCGAGCTCGGTTCGAAAAAAAATTCGTTTGCATAGTTCGAGATCGGCTCGAAAAAAAACTCGTTTTCATAGTTGGAGCTTGGCTCGAAAAAAGCTCGTTTGCATAGTTCGAGCTCGGCTAAAAAAAAAGCTCGTTTGCATAGTTCGAGCCGAATACTAGAGCTGGCAATTTTGGCCCGGCCCGACGGGCCGGCCCGGCCTACCCGACATATGGGCTAGGCTGGGCCGGAAAAATAGTGGCCCAGAAAAAATTGGGCCGTTTTGGCCCGGTGGGCCGCGGGCTGGCCCGTTTAGCCCGGTGAAATAAAATTTATTTTAAAATAATATAATTAATAATAATATAATTAAATTTATTTTAAAATAATAGAATTAAAAATAATGGATTCTAAGAATTTTGAGCTTTGGCGTGTACTGTTTTCATTTTTCAATACACCTCATAATTCAACAAACCCTAGTTTCCTAATTTTCAAAAGTGGAACACACGACTCCCTCTATTCTCTACTTATGAACTGCTTTTATTATATTAGGACACTATGACTATGAGTAATGATCTTTATTTCGTTTTTAATTTATGTTTGAATTTGTGGTTTTAATTCTATTTTATGTTTATAGTATAATTTTTAAAATTATTGTTTTAAAAAAATGGGTTGGGCTGGCCCGTTAGCCCGTGAGCTAGAATGGGCTGGGCTGAGCTCAATTTTTATAGGCCCGACTGAAAAATGGCCGGCCCGGCCCGACCCGTGAACATCAGTTGGCCCGGTGGGCTGGGCCGGCCTGGCCCGGCCCGTTTGCCAGCTCTACCGAATACCATAAAGCTCGAGCTCGACTCGATAAAATAATCGAGCTCGAATTCGGGCTCGAGTTCGGCTCGTGAAATCTAACAAACAAACTCAAACGAATATTTTTCGAGCCGAGACTCGAATAGTTTGCGAACGGCTTGACTCATTTACATCCCTAGTGATGAGGTTAAAACTCATCTTGTGATTATATGCAATATCATTATTTTATTTTTTCAATTGAATTTAATTTTACATTAATTTTTTTTAATTATTATATATATATATATATATATATTGTTTTGATGATAAAAGTTTTAAATCAAAATAAATTATTTCGCCTCGTCCTGTTCAAGAAATGAGGCCGGTCTGATCCTCAAGTTCCCATAATTAAGTATTAGTTTCGATTAGCGATTTCCAACTTCAACACCCTAGTTTTTTAGTTCTATTTATTTTTTATTTTTATTTTTAAAACAATTAGTCTTTCTTAAATGAGATTTTCAAAATTTTAATCAACTTTTTTAATTTAAAATAATTTTTAAAAAGTATTAAATATTGTTCTAAGTTTACATATTCCTAAATTTTAACCTTTAAATTTAATTAACTTTTATTTAATTTTAAGTGATTTGGGATTTAATCAAATTTTTTTTTTATAATATTTATGTAAGCTTTTTAAATAGGTATTTATTAATAATTTTAGCTTATAAAAAAAAAAACTTGAAAATCGGTCTATTTAATGTATAAATTACTTTTATATTTTTTGAGTTAAATAAATCGCTTCAAAAAAGTGCATTTTGCTCTATAAATGACTATTGTGTTAGTTTAGTTGACTAAAGGTTAACTAATATCATAACCAAAAGTGATGAAGAAAAACTAAGGTAATGTTTGTTTTAGGACTAACACGGATGGACGTAGGACTTTGCGATCACGCTCTACACGAGTTTGGGATGTAACATCTGGATTTCACATCCCAAACTCAATTCACACCTAAAAATACCTATTAAACTTATTATTATTCTTTCCAACACAACACTCATAAAATACGTGTTTTATATATAAAATCAATCATTATCACACTTTGATTTGACATAAAGTAACATCCTACCATACTAAAATTTCAAAATAAACACACACTTTTACTATTCATCAAAGTTTTCACATCTCAGAATTTCAAAGTCATTACTTGTCAGTGGCGGAGCTATGTGTTATATGGGGGTGGTCATACCCCCCTCCTCAACTTTTTATTTTTTACTACCATATTTATATTTTTTTTTTGCTAAAATGAATACACTATAATTGGTGCATTTAAAAAGAATAGTGATGAAATTTATGATAAAATTAAAATGACATTGGCCCAATTTGGCTTCATTGAATTGGCCCAAATAAAATAATTAATGAAAATATGATATATCATATAATTAATTATTATATATATTTAATATATAATATATATTTTTTATTTTTTCAAATTTAATTCTTTCAAATTTTATTTAGATTTGATTTTCTCTTTAATTCTCTCATTTGATTCATCTTTTTTATGTTTCTCAAGAAAAAAAAAATCTATTGTTGGTGAAGTTTCTCACATCTTAAATAATTTTTATTCAATTTTATCAACGAAAATTAATAGAATAAGAGTATCATTTTTCAAATTATCACCTTGTGCAACATAGATCATTAAAAATTATAATGAATTTTTTGTCAATTATACATATTTAAAATTTTTGATGCAATTTATCATTATCTTTTGAATGATATTTTGTACAATCATATATCTTTTTTGCACTAATTCTATTTTATTAAAATTTTATCTTATGATTATTTTTAGATGTATCATTATTTATTAGTATGTCACACGATAATCTTTAGTTTGTTCAAATTTTCATTACTTATGAATTATTTCTTTTGGCCCCCCTCACAAAATAATTCTGGTTCCGCCCCTGTTACTTGCTACGACCCCTTAAATTCCAAAACAAACATACCCTAAGTGATTATATTTTATGATGAACGAAATTTAATGATCAAATTTTAAAATTAAAATAATTTTATCGATCAAAACTGAGGTTGCAGTTGAATTTGAATATTTCTTCTTGTAGTAGTTTTTTTTTTTTTTTCCTATTATCTGCAAAAACAAGGTCGATTTCCTCGACGTTGGTAACTAAGCTATAAGTTGACCCTTGGGATTCTGAAAGGACTATTTTGAATAATATATTGCTACAAAATAGGAGAATACTCCTCCTATTACTCCTTTTTGGCATTGTTAAAGCACCCAAACAACTTTCATGGCTGTTTATTTATGTCCCTTACCCACATATTTTTTTTCAACTCGTATTCTGTCAAATTTAATTTTGATACAAGATTTCTAAGTTTTATAAAATTGAGTTAATTGAAAATAAAAATGTATTTATCGTTCTTATCAGTTAATTTTTTTTATTACAATTCGACATACTATATTTTTTTTATATGGACAATTTTCAACAACAATTGGTTTATGTAGTTGTTGTATATCCTACGGTGATGATGGGGCCGCAACAAAGAAATGATGAGGCTGCAGAAGTTTAATGATATGTAGATCTCATTTGTAGATCTCATAACTTTACTCTAGTTTGATTTTGATCTCATTAGAATACACATTTTGAAATTGATCCTGAGTGTTTTGATTTTTTAAAAATTCCCTGCTTATCTGCTGTAGCAGATAACCTATCCGCTTAATTACTGTCCATGTGGACCATAACGACTTTATTTTTTTTTAAATTGTCAACTGAAAATTTTAATTAATTATTTTAAGAAGTGGGTTATGGGTCGGGTCAAATTAAGAAAATGGGTTTGGTACCATATCCAATCCAAGAGATATGACCTACGTATTTAATGGAAAAGACAAATAATGAGAGAGATAATTGTAGCATTAACCCTAGATCTAACACACAAGATCGCAGCAAAAAATCTCAAAGTCGTAGCAGCCGAATTTGATCTTCAATATCGCTGCAAAATTTCCCAAAGATGTCGTCTATCACATCGTCTAGTTCTATTGGAGATGCACGCAATGTGTGTTTTGTGGAGTTGAGGCTCGCATATGCACCTTTTGGACAAAAGAAAATTCCGATCGACGGTTTTATGGGTGTAAATCGTGGAAGGTATGTTCTAAATCCCTCTTTTCAAATTAGATATGTCAAATTGAATCCGTTCAAAATTGGAAGTTTGTTAATACATTCTTTTTAATTTTTCAGCTTGCTTATGGTGGATGCAATTTTTTGAATGGTTAGATCATCAAATGCCTCCAAGAGCAAAGTGTGTAATCCTCTTTTTATTGAAGGACAAGAGAGAATTGTACAGACAAGTAATAAGGACAAGAGCAAAGTGTGTAATCCATTCAAAATTCAAAATTGGAAGTTTGCTAATCCATTCTTTTTAATTTTTCAGTTTGCTTATATTGGATGCAATATTTTTTGAATGGTTAGATCCTCAAATGTCTCCAAGAGTAAAATGTGTAATTCTCTCTTTATGAGTGTAAATCGTGGGTGTTTTTCTTTGCAATGTGGTTTATATATTTAGGACTTAGATTCACTATTATGTAATTCGAATTTCAATATTTTGGACATGTTTGAGGATGTATATTCAACTTATTGAACAAGTAATGAGGGTGGGAATTCTCATGTTTTGTACAAATTATGATGTATTAATTCACTGTTAATCTTGTATATTTTTAATGCTTTTGATTGCATTCGTTTTGACTCATAGTGTTGTTGAAGTTGGAAATGCATTACTTTCAATGTTTTCTAGGAATATGAATCATGGGCTGCTTCTGTTGTTTTAAGGCAGATGTAATTTCTGTTATATTTGTCCATAATTGGTGCATGTGGTGTATAATATTACTTAATTTGATATATTTGTCCATAATTGGTGCATGCATTACTTTTTTTTCCATTGTATAATATTACTTTGATTATTTTAATACTCTCGATTAAAATTATTTGCACACTTTATATTGAAATATCACAATATTACGTAAATGTTTTAAAAAAGAAACATTAATCATACTAACTTATGAACAAAAAATTGTGCAAATAATCTATAACGAGAAAAAAAAAACTTTGTATCCTAAACATATTAATGATTAAAAATCTCATGGAAACTGGAATTAAGCCTAAACTTATTCTTCCACAATATGTATAACACAAATATTTCCCAATTAAAGATATGGATTTGAATTTATGCTTATACATGTATCTAGAGAAATATACTAGTATTATATGACACTCCCTTCACAATGATGACTTTTCCTTATTTGTTTGTATTATTATTTATATATGCAACTTTTTCCTCTACTCCCCCTGTTCCACAGAAATTTGCACATTTTTTTATTTGGACGTCCTACACAAATTTACACACTATTAAAAAAAATATATTGATTTACGTGCACACTCACAAATATATACACATATTTACCTATATACTATTATTTTATATATAACACATTTTCCTTAAAAAATATGTCGTCCCGTAGGATGCAAATTCCTACGGTACGGAGGGAGTATTATTTATTTACTGTTGGAAGAATGTGTGAGAGAGAATGGAGAGTAGGGGTGGGCAGTGGGTTTCGGGTTTTGGGAACCCGATCCGAACCCGAAAAAAATTACCCAATCGGTTCGGGTATTTTTCTAAAAAAATTGGGTTTCGGGTAACCTGAACCCGAAACTAAAATAATGGGTTCGGGATCGGGTATTTTTTACAAACCCGAATTACCCGATCGGGTACCCGAAATTTAAATAAAAAATATTTAATTTTTAATAACATTAAGTTTTTAAAAAAATAATAATAATATTTGCCTAATTGAATTATTCACGATTTCGGTAGATTACTTTTTTTTTTTTCACTTAGACTTCAGTAGATTACTTTACTAGATTAGTTTCCAATTTAATAATCTTTAGTAATATTAGGTCTTATTTGGTTCGTTAGATAAGCTAAGATAAATTAAATTATCTTATCTAATTTGATGTTTGGTTTAATTGACAAAAATCCAAGATTAATAAAAAACCCAAAACTAAAATTCAATTATCTTATGAGGGCTCATTTGGTTCGTAAGATAAAAATATCTATCCGCAAAAAACATGCAGATATTTTTATCTCACGAACCAAATGAGTCATGAACGGAAGATAATATTATCTTAGGGAAGAGGTATGATAATAATCCATTGTTTTTATCTTTACTAAAATACTCCCCTTATATTGAAAAGAAGAACCATAATTCAATTTATTTTTGTTTATGATATAGAGGGCAAAATTGTCAATTGCATATGTTTATATTATTATTAATCTTACAATCCAAACACTCAAAATAGAATTATCTTACACTACTAATTATCTTAATCCATCAATCAAAATATATTATTTAACTCTTAGATAATAATCTCTAGATTATAATCTTGTTTAATCTATCTTGAGTTATTTATCTTATCTATTGAACCAAATGAACCGAAAATCTTTAATTACAACAATCAATTTCAAATTAATTAAGATAGATTGTACTTTTGTATTCAATATTTTCATGTTACAATTTTTCAAAGTATTATTTATAAAATATTGTATTTTGTATCTATGAACCATGTTATTTTAATAAAAAGAAATTAAATTGAGAAAAATAAATTTAAAAAATTGGGTACCCGATCTAAATCGGGTTCGGGTTTCTAAATATTGTACCCCGACAAACCCGAACCGATGCCTACCCCTAATGGAGGGGAGGAGATAGGTCCTTTGTGTCAGAAAATTAATAAAAAGTTCAGCAATCATAATTTGCTTTTGTCAAAAAAATGCAGGTTTAATCGTGAATTTGATTCACGATTTTACTTAGAAATAATGCCCTTAATTTAAAGATCACCTTTATAATAAAAATTATAATCACAATTTTTTTTAGGTGGAACATGAAATATATATAACACTAAATCAAAAGTACACATGTGGTCCTAGCCTACGCCGACAAACCCGGACATAGGGAGGAATCAAGAGGAACAAAGGTAGCAAGTCGTCCTAACCTACGCCGACAAACCCGGACATAGGAAGGAATCAGGAATTACAAGTTGTACCACTCAAGGTGGGCGAAAGTCAAACAGGTAAAACAGAAAACTACACATCAAAATCAAGCAAGAGATGCCGACTGTGAGCCGAGCCGACGGCGACCTCTGGCACGTGCAGAACCACGTGAGGGGCACCTCGAGCTAATCCTCGGGAAGAAGCACCCCGAACAAGCTGACGTCCATTGTAAATAGGGACCGAAGAAGAAGACCGACTGGCCGAGCCTTCCTCCCCCAATCTGACAAGGATGGAAAGGGAGAGGCAGTAGAAGACTCGGCCATCTCTGCCACCTCAGAAATAAGAACAATCTGACCCGGTTGAGGGGTAGCACTACCCCCAACATGCTCCAGTGGAACCAGAGCATGAGACTCAAAAGTATCAACAGAAAGATCATGTTGTGCCTGACTAAAATCACATTGCAGCTCCCTAGGAACTAAACTCGCAGAAAAACCCGCATCAGAATCATCACTAGAATCAGTCAACTCATCTGAAGAAGAACTGAATCATCTGCCTCAACAGTCTCATGGACAATCAACTCCCCATCCTCCACATCAGCAGATTGAATGGGCGAGTAATAAATATGCTTTGCCCGAAGGGGGCGATCCACAAAAGACTCGGCGAGCATTCCAGAAGCTCGACGCCCCACCGTCGTCCACTCGGACTCCATGACAGCAGGAGGAACCTTATCATCAGCAACAGGCTTGCCCATAGAAGATGGACGACTGACGAGGCCTCCGACTAGCAGAACGAGCAGGAGGCCGACCTCGTCTCGGGGGACGAGGCTTATCCCCCGTAACATAACACTCTGACTGATCATGCCCAACATGACGACATCCAACACAATACCTGGGCCTATTCTCATAGACCATCTTCTGTGTGTGTGAGACACCACAAATATCAATATCGAACTCAGAGATAGACTCCTGTAGTAGATCCATCTCAATACACACCCGAGCACAAGATAGTATGGAGTGTTCGACAGTCTGCCGATCAACCCGCAGAGGCTTGCCGAATTCCTTGGCAATCATGAATAGAGCATCCCTGTGAATTAAGTGGATGGGGAGGCCCGAAAATTTCACCCACACAGGAGCTATAAGAGCCTTGTGTGAGAGATCAAAATCCGGGGTCCACTTGAAAACTCGCGTTGGGCAACCACGAATCATCCAAGTGGGTTGCATCCACATACGAGTGAGACCATCCTCAACAGTGAACTTAATGCAAATGTGTCAAAAATTTACCCAACTCCATCTAAAACTACCCTTAAATCCCATGCAGAATAAAGAGTTATTAATTTCATGAGCGGTGGGGACGACATGCGAGAATTTCCCAAAAATAGACAACTTCCAATGACTCGAAACAGAAATAATTTCATCACGTGAAAAAACAAATTTTAATTTTTTGTCTTCATGAAAAACTATACCAATTTTCCTAATTTTTGGATCATCAAAGAGAAGAAAATTTGAGAAATTTTGGGCAGAGGAATTAGTTGGAATTTTTCCAACTATATTGGCATATGATTTGGAATTTATCATAGGTGCAGGGGGTTGGGGAGCAGATTTGTCGAACCGTTCGATCAATACCTTTAATCCTGCCCGTTCAAGTAAGGTTGACTCGTTCAACCCAATTGATACGTGCCACGTCCCCTTTTCTGCACAAAATGCCGACACCTACTCCTCTCCTCCAGCCCTGGGTTCGAATGCTGATAGTGCCGGTTTTTTCCAGCCTACTTCTGGGCCATCTTTAATTAATTCCCAGGTTCAGGAAGTGGGCCTTTACACTTTAACTCCCAGCCCATTCCTTATATTAATCAGACGCCTGCCTTTAATAATTGGATGGATATCCCCCAAATTGTATGCTTCACCCCCTTCTTCAGTTCACCACCCTTAATTTTCCCAATTTAATTCTTTTTATTATTATGCAAGTTCACCCCATTTAAAAAAAAAGTGTGCAACACCTTCTTCCAACGACGCCCATTGCCGATCTCCGACACCACCACCATCATAATTTTCAACGGACGCCCACCACCATCGTAGTATTCTTTGATGTATAAATTTAAGAGTTTATTAGTTTTAAGGTTTAAATTAATTTTATATATGGAAGAGTTTGAATAATTATGTATGTTTTGAATGAGTTTTTATTGTCACTATTACAAATATTGGAATTGGAAATCAATTAAAAATCGTTCGGAAACTTTCGTAGGACAAAATCGACTGAAAAACGCAAAAAAAAATTCGAACATATTTGTTCCACACTGGTTGGTGGAACAAATGCAAAATATTGAGAAAATTTTTCCGAACAAAGTACAAATGTTTGGAATTTTTTTCCGAACATTTTGCATTTGTTCCACCAACCAATTTGGAACAAATAATGTTCGATTTTTTTAAAAAAAAGTTCAAAAAATGCACGAAAAACCATCAATGTGTATATGAAAAACTATTATTATCTTATATTAAAATCATATTGACAAAATAATTTTTTTTTTAACATTTTCATTCAATATATATGGTTCAAGAATGTGGAGTGAGAACCAATGAAGTTCTAGGTTTTGAAAGGGAGAGGGGGGTGAACTGATCTCCTGTAATTTTAAAATATATTTAAAAGATAATTATATTTTTTAAAATATATTTTTATAATGAATCATAAAAATGGGGTGAAGTACTTAAAAAAATGGGGGTGGAGATATCCTGGTACTTAATAATTCCCATCCCATTACTACCGATCCCAATTTAACCGCACAGCCCTCTCATGAACCTCCCCAGCCCAATATACCTCATGTTTCGGCTCTTGCTCCAACTCACATTCCCGAGCCCAGCCCACCAAATCACAGATTAATTCCCAGCCCTTTATAATCACAATATTTTAAAAAATAAACCTTACTACGGCGTTTAATTGCATAATTGAAAACCCTAGAATCCCTTAAACCTTCACCTTCGTCTGTGGCGGTAAACCTATCTTTGTGAGAACGAAATGGCGATGGACGAGAAAATTGAACCCTCACCTTCCAACGACAAACCGACTCCCGTATTATGCGAAGAGTGCAACACTAATCCGTCAAAGTACAAGTGCCCTGGCTGCTCTCTTCGCTCCTGTAGCCTTCCCTGCGTCAATTCCCACAAGCAACGTACCTCCTGCACTGGAAAAAGACCCCTTACAAACTTCGTTCCAATTTCTATGTTCGATGACAATCAGCTTATTTCAGGTACAGTCTCTTTCTCTATTCTTTTTTACGTCATTTTATCAGTAGATTGAGTTTTCAGCTGTTTTGATTCATTGGGTCTTGTGAGTTTTATAGAATGTTGATTTTGAAGCGGGTGATTTCCTGCTTCTTTCTCGTATCTTTCCCTTATCAGTAATGTTCGGCAATTTGTTTGTGCTGATTGTTGATTTTTTCTTAGTATTTTTCAATTTTGCACTTCCATTCATTGTATATATATATATCTTGGTGATTGAATTTTCCTTATGTCAGAATTGAGCTTATGACCGTAATTCGATTGTGGTTCAAGCTTAACTTGCTCTGACTAGCGGAACATGATTGCATCAGTAGAGTATTTAGATCTTCAGAAGATATAAGCTTTTACTTAAACCGACTTATTTTCAGAATGGTCGCGGTTTTTAGTGGTATCCATTTATAGTGGAGATTTGATTGTACTTGTTGTTGTGTATTTGGTAGATTACAGCATGCTTGAGGATGTGAAACGAATTGCTGATTCGGCTCGGAGAACGAGATTAAAATTATGTGGTTATTCACATAATACGCTTCCCTTCTACCTCAAAAGTCTTCGAAATGCTGCTTGGAGTCGTAGAACAAGACTACAGTTTCTTCCCAATGGAATGTCAAAGAGAGTAAAGAATAAGACTTACTACAATAACAAGTTATTTCCTAATCTTTTTCTGTGTATTGAGGCTTCTTTAGTCCCTTTTGAGATGAATTCAACATTTTTAGGAGCTTTACCTTAATTTAGATTAATAAACATTCAATAACATCGTCATTTGTTTCCAGGAAGAAGTTCATATCTTGGACCATCGAATGGCGGTTTCATTCAACTGATGTTGTGTTGCTTGATCATGGGTGAGCATTTTTGGCTGGTAGATTAACATTGCCAGTCTCTTTCTCATTGTTATTTATTGGTTTATTTGGAAGGCTCTTAACTATTCCTCATATAAGTTCACCTACTGCAGAATACACGAAAATTCCACCGTCTCCTCTGTGATTGAAAAACACCTAAAACCTAGTCCATGGAACCATCCTTTAAGAGAATTCTGTGACGTGAGCCTGGATTCCCTCAAGTTTTTCATTCGCAAATATCCAAAGGTTTGCTTTGACCATTTGTTACTATCTGTTAATTCAACATTTCAATTTTAGATCTGTCGTCTGCCCAACATGTTCTGGAATTGAATGATTTATTTGCCTTACAGAAGAGAGATTCACATAGACTGAATCTTACCCAGCTACTCTTATTTTCTACTCTGTGCAGGGGCTTAAATCACCTTATTGTCAGCTAAACTTAAATGCACCAATCCGAGAACAGTTGGCAGACATCTTTTTACTGGAGTACCCAGTAATACATGTCTTCTTACCCTCTCACAGCTATGATTTTGCTGTAATAAAAAATATCAATCCACGTAAAGTAGAGAAGAAGGAGCCTGATCACCATGGTTACCCAAGTCCTAAAGGTGTCACATTTAGGGAGGAAGAAATTGAAGACGAGGGTTCTTTAGATCCCCATGTATCAGATCTCTTGAACAATGTCTCTGAGAAGAACACGACTGATGATAAACCGAAATTGGAGCAGAGCCCATCAGATCTCTTGAACAATGCCTCTGAGAAGAACATGACTGATGATAAACCGAAATTGGAGCAGAGCCCACCAATTCTGAATGTGGAAGAGAGTGCTAGTTTGTCTTCCTACAGTGGAGGTAACAATAACCGCCACAAGACCTGCATTGAAGAGTTGGCAGAAATTGGTGATCTGGAATTTGATTTTGAGCCAAGTTTAATCGATGTGTTCCCAGACATTACCCCAGATTCTAACCCCGATGACTTCTTTGATTTTGATGGGATATCATTTGAACAGTTCGAGAAGGATCTGGAGGGCAGTGCATGTCCGATGGAGGAAGAACTAGAGGAAGGCGAGATAGCATAAGTAGCTTACTCTATTTTCCTCCTAGCTGTGATTATGCGTTTCATGGTACTGAAAACCGGTACAGGTTATACTTGATACTGTCTGTAGGAATTGATGCCAACTTATGCTGAAATGAGAATGAGTTCAATTTCGCTTTCCGATTTCAGGTGCGCCTTGCAGAATCTTCTTCAATTTTAGTGCACTTGTTTCCAATTTTGGGCTCTCTAAATATTGTTAAAGTTTGAAAGCATTTGCAGAAAATCTCCTGGTAAATATATTTAAGCTTCCAATTGTGAGCGTTGTATGACAAGTCGGATTTACTTGGTGGAAATTTCACATTCTTATTAAGTAATTGGGGAAGATTAGTTGCTCACTGAATTAATTTTTACTACTAATCTCCATCAAAATGTCAGTTAATTCTTATAGTAACAAATGCCTATAGAGCTCATTTGGCAGATGAGAAATTAAAGAACCTTCTGCTAATCTCGTTGTTTGGTAGGATATAATATAATACGAATCTTTCCGACCCAGATGAACCATATCTCCTAACATTTCATCCCTCTTTCTTTCTCGGCATTCAGGTGATGGAGAGAGTTTTGCTTATGCCTCCTCTGTAGGCGATGGTTGTGCCTTTTCTTCGGTTGAATGCAAATCCTTAAATCTTATTTGAGTTATTATTTACAACCCTTGGATGTATTTTTTTTTATCAGGAAACAAAAATATATTAAAACCAAATGTGGTGTTAGATTAAGGATTTAATTCTGCAAGCAACTATGTCAATATGAAAACTACCTTTAATTTCCTTTCTAGCAACTAAGGATTAATCTGCCATCTACAAATTTCAATCTTTTATCCGAATTCGCATCGTCTTAGAGCCATTTCCAGCGACTGAAAACACTTTCTCCATCGCTAAATTCTCACTTCTGAAAAAATTTAATGATTCGGGCCCACAGCCTTTCTCACTCATTAAAAAATCTCCACTCCGATTTTTCAATTGAAGCTAAATTAAAGCATTCCAAATTTCTCAACCTAAGTCCCCATCCCTTTTAGCTTTACACTATGAAAGCCAATTTATAAGCTAGTTTTTGATTTGCTCTCAACACCCCCCAAGAAAAAGCATCTTTGAAGAGCTTCAATCTCACTTAACACTTTCTTAGGCACATGAAAAATGGAAAGAAGATACATACACTTTGACATAGTGAGAAGTTAATACAATCATAAAATTCGTTGATTCTGAGAATACCCAAATATTTATGATCTTGTGAATATAATTGATTCATAGAATATTGGAAGAAAAATAAATAAATACGATAGGGACAAACCCAATTTAATTCAGTATCAAATTCAACTCCTTTTACAATGATAATTAGATGCCTACTTATATAAGAAATAAAGATATTAAAATTTTTATAAATCAATTAAAGATACTAAAATTCTATAAATTCTAACAAATCAATAAAAATCTCAACAAATCCTATCAATACTAAATATAATAGTTACATTTCTTATCTCCATTATTCTCTCTCGTTTCGAAAGATTTGTCCTCAATCTTCACCTCGAGCAAGAAAATAGGGTCAACTACACATCCATCTCCAAAAAAAAAATACAATTGATAAACATTGCACTGACACTTGACTTCAAAAAAATAAAATATGTAGTATGTACTTGACTCAATATCTTAACACGGCACGTAACTTTAAATATCGGAGAAAAAATAAAAAAACTATTATTATTAATAAAATAATAATATTTATTAAAATCTAACCTACTAAAATTCTCCGAACCAAAATACGCCCAAAGCCTAAGCAAATTAAATGGCCCAAATTATGAAACTAGGGCAAAGAGGCTTTTTTGGTTGTGGCCTGGGTGATGATGATTTGGGACAGCGTTAGCTCTGTTGCGGCAAATAAATCCAATAAAATAAAATATTAATCGCAAATGTTTTTCACGGGAAAAAATAAACAATTTCATTAAGTGGAATTAATTAGTAGTTTGGGTACAATACTTATAGGGTTGGCTACACATAATTATTGATTAACCCAATTTAAGATCGATGAATTAGACAAAATCCATAACATTTTTCATGCTTTAATCACACCTAACTTTGTACAAAATTAAAATAAAAGTTCTCGAAACTATAATTAGAAGTTACACGTGAAATTTATTTGGTGAAATTAACTATTCATTAAGGATATTAATTATTTTATTAAAATATAATATAAAAATTATCAATTGTTTCACTAAAAAATATTAATAATTTTACTTAAAAGGGAGTACTAGTTTTAACATAATTTTAAACTCTGATTAAATTAACCAGACTTGTTACAAAAATTTAATTGAGACTATCCCATCAAATTAACATTTACCCCTATCAAATAATGAGTCATGCTCACTTAATATTTTATCTAACTTTGAATATGACGATCTCACACAAGACTAACTCGACTAGGTATGTTCATTTTATTTGGGTGATAATATCACTGGATTCGGCGGTACCCAATACCAAAAAAATAAAATAAAAAAACACGCGTTTATAATTCATCTCGCACACGTTAACCACTAACTGGGGGCAGTCTTTAGTTATGGCGCCTAATTTTTCAATTATTTCTAACTTCATATTTATTATTTGAATCGGGATTCATGTTAAATAACTTCATATCGTACAACCAATTTATAATTGATATTTTGTAATAATAATACAATTCGTTTTGATCTAAACTATTAACATTATTAAATTGGTACTGTTTACAAATATACACAAAATATAAGGGGGTGTATTGGATTAGGATTTTAAAAGACTTTTTTAGCTGGAAAAAATCCTGCAGATTTTAAAGATTTTGTAGGATTTTGGTGACTTTTAAGATTTTGTAGGATTTTGTAAGACTTTTAAAATAAGGATTTTAATGGATTCTATAGGACTTTGTAGACTTTGCAGAATTTCATGGATTTGTGACATACAATAAAAATTCAAAATTTTTCATACCTTCAAATTTAAAAAAAAAAAAAAGTTAAAGACAAAAAAAATCATAATATCATGTCCTTTTAAATAGCATTACTCCACATATTCATAGCTATACTAGTCCTCAAAGCATTAGCGTCATGTCGTTCTTGCTCTTGAGTTTGAATGATAGGCTCAAAATCACGGTCTTCATTAACTGGTAATGTTGAAGATGAAGGTTCGTCCACCGATTCAATTGAAAATTCATCAGAATGACATTCTTTGCGAATAAAGTTATGTAGAGCTGCACATGCTAATATTATCAATATAAAAAAGTATCAAAATTTAATAATCAAAGCAACCAAAGTAAAATATAACAAAACTCAAATACCGTAAAAAAATATTATCAATATAAAAATATTACCTAATGACATATGTAATATATAATATTAGTATTATAATAATACTATATAAAAATAAAGATTTATCTTGTATATAAGTTAGGATGAACAATATCGTTTTTAATACTATTTAATGATTAATTATTAACTATTTTTATTTATTCTAGTATATATGTATATATAATATTATATTACTCTTCGTCACTGTAATTATTTTATCGTTGATGTTATAAATGTAGAGATGAAATTATAAGGTTAAAACTATTTTAGGTCTTAAAAATAAATAATTATATATAAATCAATTTGGGGATAAATAAAGTCACTAATTAAAAAAGTCCACCGAAATCCTAGAGGTTTTGATGGGATTGTTGGTATTTATAAAATACACTAAAGAATCCATCAAAATCCATCAAACCCAACAATCCTTTAAAATCCTTATATTTTTTAATACCAGTGGATTGTTTTTAAGTCTTTTAAAATCCTGATTGAATACCAGTGGATTGTTTTTAAGTCTTTTAAAATCCTGATTGAATACCAATGGATTATTTTTAAATCCTTTAAAATCTTGATTGAATACCAACAGACTTTTTTATAAGAAAAAAGTCCTTTAAAATCCCACGAAATCTTAAACGAATACACCCCCCTAAGTTAGTTGCACGGAAAAAATATTTAAATTTTGTCTATTTATTTGAATATTGCTTCTAATTAATATGTCAACTTAATTAGGGCAAAACTAATTAATTGTTTTGTACTCCCCCTACCATCTAAGATGAGTGTGACACGAAACATAAACCATAGCCAACCTATTTGGTAATATGGGGCGTTTCGTTAAAAAAATTTATGGAAATTGTAAAAAAAAAAGAAAGAAAGATAACTTGTGTTGTTTGCCTTTCGCTATAAATTTAAAAATAAGTGATGACATAAGATGAATAGGAAAAGTATAAAATAGGATACACATTGTACTTTAAAATATAAAGAGGGATAAGTACATAAAAATTATAAAAAAATACATACTCAAAATAATATTTAAAATAAATGAGATAAATATTATAAAAATTGTACGCATATTCCTTTTTATAAATACACTCCGTAAACTGCCACCTTATATAAAAGCCCCAAATGAATATGCAAAATGTTGCGCTCTAGCTGAGAAAAGAAAAGTTCTTGCGGCATTGAGGATGGAGGAAAATTAGTTAACTAAAATGAGTGATAATTACTTTATTAAAAAAAATATTATTATTGGATTTTTTAATTAACCATCATTAATATTTTATTTCCCAATCCTATTTATTTATCGAATTTTTTTCAACCAAGCATTTTAGGAGGAAAGATACTTAATCAAAATAAGATTAATTATCATTAATTTATTTTGAATTTTGTTGCTATATATAAAATATAATAAATGTGAATTGAACATCCTTCACTCTCATTAAGATATTAACCGTTGCAATTACACCCTATTTAATCTCATTGAAAATTTTTGAAAAGAAAAACCACCTTAATTAACCTAATTACATGTTATGGTCGTTGAAGGATGTTTTTTTTTGGGGGTGGGAAGATCATCTCTGAGTTTTAACTTTTCTCAGTAATTTGTTACTACCTCTATCCCACAAAAGTTTGAATACTTTTCTTTTTAGTTTGTCACACAAAAGTTTGCATACTCCTAAAATGAAAAGGTTTTTTTAAATCTCCACATTTAAAATTTTTACCTCACAATCTCCACAATACATATTCAATTCATTACATTTTTCCTTAAAAGCCGTGCCCCCAAAAGTACCGCAAACTTTTGAGGGACAGAGGTAATATCTTTTATTTACTTTTAATTTAGAGTAAGTTTTATAAGAAAATGGTTCATAATTTATCATAAAACTGATTTAAAATATCAAATATTTAGTCAAATGTATCAAAATATTCATAAAAAGTATCAAAAGTTGGGGTTAATAAAATTCATAACAATTAGTATATTATATAATATCATTGAAAGAAAATTTTGATACACCTGACCAAATATTAGATATTTTAAAACTGATTCATAATAATATTATACAAAACTTTAACTTTAATTTTTTTTATAGTTCGTTCATGGTTTGATCAATACAATCATTACTTTTATAGTTGAGACAATTTTGTATACTTTTTGTTCTTTTGGTTTGATCAATACAATCATTACAAAAACAGCTATACATCTGAATTCATGTGTTTCTTTTTTCAATTATCACGGTTATACATATCAATTGCCATTGCAAATTCTTGATACTCTCCTCATCTCAATTTTATTTTTTCATGCCATGCTACTATTTACTCTCTATATACATTATACCCCATTTCATTAATAATTGAACTCAAAAATATATTCGTATAGTTTCATTCACTTAAATTGATCAATATTCTTTAATAAAAAAATTATTTTACTCATTTAAATACTAAAAATCAATTCCATTTAAAAAATCATTGAAAAGTCGTACTAAAAAAAATTGGGACAGAGGTAGTACTTGATATTTTGAAAGTGATAACTGATAATTGATATATATATATAACATTGATACTTTATAACAATAAAGTGGTGGTTGAAACTTGAAAGTCCATGTGAACATGAGACCTATTCTACATTTTTTTTTAAAGTAATGCTGTACTTGATATTTTGACAGTGATAACTGATAATTGATATATATATATATATATATATATATATAACACTGATACTTTATAACAATAAAGTGATGGTTGAAAGTCCACGTGAACATGAGACCTATTCTACAAATTTTTTTTTTAAGTAATGCAAAGTGTTATTAAAACAAGGTTAGTAGGCAAGTGGTTATGAGTGTACGATATCCGCCTAACATTAATACTATATTACTCTATTTAAAGGAGCGTTAAGTATTCACGTTATAATTAAACAATCATGGAAATCAAACAAACCTCTATCACCACTACTCTATTCCTGTTTTTTTCATCAATATTTATAGCAAGTGCTTCACCGGAATTTCATCGGAGCAGCTTCCCGCCGGGATTCTTATTTGGAGCTGCCTCGGCGGCCTATCAAGTATCTATATTATATATTCTTGTTACCTGTTTATTTTTTTATATATACTCCTGAAATCGCTAATTTGTTTTATGAATCATACATCATGGGTGTATTTGTCAAATTAAATTTTTTGGTTTATATAATAGTTGGAGGATACTTCTGTAAAATTTATTTATCATAAGGTGTTTGCCTAACTTACTTTAAACATTTAATAGACTCTAACATTTTATAAATTGTCTTAAAGACTTATAAGATATTATTTTTAATTGGTTTATAAGTTGTTGGAGCGTGTGGTTAATACAAATTATAAGTTCTTTGGAAATTTATCATCCTTAAAAAAAAAAAACTTTTGTATGTTGAGGTAAGAGTTGGAGAGTGGCGACGGGATCTGAGATGAGACGGGTGAGTGAGGATAGAGGTGGTGAGAAAAATAAGTTAGGATATCCGAACTTATTTTTTTACAATTTATAATATGTAAGAAACTTATTTTAAGATCTAATAAGCTGTTAGACATCTTATTTTATCAAACACTCTAAAGAGCTTATAAATTCTTACACAACTTATAAGCTATTTTAAAGAGCTTATAAATTCAGTCAAACACCCCCTAAATTGATATCATTATATTTATTCACTTTTGTTATTTCTCTTATAAACTTATACTCAGAATATTTTACACCGTGGTACTAGTTTATAAGCGTAATAACGATATTACTAAATAAATATAATGCTATAAGTTTTATACTATGACTAAATTTTTATTAACTATTTGCGATATTTAACCGAAAATTTAAATTTTTTTCGTTCTCTTTTCTTTTTTGTGTGTACAAGTATGAAGGTGCTGCATTTGAAGATGGGAAAGGACCAAGTATTTGGGACAATTTTACCCATAATTTTCCAGGTCTCTCTCTCTTCCCCCCCAGTTTAAGAAATAATACTGTATTGATTATTTGCCTATAGTAGTACTTAAAAGTTTGTGTTTTAGATTAAATTTTTCCTTATTTTGGTACGTGATATGTTACATATGCACAATGGAGAAATTAAAAGTACGGTATTCGAGATTTTTATCATCCACTCATGCTACTGTATAATTATTATTTTCTTTGTTCCATAATTATTTTCATATTTATCTCTTTTGAATGTTTCATATGATTTTCATATTAAAAAAAAAAATTACACTCATAAGTGAATAAAAATATTTTTAGAGCATTTACAAGAGTTCAAAAAAATAATTATATTTTATAAATTGATTCGAAATATTTGTACAGACACTTCAATTTTTTCAATAGAAACGTAAAAAAATTTGTATGTTCAAATATTTTGACAAATTTATAAGTATGATTATTATTTTAAATTATTTTGTAATTTTTTATTTTTAAATTCAATCTACTTACGCTAAATTTTATTACTACCTCTGTCTCATATTTTTTTTCTAAAATATCTGGACACACAAATTAAGAAAGATATGAAATACGTGAGTGTAAAGTTAAATAATAAAATATAAAAAATATACTTTATTAACTTTTATGAGTATAAATTATTCTTTTAAGATATAAAAAAATTGGAATATCCTAAAATAAAAAATATGAAAAAAAAATTAAAAGAGAGGGAGTATTTTCTAGTATGCATATTACTTCACATTTAAAAAAAATACAAAGACGGAGGAGTATTATATTAGAGTAAAATAAATAAACTCCACTGCTTAAATGTTCGTAAGAGAAAAGCCATCAAGTGAGAAATTGTTTGAATTTGTATCAGAGAAAATTGCGGATCGGAGCAGCGGGGAAGTGGCCGACGATTTCTACCATCGATATAAGGTTTTATAAATGAGAAATTATTTTATAATGAAACTTGTTTATCATGTGAAATGTATATATATTTATATTTATTTAATAATATTACTACTTTTATAAATTAATAATACACACAATCAATATATAAACACACCAAAAGATGAACGAAATTAGTTTATAAGTGTAATGATATTATTGAACAAATATCATGATATTACTAAACAAAAATTTCATATGATGTACAAATTTTTTTTAGACTTGCCTTTTTAAAATCTCTTATATATCAAGTAAATCGAGCAATTTAAAAAATTATATTTGTTATTAGCAAAAAGTTAAATTTATTGTTACTGAAAGTCATTTTTTAAAGTGCCTAGGTTATATGCACGACATGTTAGTATTACACATCATTTAATTTTATTAATTTAAAATATACACAAAATATCATAAATGCTCTCGTCACTCTCCGTTCAAATGATTTAAGGTACGCCCACCTTTTAACTCTTAAAAAAACTATCGGAAAAGCAAAAAAATAATTTTAAAAAACATTATGAAATACCAATTAAAAAAAAGGAGAAAATATGAAAGCAAAACAAATTTTTTTTAAAAAAAATCAAAAGATAAAAAGAAACAATATTAATTAAAATAGGAAAAACAAAATAAAGAGAAAATAGAGAAATATAAGAATATTAGCAAAAAAATCAGAAGTTTGGGGTTAAAAAATTATCCAATTTTTTATTTTTTTTGAAAAAAACTATTGAAAATATCTCAACGAAATCAGTTTCCAACTATTATGACTCATTCATATTTTTAGAAAAATATAATATTTTCCAGCGAAATTTCAATAGAAAAGATATAATTTGCTAAAATAAATAGAAGCATTATTTTGGCATATATATTCGAAATGAGAGAAAATTTTCGATAAAATAATTTAAAATTTTCTTCATTTTCCATAAAATCAAATTTAGAATTAAAAAAAAAAGAGAGAGATTAAAAAGGAAATAAACCTGCAACTGCAAATTCATCGAACCAAACGAGGAGAAAAAAATGATAAATAATTATAGAGTTAAGTTTGGTGAATGAGAAATAAAATAGGTGGAAGGTGGGGTGAAAAAAAAATGATTGGGGCAAATTAGGGAAAAAGAGTGTGAGGCCGTGAGAGATGGAAATAGAAAGGGAGAAGAAGAAAGCTAGAGAAAATGATAAGGGTAGTGAGAGACAATAGAATGAGAGAAAAAGAAGAGTGGAGAGAAATAAAAAAGTGCAGGGAAAAGAGTGAGTGTGTTGTGTTTGGAGAAAGAGAGAATAAAAGTGAAAAAATTAGCCTTTTGTGGACAAATTTGAAATTTGAGAATGGAGGGCAAAATTGATTTTTCACTTACCTTATCTCGATCACCATTTCATGGAGAAAAGCTGGAATGCACGGTTAAAATAACATATATACATAGTACTCTTATATATATATTTTTTTTGACGGAACTCTTATATATGTATATATATTCAAATATCTAACAGGACATGAAATTGAAAAAAAGGAAAATTAACAGAATGAATAAATTGAAACAATTAAAAATAAATAAAAATTATGTATAAATTTTAAAAAGATTTTCCAATTTTTACACCGGTATAAGTTGGTGAAGAAAAGTCCCTGTATGACATGATTGCAAATTAAAAAAAAACATGTGAATCAATATGTGAATTTTCATAACCATTAATTATACTTTAATTGGAAAAAACTAATTTTTAAATATATATATGTATGAATGGCCAGCGCAAATATTCACGTACGTACACAAGTTGATCTCATCTTAATAATTTGCTTGATGTCTAATTGAATTTGACAGGATGATGTGAAGTTATTGAAGTACGTAGGAGTTGATACTTTCAGAATGTCCATATCTTGGCCACGAATATTACCTGGTATGTTTTCTTTCTTTTAATAATATCATTCGACTAAATGTGTGACTGAACATAAATAGTAATAAATTTAGTTGAAATATTATTTAAAGTTATTTTGTCCAATTTAATGCCACCCCATTTTAAAATTCCAGCTCAAAACTTGATTCATTCCACCTGCAAATAAACACGTTAGGCGCTATCACACTCTAATTTCTTTATCGGTGATATCATCGTATTATTATAATAATAATAATAATAAATATTCTTAAAATGTTAATTACAATATTATCAAAATTCTCAATATTTTCCGAATCTTGATCAAGTTCCAATTTTTGAAATGAAATATTAAAAAATATTAAAATTAGATTGGATTTAACATTATGCATGTGGATGAGAAAAAAAATTATATTAGAAGATTGAGTCATTGACAAATACTCCCTCCGTCCACGAAATTTATGCTCACATTTTTGCACG
>JAPKLY010000036.1:1059110-1073310 GCA_026898435.1 Prunella vulgaris
CATATCAAAATAATCCATATTTTCTCAATTTTGAAAATTATCTCAACTCCAAAAATTATTCAAACACTCAAAATTTTTCAAACACTCAAAATTATTCAAACTCTCAAAATTGTCTACATTTGGCATAAATTTGGTGGTTGTAATTGAATAAGTTTGTAATTTTCATCTTATTTATTTGTAATTTTCATCTTATGCATTTTTAGTTTTATTTTCATCACATGTTCCAAATGAATCAAGTTTTAATTTTAATTTTGTATGGTAATCTTTTCTCATGTTAATTACAAATTATTAGTAAAAAATATATTTATTAATTAATTTAAAAAAAAATTATTAATAATATATAATCAATAAAATAAAAGAATAATAAAATAATATAATAATAGTTGACCTAAGTTGAAGGGGTTGCTGATAAAAGTAAGAAAAATAGATATATAATACGTTGAGTGAGAAAATATCAAAAAATGGTCCTGTAACTTTGTTTGAGTCCAGATTTAGTTCTTTATCTTTTTAATTTCTCGATTATAGTCCTTTTGTTATAAAAAATGGTCCTTTCCGACGGAAGTGAAAAAAATTGGCCGGAATTTACACCTGTTACAGGAGAAAATATAAAAAAAGATCCTGTAACTTTGTTTGAATCCTGATTTAGTCCATTATCTTTTTAATTTCTCGATTATAATCCTTTTGTTAACAAAAATTATATATTAATTTAAATTAATTTTTTTTATAAAATATTGAAGATTATATAATTTTATTTTAAAATACTTATTTTTTATTTTAAATATGATTATTCATATTTAAATAATATTAAAATCTCCTATTATCTATTTCTAAATATATAAAATTTTACGTGGCTTAATACAATGCTTCCTACATAACTTTCTAATTTTCTCATAATTTTATATTTTTTAAAATAAAATATGAATAAATGTTGTCCGTTACTTCATTATTCATCTTCTTTTTAATTCACAAATTTCTCCACCTATTCCATCACTCCATATTTCTAAATATTTTTATTTTTCCTCTTAAAAAAATCTTTTTAATAGTTAAAAAATATTAACCACCATCCATAAATCTCGGTCAACTAAATCCCACTAATTATTCATTTTAAAATTATATATATTATTAATCTCAAATTAAATTATTTATTTATTTTCAAAAAAGAAAATTTCAAATTAAATTATTTATTTTAAAAAAAATTAATCAATATATTCCTATGAATTAAAATATCTAAAATATTACTAAACAATGAGTAATTCCATTGACTATTAATATTTCCAAAATTAACTTACAATTAAATGTCGAGGGAACAAAAATAATTTCTAATAAAAACAAAAATATAGAAATATTAACCATTTATGTTAACATTAACCATTAATATTAATAGTCATATATATTTAACCACGTTATAATATTTAAAATATATTTGACTATTAATATTATGTTAATAGATTCTATATATTAATGATTCTATTAACATTAACACCATTAATATTATATTATTTAGTTTTTTAATATATAACATTAATATTAACCATTAAAATATAGTCATATATTTTAAATTAACATATAATTTTCTTGCACTAGAATCACCATTATAAATAGTAACCACCATCCATAAATCTCGGCCAATTAAATCGCGTCCATTATTAATTTTAAAATTATATATATTAATAATCTCAAATTAAATTATTTATTTTCCAAAAAGAAATTTTCAAATTAAATCATTTATTTTAAAAAAAAAATTAATCAACATGTTCATATGAATTGAAATTTAAAAAAATCAACATTTTCGTATAAATTAAAATTTTCAAAATTAAACTTCAAAATTTATTTGTAATAGCATTACAAGCTTAATGTATATTTATAATTATGTTTTATTATTTATTAAATAATTATTAAATACTAAATACATTTTTTAGAATAATCATATTTAAAATAAAAAATAAGTATTTTTAAATAATCAATATTTTATAAAAAAAATTAATTTAAAATCAATATATAATTTTTTATAACAAAAGGACTATAATCGAGAAATTAAAAAGATAAAGGACTAAATTTGGACTTAAACAAAGTTACATGACCATTTTTTATATTTTCTCCTGGAACAGGTGTAAATTCCGGCCAATTTTTTTAATTTCCGTCAGAAAGGACCATTTTTTATAACAAAAGGATTATAATCGAGAAATTAAAAAGATAAAGGACTAAATATGGACTCTAACAAAGTTACAAGACCATTTTTTATATTTTCTCAACTAAATAAATTAATCTCAGTAATTTACCAGAATTAATCAAAATTTACCAACAATTAAATAATTTATTTTTTTAAATCATAAATTGTGACAACCAATTTACCACTGATATCTTAGGATAAAATAACTGATTTTTTAATGTAACAATTGATATCATTCAATTAATTAACATTATTTAATGAAATAACTAATAAAAATTTAACTTGCAAATATTAAAAAGATTGTAATACATTTATATTTCTATAGTTAAATTTCGGATGATTCAACTTCATTTTTTGATTGTTGATTGAGGAAGCATCTAAACTGATATTCAATGAATGGAATGCACACATTATACATTTTTTTTTATTATTGTTCCTCTTTTTTAATATAATCTAAATGCATAGCAACGACACCCGGAATAAAAAAGATAATTGATAGAGTAATTACATTAGTCATACAAAATATTCATTCGACATCAACATGAATACCTTGCACATACACATATCTAGAATTAAGAATTCTTTAAAGACAAAAAAATACTATAGCATTAATAATTAAAATTTGAATATAAAAAATAAATCGTAAACAAAATCTACAAACCTCTAAAACACATTAAACACCTGGATAAGTAGATGAAAAGAATATACAAAAGAAAACTTACATAAACACGAATAAAAAAAAATGCAAATCTACAATTCTAAAATATGACCATCTTGAATAATCTTCAAAATTCTAAAAAAATGACTACGTCTTCCTGAACATCTTGAATAATCTTCAAAGCCTGAACGTCTTTAAAAATATGGAGAGTACATTGAAAAAGCTCTAATAATAACCTTCTCTAACCTAAAATATATGGATTACATTCAAAAAACTTATCAAGTAGATAGAGATTTGTATAATCTAATATTTACACATACACTAATTAATTAAAATAAAAATGCGTCAACCGTACAAATTTTTACATAAAACAACTAAAAAAATTACAAAAATCAAGAAAAAAAAAGAAAAAAGAAGTTAGGTAAATGGATAATAAATGTAGGATTTAAATTCTAACGGCTCTATAAATTTAACATCTAAAAATAAGCAAATTAAAATACATAAAAAAATTTACAGTGATGAACTCAATAAAAAAATCAATGGTCCTAACACTTTGGCGTCTAAATTATTTAGAAAAGAGTTCTTGCTATTATATATTGACAAGAATTATATAAAAAATTCGCGAATCAATGACCCGGTCGGGTCAGATCGAATTTGGGTAATTTTCTCAAATTCTCCGCAAGCACAATATCCAAATTTTTCGAAGTATGTTACTTTTTAGGCAAATACTTGTTACTTTGAGGCAATATATTTCTAGAAAGTGTACTAAGAAGAGTACTATTATATTTTAGATGTGTTTTTGATCATTTTCCGTCTTTTTTTTTTATTTTGAAAATAATATTTTTATAAATATAACTTTATTTTTTTAGGGCTCATTTGGTTCAATATATAAGATAAATAATTCAAGATAGATTAGACAAGATTATAATCTAGAGATTGTTATTTGTGAGTTAAATAATATATTTGGATTGATGGATTAAGATAATTAGTAATGTAAGATAATTTAATTTTGAATGTTTGGATTGCAAGATTAATAATAAAAAATATACAATTGACAATTTTGCCCTCTATATCATAAACAAAAATAAAGTGAATTATGATTCTCCTTTCCAATATAAGAGGAGTATTTTAGTAAAGATAAACACAATGGATTATTATCATACATCTTTCCTAAGATAATATTATCTTCCATTCATAAGATAATTGAATTTTAATTTTGGACTTTTATAATTAATCTTGAGTTTTTGTGCATTGAACATCTAACGAACCAAATGAGGCCATGAAAACACATTTAACTTGATACTCGGTTGACTATATTTATTTAGATAAAATGTTTACCTCTTCTGGCATTTGGTTTAATTAATTTATTCCCCAATAATATATATTTAATTAATAAATGCAAGTTTGCATGTATAGTATATAATGTAGCGTGGGATGAAGTAATTGAGCATCAGAAAGAGGTAGCTACACTTGCCATGGCTACCACTTTTGTTGTGATGTTTTTGACATCATTATTTTCAGCAGTTGATTCATCCACATTATTCAATAGGAGTAGCTTCCCACCTGATTTTATTTTTGGAGCTGCTTCAGCCGCCTATCAAGTATTTATTTATTCTCTCTCTCTCTACAAAACTCATTTTTTTTTTTAATACTATATAGATGAGTCGTTTTATTTTGTATATTATTTGATTATTTTTATTTATTTAGTAGTTGTCTCTTTCCATTTTTCTGGACCTAGATTTTTTCAATCACTTTTGGGCTTATCTTTTCATCATTTATGATCGCTTTTGTTCACATAATATTTCACTTCTTCCATCCCGTAGAATTAAGCATTTAGTGTTAAACAAAAAAACAAAATAAAAAGTAGATAAAGTAAAAATTTTAAAAGTGTATTTTGTGCTTTATTTAAAAAATAAAATAATTACTTGTGAGGGTGATAATTAAGTGATCACTTTTATTTAAAAAATGTGTATATATTTTATAGATTTAGAAATAAAAAAAATGTGCATTGTTTTTTTAGGTCACTTTCAAGCTAGATCCACGTTTTTTTTTTCTTTCTTTTTTTTTCCTTTTAATTATAATATGATCTTAAATTTTCCCTTTTTGGTTCTTTCATTTGTTTAAATGATTTGTGTGCTAATTTAATTTGTGGAGGATAGATAGAGGGTGCTGCGTTTGAAGGAGGGAGAGGACCAAGTATATGGGATACTTTCACTCACAAATTTCCAGGTCATTATAATAATGTTATTTTATTTAGTTTAAATCACAATTCGTTTCATAACTATTTTTTAAAAAAAGATTTAGTCTCAAAATTAATTTTTTTATCAGATTTAGTCCCAAATTATCAAATAAGATCCAATTTTAATTTCAAAATTAATTTTTATTAGATTTAGTCCCAAATTTTCTAATAAGGTCCAATTTTAATCCCAAATTATAGGTGAAAAGTGAAATAATATTAGATTTTATGAAAATTATATCAATAGATTTGTCGAAAATTATCAATTTTAATTTTCAAAATAATGTTATTTCATTTTTCACCTTTTATTTTAGACTTAAATTGGACCTTATCAGAAAATTTGAGACTAAATCTAATAATGAGTTAATTTTGGGACTAAAACTGGACCTTATTTGAAAATCTGCAACTACATCTGATAAATAATTAAGTTTGAGACTAAACTTATTTTGTCAGATAGTTATAAGACGAATTGTGATTTAAGTTTTAGATTTATTACAAAGAAAAGAAAGTGTGCAATTTTTAGAATAATTGCACACTCATTCTGGGTGTGTTTTTGGATGTGCAATTTTTATAATTTTTATGCACTTACCCCTTTTTTCAATTTAAAGGGAAGGTGTGCCTCTACGTGGAGCCCCCTTCCCCATCTTATTTTTCTGTCAAGAAAAAATATGACGGATTGACTGATATTTCTATTAGTTAATGAAAGAGCCCAATGCAAAAAAATGCATGTTGGGTCTTTTATTTATTTTTTCTTAAGTAATCACTTTGATGTGGTAGCTATTTAAATGGTAAAGGTATTCAATAATTGCCAATGATCCTATGTTTAAATCATGGTTGAAAAAAAGAACAAAACTAAAAAATTTATTGGATTGTGTATGTATAACACTTTTAATTTTTTTATTTTAAATAAATATCTATTATCTTTAATGAAATCAATAATTAAAGTACCTTGAATTTAACAAAATCAATATGTATATATAAACAAATATTTATTGTAATTGATGAGCACATGCAAAAGACCTTGAATTTAGTGTTCGTGTTATTGAGAATAAAATATTTCACCAGTTCTCTATCAACAAGTATGAAAATAGTAACATTAATTTGATGTATTCACTATTATCATTACATATATTAACTAGTATTATTAGATTTATAAATTGGATAATAATATAAAATATTATAAAATTAGTAAATATATTTAATACTATCAATACATACATCTAATGAACTTAAGTTTTATATTATAAATAATTTCATAAAAAGTAGTCATATGATATTCTTTTTAACTATATAATTGCAGAAAAAATAGCTGACAGGAGCAATGGGGACGTGGCCGACGACTTTTACCATCGTTACAAGGTAATTTGATAATTTATAATTATTTAGCAGTTAAGATTTTCTTAATATCAAGATTCTACTAAAATAATACTAATCATAATATACAAGATTTTGTGCAAGTATTATGAACCAGTTTGTAAATATAATCATTTTTTTGAATTAATATACAAATACGCATATATATATATATATCAGTAATGTAAAGGGCGGTCACCAAGACCGCGCACTTAGGCTCTTGGCAGCACTCGGCTGCCGACGACAAGGTTAAATCGCCGAGAAAAATCCATCAATATATTTGGCACCGCCAAGGCAGCGTAGGCGACCGTCGAGACCGCTTTGGTGCCGCCTAGTCAGCCGTTGCTCTTTTCTTTAATTTTATTTTCAAGTTAAAAGTTAAAATTAAAACTATAAAAGTAGAAACTAAATTATTAGAAAATGAAAACTTATTTAACCTACTTCATAATTTAATCGTACTGTATTTTGCTGTTTTTTCATTTAAAAGTTAGACAATATAATGTCGTATTATTATAGTTTTTAATATTTTGTTGTCCGTTACATTTTGTGAAAAAAAATACTAATTGTGTTTTAAATTTTTTGTTTTTTGTATAATATGCATTTTTATTAATATATGTTTAGAAAATTTTAATATAAATTAAAAAAAGTCTTAACATCGGCCAGACGATCTAGGCGTTTGGCGGCACTTGACCGCCCGACGATCGTCAAGAGTCTTTTGCACCATTGATATAGACATGGATATCAGTAACAATTAGAGCTGTCAAAACGGGCCGGCGGGGAGGGGCGGGCCTAAACCCGCAAAAGCCCGCCTTTTGGCGGTGCGGGGCAAGGCGGGCTGAAAATATGGCGGGCCGCAAAAACTCCAATCCAACCCATTTAATGGCGGGTTGCGGGCTTCAGCGGACCATCCCAATTTTTTTTTTTAATTTTATGAACTAATATTTCAACTAAATTTATTAAATAAAATAGTGACATAATAAATGTATAACTAAAATCTCGCCACGAGAATCACAAATCTCATAAAGTAAAGTTTGTTAAATATAATACAAATCTCATAAAATAAAGTTCACAAAATAAATCAATAATGTTAAAGACATAAACTTAGCACAAATCATAGAGTCTCTTAAAATTTATCAATCATTACATCATAAAAATTACTCCCTCCGTCCATGATAATTAGTCTACCTTAGTTGTGCACGGTTATTAAGAAAAAACTGATGTTGATGTGTAAAAGTGAATGTATTAGTATAAAGAAATGTTAATTATTAATAAAGTATTTGATGTGATGTGTAAAAGTGAGTATATGCGTATAAATAAAATAAAATAATGATTGAAAATTTTTCATTTTGGGTAGGTAGACTATTTATTGTGGACGGCTATTTAAGGCAACGTGGACTAATTTTCATGGACGGAGAGAGTATTTTTTTTTGTGAGAGGAACACAATAATTTGTTATTTTGTTTGGAAGAAATTAAGAAAATGAATAATAAAAATTTTAAATTTAAAAATTAATTAAAATATCATATAATATGTATATATATACATATATAATATATACACACTGGCGGGCTGGCCCGTCCCAACCCGCGGTCCGACCTGCCAAACCCGCGATCCAAACGGGCCAGCCCATCTAGGCCCGCCTCTATACGGGCTTAGAAATGTTTGGCCCAACCCTCATTTTATTGTGGCGGGGCGGGCTGGTCCAACGGGCTCAACCTATTTTGACGGGTCTAGTAACAATGAAGAAAAATATAAAATTATTATTTTTTAATTAATTTGGATATATCTATACGGTTTGATGCAAATTTTATTTGGCAGGAGGATGTGAAATTGATGAAATTTATGGGAATGGATACTTTTAGGATGTCCATTTCTTGGTCTCGAGTATTACCAAGTAAGTGTTTATACATATATATATATATATATATATATATAAATTAAGCAAAATTACTGAAAAATGTATTTGGACTACTATGCACAGGTGGAAAGCTAAGTGGTGGGGTGAACAAAGAAGGGATTGCTTTCTACAACAATGTCTTCAATGAGCTCCTTGCAAATGGTTAAAAAATTAAAAGACTCACTACTTCTTTTATATATTAATTTCAAAAAATTATATTTAAAATTGTGATAAATGTTTAGGTATTATTCCATTTGTTACCTTATTTCATTGGGATCTTCCACAAGCACTTGAAGATGAGTATAAAGGTTTTCTAAGTCCTATTATCATGTAAGTAAATTTACAAATATGATTCATTATTTTAAGTCATATACTGTACAAGATGCTAACTTCTCATATATATTTATTGTGATATAATTGCAGAAATGACTTCAGAGATTTTGCGGAACTTTGCTTTAAAGAATTTGGTGATCGTATTAAACATTGGATCACAGTTAACGAACCAATTATTTATATTAATAGCGGATACGATGGAGGTATTGTCGGCACTTTTGCACCAGGAAGATGCTCTAACAGGGCCATTTGCCCTGGAGGGAATTCCTCGACTGAGCCTTACATTGCTGCTCATCACTTGCTTCTCAGTCATGCAAAAATTGTTCAATTATACAGGGAAAAATTCAAGGTGAATTCTTTTTTCTATTTTAAAATATTGCTTGTATACTCATAATTATTAAAAAAAAAAAAAGACCCCTAATTAGCATATTATTATTTGTTATATATGTTGTAGGGAACTCAAAAGGGAGAAATAGGGATAGTGCTATTTAGTAATTGGTTCGTACCATTCTCAAATAGCCAACTTGATGTTGAAGCAGCACAACGTGCTCTTGATTTTATATATGGATGGTAAGTCAAAATTTAATACTCCCTCCCCTCATTAAATTTTATACATATAAATCAATTTTATTAAATATCAATATTTTTATATTTCATTCTCAATTTAAATTCAAGTAATAATATTTCACATATATATATATGTGCTGTTTTTTTTTAATAAAAAAATCTTAATTAGGTTTATTGAACCCATGGTATATGGAGAGTATCCAAGAAGCATGAGATCTCTGGTGGGCAATCGATTGCCAAAATTTACCGAAGAGCAAAAACAAGTGTTGAAGGGGTCTTATGACTTTTTTGGAATAAATTATTATACTGGAAATTACGCGGCCAATGTTTTAAGCGCTAGTCCAAATAACAGTAGCACAACAGATAGCATGGTTCGTCTTACTAGTAAGTTTTCTATATTTTTCAAATTAGTTTAAGGTACAAATATTTTTATAAAAATATGTAAAAATATCACCTTATCAACGTAGTAATTTGTTTTTAATTTTTTTTGCAGCTGATAGGAATGGCATACCCATCGGTGATCCAGTAAGTAGATCACCCAAAATAAAGTTAATAATACTGTTTTTAATTTTAAAGGGGTATTTCTCCCATTAAATTTGCACATAATATAAAATTTAGATGTATTAACTGATATATATATATAATAGCAATAATGTAATTTAAGTTTTATATATTTGATGGTATTAACGAATGCATCTCATTGTATTAGTAAATACGTGTAATAATATTAATTTCAATGATTACATGACATGACGAGATTATAACAATTTTCAGACAGGAGCAAGCAGTTTTTATGTGTATCCCCAGGGACTTCATGATCTTCTAGTATACACCAAGGAGAAATACAACGATCCTATCATTTACATTACAGAAAATGGTATGCTACAATTACTATATAGTGTATATCCTCATAGATATTTTTACATTAATATATATATATATATATATATTTGGTATATAATTTATTAATTTAATTATCACATTTTTTCAGGGATAGCTGACCGAAATAATGGCACCGTCCAACAAAGTATAACAGATCCTCAGAGAATTGATTTCTACATTCTTCATCTTCAAGCTGTTCTCAAAGCAATCAGGTAATTAGTGAGTGTGTGTAAATTGAACTTTGATTAATTGCATTTATTTATATAATTATTAAAAAATATCATATGTATGCTTTATACTTTTCAAAAAATAATTTTACTCAAATATTAGACTCTTAATAGTACTTGCTAGCTTAATTTTCTAATTTAACTTTATAAAATCAAATTTAAAATCATTTGTTTTGGTTTATTACTAATTAGTTGCCCAGGTGTTACAATAAATGAGCAAATAAAATAATCAAATGTTTAATATATTTATATATATATATATATATATGAAGTTTATCATAATTGAATAACCATTCATGTAAATATTTGTAAACAAAGCCGTAGTTCTTTATGTACCATACACTATTAAATAATATCAGCAATTTCACGGGATATCTGCAACTACCGATAGTATTTAAAAATACATTTGAATTATACAGTGCATAATATATTTACTCATGTATAATAATTTTGTGATGACGATGACAACAATGACTACTACTACTACGTACTACAGGGAAGGTGTAAATGTAAAAGGTTACATAGCGTGGGCATTTTTGGACGTGTTTGAATGGAATTCTGGTTACACTCTTCGTTTCGGGCTTAACTACGTGGATTACAAGGACAAGCTTAAGCGAATTCCGAAACGCTCGGCTATTTGGTTTAAGAATTTCCTTAATAAGTAGTAGTAACAATTCTAGGGTTTTATTTTCCATTTAATTTCAAATATTTGCAACTTACTTTAGTTCTACATTTTTCCTCAGTCTATCATTCACAAGTTTAATTTATTTTACGTTTCAGCAAGAATATGTATTTTATGTCATTTGTTGGTGGTGACTAAATTACCAATATTATATTTTTGTATACTGGTTATACAATGCAACCGTATCATAATTAATATTTTTCCTATGAACATTTTGTTTGATAATTCTTTCTTATACAGTGGGAGTGCACAATAGGAAAAATAACAAAATGGTCAATAAAATTGACAATAATTATAAATTAATTTTATGCAGGAAAAGTTTATACTTATATTCAAATATTGTGAATCAATTTATAAATATAATCACTTTGTGTTAACCAATGTGCAAATACCCATTTGTTTTCATATTTCTGTTTAAATATATAACATCATTTAATTAAATATCATTTGTTTTGATCATGGCATTGTTATTACTATTGAATTTTTTTTAGGGAAAATAAAAAAACTGTTCACAAAATAGATATTAATTATATTTGTTCTGTATAGAAAAAAAATTATATTTTTATGTAAATACTATGAATCAATTTATAAATATAATCACTTTTTTAACCAAATACCCAATTTTTTTTACCAAACATCTCCTAAAATTATTGGCTCAGGTTATTGACACTAGCCATTTTGAGAAATACGCTACCCTTTAAATGTTCGGCATTTTTTTTTCAAAAATTTTACCAATTTTCGGCAAAATTTTTTGAAATTTTTGTTCATTTTGGTACTGTGTTTGGAAAAAAATGTCGAAAAAATGAAAAAAATTCGGAAAAAAATGATGAACAAAGGGTAGTGTATTTTTCAAAAGGATAGTGCATTTATCCGGGGAGTGTATTTACCAAAAGGCAAGAGCTAATAACCTTGGCCAAAATTATTTGTACATGAAAAGTGATTATGTCCCATAGTTAAAAGCCCATTAGCCACATGGGAACTAATGCTATTTGGGCCTTTTTAATTTGTTTGTACCTTTACGCTCATATTTTTGAACCGGACATGTATGCCCCTCATGACTAATGACTATGAGTTCAGGTTTTTTTTTTTAACTTTGCCGATCTGTATGTTGTTGTGATTTTGGATTTATTAATTTGAATTTGCTGAGGACATTTTAGGCATCTCATAATTATCCTAAATAAAAAATTTATGAAAAGAAGTATATCTCCCAATTAAAATTGGAGATATATATAACTGGGCCTGATATTGTGTCTAGTCCTTATTCTGAATTATAATAATTATAAAAGGTTTACAGAAATATCTCAGCAACATTGATTTCTGTCCAAAATTTGAAGAAGGAAGAAGAGAGTGTTGATGTAAGAACTCTAATAACGTTCATCACTGTCATCACCCCCACTCCGGTCAGTTGTTGGGAAATTTCTAACTATGGAATCATATCATTGTTCTCCGTGTGCTTACATAAATTTTTCTTATTTTTCTACTGAAATAAATTTTGTTGGAAAAAGATTATTTGTACTTTTTATTGATTACATGTGTTATTTTTGTATATTATTGTATTTAAAATTTAGGGTTTAATATAGAATGATAATCTATACATATATAAAAGGGACAGTGCTAAATATCCAGACATCCAGATATCCAGACAAGGGTAATTTTGGAAATAATAATTTAAGACACAAGTTAAATGCCATTTTTACCCTTTAATTTTCTCTCTCTTAAATTCAAACTTACATTTCAATTTTCTCTCTCCTAACTTGTATTTCCAATGCAACGTTCAACTCTCAACTAAAATTTATTAATAAATACAGTAAATATAATATATCTTAAATCTCTTTCAATAGTTTCTCCTCTTCCATTTTAAATTATTTTAACAAACCTTCTCCATTTTACATTCAACAAACCTTCTTCATTTTATCCTAAAAAAATATGCAGAAATTCTATGTAGTATTTAAAGGAGTACGAGTAGGGATCTACGATAGTGAGTCTTGAATAACAAAATTTAATTTTACTAACAAAATTTAGGATTTAGTGGGTCTTTACTAACAAAATTTAATTTTACTACGAAAATATATTCTACAAAAAAAATATTTATTAAAAAAATTGTACGAAAATATTAATTTTTCTATTCATGGTTAACAAAAAATAATATTAAAAAAATTTGTACGAAAATATTATAAGTTAACAAAAAAAATATTAAAAAAGATTATTAAGCTATTTTATGTTTTAATAAGTGGGTTTGTGGATGAGTGAAATTATGGTGGGAGTTAATTATTATGCCGGCAGTTAATTAATACTCACTCTCTCCCACACTTCGCATGTTTTCATATCACAATAAACTAGAACATAATCAATTTGTTAATTAATTCAAATTCAAATTCAAATTTGAATCTTAAGAAATCAGATTCAAAAAAATTATTTTTCATGGTTTAGTGATAATTTAATTAAAAAAATTAAAATTCGTAATAAATTACTATATATAATATAATGTATCTCAAAATAAATTAAAATTAAGATATTAAAAAATTTGTCAATATAAATTATCTTTAATTTTATACTTTTTCAATCTTTAATAAAGTTTGCTACGTAATTATTTTTAAATTATTTTTGTTTTATTTATACTTTTGAATTCTTAACTGCTCTTTTTAAATTCGAATATCTTTAGATATATTTCGAATTTAGATTAGTATATTATAAATTTTATATTATTAATGAATTTGGATAGATTATATTATTACGAATTTTATATTATTAATGAATTTGTATAGATTATATTATTATGAATTTAGATTAGTATATTACGAATTTTATATTATTAATGAATTTGAATAGATTATATTACTACGAATTATATATTATTAATGAATCTCTTTAGATATATTTTGAATTTAGATTAGTATATTATGAATTTTATATTATTAATTTTAAAAATATATAAATTTAATGATAATAATAATAATGATATCTTTGTATATAATTATAATAATATCTTTGTATATAATTATAATAATATCTTTGTATATGATAATAATAATAACGAAATCTTTGTAAGTTAAAATAATAATGATAATTTATAAGTGATATTTATAGTGTTTAAGTATTTCACACTATAAATATTAGTAATTCAATTAGAATGAACGCTAGTACCACTATCAATAGTACACTAGCACTTTATAGTACTAATGTTGATACTACTTAA
>JAPKLY010000036.1:1073594-1159289 GCA_026898435.1 Prunella vulgaris
TTTAAGTGTTTCACACTATGAATATTGGTAATTCAATTAGAATGAACACTAGCACCACTATGAATAATAAGTGTTTAAGGAAATAACCTAATAGTATTACTCTTTTGTGAGGATGGTACTAGAAAATAACCTAATAGTATGTAATACTAGATTGAGTAGTTCCTAATACCATCCTCACAAAACAGTTATACTATTAGGATCCAAACATCAATACTTGATATTAGGTCTATATCTTTGTAATATATCTTAAGAATAATAATAATGATGATGTATAAGTGATATTTATATTGTTTAGGTGTTTCATACTATGAAGATTGGTAATTCAATTAGAATGAACACTAGTACCACTATGAATAATAAGTGTTTAAGGAAATAACCTAATAGTATTACTCTTTTGTGAGGATGATACTAGAAAATAACCTAATAATATGTAATACTAGACTGAGTAGTTCCTAATAACATCCTCACAAAACAGTTATACTATTAGGATCCCAACATCAAATTATAATATGTCAACATATCGTAATATTCAAATTAAAATTACAATTTAAAAATATGTCAAAATTATAAAAAAATTTAAAACCAAATCGTAAATTATTTAAGAGTATATTTTAAAAATCGTAAATGAAATAAAAATAAAAAAAATCATAGAAAAAATCGTAAAAAAATCTTTTTAAAAGTGAAAAAAATTTAACCATCATCCACAAATCTCGGCCAACTAAATCTCACTCGTTACTCTTTTCAAATTAAATTTATTTTTAAATTACATCATTTATTTAAAAAAAATCAACATACCGTAATATTCAAATTACATCAAATATTAGCAAACAAATCGTATATACTCTAAAATACTTGAAATATTAATGAGTGATGACTATTTATTATATTTTAATTAATTAAAATATAATTCTCAGTTATTTCTAATTAATTAATTTAATTTCTACGCCAATGTTATTTCTTTTATTTAAGTTCCAAAATTATAATTCTAATTAACGGGTTAGCATTCCTACGCCAAATATATTTCTTAAATTTTAAATTAATTTAGATTCATATATTAAATTAAATTATTAAATAAAATATCTCGTATGCAAAACTTTATAAAAATAAGAAAAATAATTATATTCAAATATTCAAATATTCAAACTTGGAAGTGGGTTGGTTAATTAATAGTAGTGGGGTTCATGATTAAAATAAGTAAAGGTTAATTAATGCACTTACCATTAATTAAGCACGCCTACTAATAAATGAGAATAATTCAAATGATGTAGAATAATTTAATAGAATAATTAATTTAATTTTAATAAATTATAATTTCAGAATCTAGATATCCAAATTAGAATGACTCAAATGACGTAGGAATGAGAATAATTCAAATGATGTAGAATAATTTAGTAGAATAATTAAATTAATTTTAATAAATTATAATTTCATAATCTAGATATCCAAATGAGAACAATTCAAATGACGTAGTAATGAAAATGATTCAAATGATGTAGAATAATTTAATAGAATAGAATAATTAATTTAATTTTAATAAATTATAATTTAAGAATCTAGATATTCAAATGAGAATAATTCAAATGACGTAGAAATGAGAATAATTCAAAATATGTAAAATAATTTAATACAATAATTAATTTAATTTTAATAAATTATAATTTAAAATCTAGATATTGAAATGATGTAGTTACCGTTTAATTAATTAAGTACAGGAAATGGGTTGATTAATTATAGTAGTGGAGTTATGATTAATATAAGTGGGGTTAATTAATGCACTGCACGCCTATTAATAAATCTGCACCTAAAATAATTAGGGGTAAATTAGTAATATAATAATTAATTTAATTTTAATAAATTAAAATTATTGTCTGGATGTCTGGATGTATAGATACTAATCTTTACCGATATAAAAGCAGCAGTATTCATAAACTGAAGAATAACTCTGCTGCAAGGGTGATCAACACTCGGCCTTCTGGTGAAGCCGTGTTGTGCACACGCTCAAATTCACATTATCGTACTACATGCATGATAAATCATTCCTCTTACTTTTCGAGGACGAATACGTATCATCCTGTGAGCACTAGCCAGGACGTATTTCATCTTGCGGGCAAAGATCTAACCTTGACTCGGTTTATTATATTGTCTGTCATTTTCCAGTGTTCTTATAATCGTAGTTTTTCTGTCCTAGGTGTTTATATACCACTGTCTCAAACAACATTCGCAAGACGAAATATCATCTCACTAAATATCTACTACCATGACTGATACTGGAAAATCCGTGGTTCCTCAGGATACTCCAAATCCTAATGGAGATAATCCTGTGGACACTACTGCTGCTGCGAAAACTCCAACCACACACACTGGTGGTTCATCCTCCATTTATGTTGGTTCTGTTCCTGTTGTCCCTGCGGGGTCATCAGTGAGTCTCTCCACTGGACCAGTGCCTGTAAGGCCTGTTATGGTACATGGAGAGAAACCCGAAAAATTTTCGGGTACTGACTTTAAGAGGTGGCAGAAGAAGATGCACTTCTATCTCACCACACTGTCAGTGGCAAAGTTCCTGGTTGAGGAATGTCCAGTGGTTTCAAAGGATGAAACTGACTTCAATCTGAGAGTCGCCTATGACACTTGGACTGATGGTGACTACTTGTGCCGTAACTACATCCTTGGAGGATTAGTTAACGATCTGTACGAGGTATTCTGTGAAATACCGACTGCCAGACAGTTGTGGACTGCTCTGGAGACTAAGTACAAAACTGAGGACGCTGGAACTAAGAAGTTCGTGGTAGCGTCTCTCTATGACTTCAAGATGGAGGACAATAAGTCCGTCGTTGAGCAAGTCCAAAAACTGCAGATTATTTTCCACAACATTGCTGCAGAAGGTATGGTTCTACCAGAATCATTTTTGGTAGCTACTATGATTGAAAAACTGCCCTCCTCGTGGAAGGAGTTCAAGTCCTATCTCAAACACAAAAGAAAGGAAATGACTGTTGAAGAGTTGGTTGTTCGTCTCAGAATCGAAGAGGACAATCGGAAGAGGGATGGAAAGTTCACCCCTGTTGAGGCCAAAGCAAATCTGATGGAAAAGGGAGGTCCATCAAAGAAGAGAAATAGGCCCAATGACAAGAAAAAGGGGAAGAATGCAGCCCCTAATGCCAAGAAGCAGTTTACTGGGAACTGCTACAACTGTGGAAAGCCCAATCATAGGGCTAATGAATGTCGTGCTCCCAAGAAAGAAGACAAAGGGAAAGGAAAGCCTAATGTGAACCTAACTGGGGTCACAGACATGGATCTGTCATGCATGGTGTCTGAAGCCAATATGACAGGCAATCCAAAATCATGGTATGTGGACACTGGAGCCACCTGCCACGTGTGTTCTGAACAAGAAGCATTCTCCACTTATTCTACTGCAGAAGGGAGAAAACTGTTCATGGGAAACCAAGCCTCGTCTGAAGTGGCTGGTACAGGTGAAGTTATTCTGAAGCTCACCTCAGGAAAAGAACTCAAGCTGAAGGATGTGCTACATGTCCCAGACATCCGAAGAAATTTGATTTCAGGCTCGCTCCTAGTTAGTCATCAATTCAAAATTGTATTCGAGTCTGACAAAGTCATACTTAGTAAGTTTGGACAGTTCCTTGGTCGAGGATATCTCGATAACGGGCTGTTCAAAATGTCAGTTATGGTTGTAAGCCGTAAAGGCACAATTTCAATGAATGAAAACGCATCTACTTCGGTTTATATTGCTGAGTGTTCCTCTTTATGGCATTGTAGATTAGGACATGTTAATTTAAATTCCATAAAGCGTTTAGTAAATTTAGATTTACTTAACTTTATAAATGTTGATACATCCAAAAGATGCGAAATTTGTGTCGAGGCTAAAATGGCAAAATTACCATTTAAATTTGTTGAAAGGAACACATCTCCTCTAGATTTAATTCACACGGATGTATGTGACTTAAAATTTGTGCAAACTAGAGGCGGAAAAGGTATTTTATTACCTTTATTGACGATTGTACAAGATTCTCATATGTATACTTACTGCGAAGCAAAGATGAAGCGATAGAAGCTTTCAAACTATATAAAAATGAAGTAGAGAATCAATTGAGCACAAAAATCAAAGTAATTCGCAGTGATAGAGGTGGAGAGTATGTTGCTCCATTTGAACAGTTGTGTGCTGAAACAGGCATTATACATCAAACAACAGCACCATACTCACCTCAATCAAATGGTGTTGCGGAAAGAAAAAACTGAACACTAAAGGAAATGATGAATGCTATATTGATTAGCTCGGGTTTACCACAAAATTTGTGGGGGGAAGCCATTCTGTCGGCCAACCACATTCTGAATAAAATTCCACATAAAACTAAGGATCATACACCTTATGAGATGTGGAAAAAGCGAAAACCGTCGTACAAATACCTCAAAGTGTGGGGGTGTTTGGCGAAGGTTGAAGTGTCAGGTCCTAAACAAGTTAAGATTGGCCCCAAGACGGTCGATTGTATCTTTATAGGATATGCACTTAACAGTAGTGCTTATCAGTTTCTGATTCATAAATCAGAAGTACCCGATATGTGGGTCCATGTGGGAGTAAGTTAAAAGATGGAATCTCTTAACTATCCCACATTGGAAAAACTATGAAGGATTTCATAGTATATATATAGGAGTTTCATGATGATATTCAAAATAGGCTAAGGGAGTCTCTCCCATTAGCCACGCGCGCGCGCGCCGCCGCCTCCGCCGCCGTCCGTCCGGATGGCCGGTCGCGCCGAGCCGAGTCCGTGGACTTGGATCTTGGCAATTGGTCTTTGGGTGGTCTTTGGGCCTTTGGCCCACTCTCTATATCTTTTTAGAGACCCAAAGATGTGAAATGGGTCGACCCAATTGGTGACCCGGAATACCTCTGCGGATCGTCTACGTTAGCGATCCGAACGAAGTTAATCTGAATCGTTGGATGCTCAACGTCATCAATCTGGATCAGTAAGTGTATCTGAATCAATATTTAAATTCCGGATAAATTTAATACTGTGTCATTGCCACGTCATTGATCCAAGCGATCTATGATATGGACCGTCGGATCGTCCTCTAAAATCATACGGACCGTCGGATTATTTCTGGAAGGTTCCAGAGCAGTCCAGAATTATTTGAATTGGTTCCGTATTATGTGCAGCCAGAACTGCCCACTAAGATCGTGGAAATATCTCCACGTATCTGCAGATTAATCCCATCTGAGTTTCTTTTTCGCATCTATAAATAGGAGGCCCTGCATACATAAATTTTTTACGAAAATTAAAATCTCGAGTCCTCTCTCTCTCCTCTGTTTTTCAGCATATAGAGTGTTCAGTTCGTACTCTTCGTGAGTTCGCCTTTCCTCTGTGTTTAGGGGTGCTGCTATCACAGAGACGTAAACCGTTTTACCTTTGGGGACGAATACGTATCATCCTGTGAGCACTAGCCATGACGTATTTCGTCTTGCGGGCAAAGGTCTAACCTTGACTCGATTTATTATACTGTCTGTCATTTTCCAGTGTTCTTATAATCGTAATTTTTCTGTCCTGGGTTTTTATATACCACTGTCTCAAACAACAACTTTCACAGTAAAATTGCAAAAAATTTACCTTCAATAACTTCACTTCTAAATAGTTTATTTCATAAAAGCAACAAAATATATAAATAATCAAATTAGATGAAATTTAAAATATCATAAAAAACTGAAAAAATTATAATAAATAAATAAAATCTTCAAAACAATTTCATTAAACTAAAACATAAATAAAAAACAAAATCAAATTAATTAATTAAAAATCTTCAAAATTCTATTAAATCTACAGGAATTGAATGGGGGTATGTGTAGAAATATAAGTTAATTTTTAGATTGTATTCGGATATATTTAATAAATGAAGTTTGGTTAGAGGATTTTGATGGTATAAATAGTAGGATTCAAACTTATTTTGCACAAATTGATTATTATTATTTTATTATTATTATTTAATATTAATTTTATTATTGTGGTATAGTTTTTTAATATAAATAATTATTTTACATTCTTAAAAAAAAGTGTATCGAATGAAACTCTTTAAAAGGTAGGGATTTTTTTATAATAATCCTGAAACTCAGGATTAAATTAAAAGTTGAGTAAAAGGTGGTATATTTATATATAATTAACCCTTATTTTTTTTATTATTATTTAATATTAATTTTATTATTGTGGTATAGTTTTTTAATATAAATAATTATTTTACATTCTTAAAAATAAAATAAAAAATTAGTTCACCTTTTTAATATAGTTGGGATATGTTTTGAAATTTTTTTTTAAAAAAATTATATTAATTGATTTTTTTAGTAAAATTAAAAGTAACGAGTACTTTTAAATAAAGTAATTTTAAATTAAATTGAAAAAAATGATATATTTGCAAAAAAATATTTGGGCAGTTATTTTTTAAAGTAGTTATGTTTTGTTCCATTGGAATTGACTTTTGAAAATCCAAAATCAAGTTCTACACGTTTTGCTAAAATTTATTTTGAGTATGAGTAGGTTTTAAATGAAAATTATTTATAATAAGGAGTTTCAAAATAAAGTGGGTTTTGTATGAGAATGATTTATGAAAAATTTATCATGAAATAATTTTATAATATCATAAATTTGATTAGGAGTATAAAGAATTAAAGTTAATAAAATCAATAACAATTATAATATATTACAATTGAATAAGATTTTTGATACTTTTGATGAGAATTTTTATATTCATTATCAAATATTTGATGTTTTAAAACTATTTCATGATAAACTTATCGTGAACTATTTTCACATAATACTTTGTCTTAAAATAAAATTTCAACATTGTATGTTTTAGAATAATGTTACTTAAAAATGAAGCACACTTTCTTTGTGATGTAATAGTAATGCTCACTCTCCAATAAAGAGAGTGAGTTAATTTCATAATTTTTTTACTTTATGCTAATAATATCAATTTCTTTTTAAAATTTTAATTTTAAATCAAATTTTAACACACTATATATCAAATTATTTACCTTTTAAAATATTTAATTTAACATATATATTACACTTATAAAAAAGAATTTAAAATTTAAATATATATTTTATTATTTTTAAAGTAGTTATTTATTGACTTTAATTATATCAATAAAATTTGAATACTTTTATTTAGATTATGTAAATTACGTTAAAATAAAATTATTATATGAATTTAACTATTTAAGTACATAATCAAAAATTATATAATTGATTCAAAAGAATTCAATCCGATCAATATTAACATTTTATTAACAAGTACATAATCAAAAATTATATAATTGATTCAAAAGTACTGGATCACACACATTCTATCCTATCAATATTTATATTTTATTTATATATCTATTATAATTTATTATTTATATAATTTTATATTTAAATTTTATTATATTCAATCTGTGCATCGCACTGGAGAATCACTAGTATGATAAAAAAGAATAGTACTTGATCTTTCCGAATTCGTTTGAAAAACTCAATCTACACAAATTTTGACTCTGGTTTTTTTAAAAGTATTTTAGTTTTTGATTTTTTTTAAAGATTTTGTGTATTCTTTCTTTTTTTAAAAAAAATATTTGCATAATTTTCGAATAACTTTTTCCTAAAATTTTGTAATTTTTTTTTGTTGTCTTTTACTTTTTGGAATTTGACAGACGGTGATAATAAATATTTAGAAGATGATGATATAGTAGATAAGAATGATGTACACCCTCCGTCCCACTATAAGTTGTCCATTTTGTTATTTTCGTTCGTCCCACTATATATTGCTCATTTGCTTTTTTACTTTTTTGGAAACTACTATTCACTTCTTTATTATTATTTTCAATATTTTTTACACTATTTCATTTACTTTTTCACTTTTCTCCATCACATCCCTTATACTTTTTCACTTTTTCATCACTTCACTTATATTTTTCCATTTTTACCTTAATCCGTGTGCCCAAAAGCAACGAGCAACTTATAGGGGGACGGAGTGTGTATATGCTAATTTTGAAGGAGAAAGCCAACTAAAAGATGGTGATATAAAAAAATAGTAAGAGAATGTGAAAATGAGTTTAGAGATTATCATGGATTATAAATTTATTTTTGCGATCCACTAACCTTTTACCTCCCGTGAAAGCTCAATTACAATGGGTTTATGGTGTGAGAAAAGAGAAAAATATTATTATTTTTGTTAAGCGCTCTGACCATAGAGCTGAAAAGAAAAAGTTGCGTATACTTTTGACGTGTGAGCGTAGTAAACATGTCGACCGAATTCCGTGAGGAGAGAGCACAAGGTTAAGAAGTGTTACTCCTATAACAATTTATGGAGTATTGTTGAATAAGTAACAAAGATCAAGCAAAGTAAATGCTAAAAAACAATAAGAACACCAATGATTGTCTAGCCTTGTGTTGCAAGGTCTAGGATTTAAGATATTTTTGTATATTAAAGCTAAGTAAAGCTGTTATAGATTAAAATAGAGAGTAAATATATATAACCCACACGTTACAAACTCTTGGAAGCTGGTACTTATAGGTTAAGGATGCTGACTTGGTGAGCAACTTACACGTGACATGCCCAAGGCTCCCACAACTTTGGATCGCGACTTAGATGGTGGAGGCTGAACACAGCTGTTATTCCTTGTACTGGGCCAATAGTTGAATGCCACATAGGAAGATTCTCTTAACTAAATCGTACTATTTTTAGACCCATGAAGCATGCCTAACAGATTAGATTTCTTTCCAAAATTCCCATAGGTGCTCACTGGTCAGATGCTCGAAGGATAAATTGCTCAAGCATGTGTGCTTGTCCTCGGAGGGTCCACTCGGATGGTCCGAGCATCCTTGGAGCTCGATTAGACATAAGTTATTCTCAACATTTTATGATGCTCGATGAGCTTCCTGTCAAAGATAAACATCTGTGATGCTTCTTTGACTTCAATGATGCTCGGAGAGGTAGTGTTGGGCATCTGAGTATGAAAATGCTCGGGCGATCATTGGGCATGGGCACAACCCAAAGGTAGTTGGTATGACCCTTGGACGACTAGAATCATGCCACAACAAGAATCATAACAATTTCGTCACAGAAGATTATCAAATTAGTAGAAGGACGTACGAAGAAATATGAGTGTCCATTTTTGTTAAAAGGGACACAAGATTCACTTATTGGGTGGACGCTTGATGTCAAATGCGGTACACATAATCAGACAATAGCAAATTATTTCTAAGATCACTCATATGTTGGCCATTTATCTAAGAAGAATGAGGAATTTGTGATCAATACGTCAAAATATAAAACTCCTTCAAATGATGCATTGAAGATGTTGAAGGTTAAGGATAAACACAATAAATTTTCAATTAGAACCATATATAATATACGAAAGAAGTATAGAATGAATCAACATGTGGTAGGACACAAATTAAGAAACTGATTTACTAAAGGCAAATGCAAGATCTTGCTAACCCCAAAACCACCAATTTTGTTAAACCAATACCCAAGGTAAACCCACGTGGGCGTCGAAAAGCTAAAAAGGTAAAATCTTAGGCATCAACCAAATGTGATCCTTGCCTATTCGAGTACAGATTATCAATTGTTGAAACATTGTTCGATGCAAAAGAATTTTATTTCATATGATGCGTCTGAGACACAAATCACACCCATGTTTGATAAGAAAGACAAACCTAAAAGATTATTGGTATGATCAATATGTATACCTAATGACATGATTTATAATTTTATTTATAGATAATCTGCAAGCAGACCTGAAGTGTTCATAATTCCACAAACTTTACTCATTCCATCCCTCTGAAGTATCAACCATTAATAACAAATATAATGAATGTAAAGGACGGCAATCATTGTGTATCTTGGGCTATGTTAGGGTGATGGGGTTTGAAGGATAATTGTGCATGTGTATGATGAGACCTAATGAAAGAATTAAATAAAAATATAAAATTATACAAGGATGTGTACCAGAAGGATAGTCACGTTAATGTATCATAGAGGCATTAAATTATTTATAGATACTGTGTATTTAAAGAATAGCTTCATTTTTTCATATATGGAGTAGTTGGTGGCATCGACGTATAATGTGGTCTTCGCTACATTAGATCCACAGTTATAACTTATATTTCTTCCGTTGTGAAATGATGTACCTGATCACCCGACACTCATTTTATGGCATTGGTAATTGAGAATTACTTTGTGTAGCTATTGACTAATTTTTATTATTAGATTTTAGAGATTTTAATGTATACAATTGTATTATTTTTATATCAATTTAATTTTTCTTTTATAAATACGGGAGACATTTAGGTGTTGGACGAGCATTGTCATCGGCCGCCATTGGATGGAGGGACCATCATTGTACAATTGCTAGTGGATGGTATATGGTGTATAACATATACAACCTTTTGTAAAGTTAATGGTTTATAAATGGTATATTTTACGAAGTTCATTTGGTAGACAAAATATATTTTGGGAAAAATACAAAATTATTTACAAAATTGACACTAATTATAAATTGGTTTTATGTAGAAAAAAAATGCTCATGTGCAGAAAAAATTGTACTTTTGTGCTAATATAGTGAACCAATTTGTATATATAGTCACTTTTTTGAATCAATATGTAAATGTCCAATATATTTTCTTAAGATAGATGGATAGAAGTGGTACATTTTGTGAAGTTTAGTTGGGTTGGAATTATCTATTTTGTGAAGAAAGGTGGATAGAAATGATATATTTTGTGAAGGTGGAAAGATAAAAATGTTTTTATTTTGATCCCATAATTATTTATTCTTTCAGTTTAGTTCTACATTAATTTAAATTTACCCAAATCAGTTTTAAATGTTCAAAGATTGCATTAAAAAATATTGTTTTGTTCATGCGCCAATCATGTGCTACTATCTTCGGCCTTTGGACTGATTTTGGGTATATTCGAATTGTTATAGAATTAAATTTTAAAAAAATTATCCAAAACAAAAAAGAAAAAAAATGGAATGAAATAGTATTAATCCTGGGTTGTGCGTCCTATTTTTCGTACGTGACATGCTGACTCAATAAAATTTCCAATAAATTAAATTCAAATTAAATTTTAATTTCTAAACAATAAAAATCTTAATACTTTAAACTTAAAATCAAACTCTCTTACTCTATAACAAATTATGTCTTTTTAATATATCGCTTCTCATGAATTTCAAAAACTATAGACATTAGTCTGAGATGTCCAACTTCTTTCAATCGTCGTCTCTATTGTCATCGAGTTGCGGTAATAATTTAGGAAAAATAGAGTTGCAGAGATAAAAAAATTACAAATTATTGTTACAGAGAAGAAAAACTCGAAGAAGCAAGCTCTAGCATCGAAGTGGAGCTCGAACAAATATCGACACACGAAGCTGTGTCAAGAAGACACGGATACCTGACGTTCTACACCTATGAGTGTCCTTTGTTTTCTTGATTTTAGGTTTTAATTTTATTTTTTAAATTCTTTTAATTATAAAATTATTATTTGGAAGTTACATTAATTTATTGGGAGAATTTATTGAGTCAGCATGTCAAGTGTGAAAGTCGATGAAAGAGTATATAATTTATTTATAGTGTGAGAATAATTGAAGAGGTAAATAATTATGGAACCAAAATAAAAAGTAGAAAAATTATGAGACGAAAGTTGTATTAATCTATAGAGGGTAACTCTATTCTACCAAAAAATAATATCACGTGACTGATAAGTGAACAAAATAACATCGTTTATTGTAATTTTCGGCCATTTTAAACTTATTGGGTAAATTTGAAATGTTATAAAACTAAATTTAAAAAGTAAGTAATTATGAATAAAAAAAATGGAACAAAAAATGATATGAATCCCCAAATATATATATATATATATTAGAATATTTTTTAGTTATATTCCACGCATTATCTTATTTGGGTAAAAAAATTAACTTAACAAATACTCCCTCCATCGCAGACTCCTAAGACTACTTTCCTAATTGTTCTGGACACAAGATTCAAGAAAAATAAGTATATGAGTGTAAAGTTAAATAAAAAAATAAAAAAATATTTTATTAATTTTAGTGAGTATAAAAAAAATTTCTTTTTTAAGTGTGTGAAAGTAGAGTTGGGAATTCAAAAATAAAGTAAGTGTGAAAGTAATCAGGGGACGAAGGGAGTTTTTTTTTTCACGCACCTAGTGTTTGGAAATATTTTCGAAAATTACTACCATTTTTTGCCAAATTTGCCGAATATATTCCTAATTTTCAAAAAATATGACCAAAAAAGTTACTTAACAATTTTTTTCGAAAACTAAGGGGGCACTTGTTTCAATGGTAATGAGAATGAAATTTTATTTTCTTCCTTTACCCTTATATATGTTGAATGAGAGTTTTTATTCATGATGGTTATATCATTAATGTTGTGCTTCAATTTTGAAAAAAAATTAACAAAAAAGAATATTGTTGGTTGTGGTATGGAGGATTAATTGAAAATATATGATGATTATAAGATTGAGATGTAGGTAATCAAGTGGGGGTGATGATTACCTATTTAGAAGGAAAAACAATGCTATATACCGCATTTGTTGTCATTACATACAATAATTATTATATGTATATCTCATTCCTATTATCATTAGACTCTGTTTGGTAGTGTGTAGGAAATTAGTACGTAGTGTTGAGATTTCAATTATTAAGTGTGAGATTTGTATTAAATCTTAGTGTTTGGTAGTAAATATTTAAAAATAGATTATTTTTGTATTCTTATTTGGTAGGGTGTAGTTGGTATAATTTAATATTTATTTTTAATGATGTAATTTTTGTAATAGTGTTTGGTAGGAAATATATGTGTTAATATTGAGCAAAAAAGTCTTAGCGAAATTTCTTATACGAGTTACTGTTACGAAAATATATGTAATAACATCTATGGGGTGAGATTCATAGTACATACTCAACAGTGAAAATGTGTAAAAGAAATGGTAGAAGAAGTTCCGACCCGTTACTGTTCACGGGTCGAAGATTTTTAATATATTGTACCAAAACATTTACAAACCATTGAAAAAAGCCCTTATCTTACCTACCAAACGCACCCTTAAAGAATTTTTCATACCAAGCGCCCCCTAACTGTTTGAAAATATTTTTCAGAAGTTACGAGTACCATTTCGGGCTAGATTTGCAAAATTTATAATAAATTTTAGAAAAATTTAACCACAAAATTTACTAAATAATTTTTTTTTAAAAACCAACTATTTGGAAATACTCTTCGAAAATTACTACCATTTTCGGCCAAATTTGCCTAAATTATTCCTATTTTTACAGAAAATATTACTTAACAATTACTCCCTCCGTCCCACTATATGTTGCTTATTTTGCTTTTTTCGTCCGTCCCACTATATATTTTATATTTATTTTTTTATCTTTTTTGAAAACTATTACTTTTTATTATTATTTATTATTTTTTACACTATTTTTATTACTTTTTTACTCTTCTCATCACATTGTTTATATTTTTTTATTTTTTTCATCACAGCACTTATAATTTTTACTTTTATTTTAATTAATTTGTTCAAAAGTAATAGCAACTTATACCCCAAATAATTTATATATTAATATACATACTCCAAATATTCATATCAACATTTTTTTTTTTTTTTGAAAGGTCATAGGAGTATTTATTATTGTGGAATGTGAGGTAGTGCCTTCGTCAGAAGGTAGTGCCGTAGTCAGAAGGTCGGGCCGGCGGGGACAACTCAATAGATGAGATATATATTGTCTGCATCAATTATGTATATTTATAAAATATACTCTCTCAAAGTTTCTACTTTCTCTTATATTTCGTTATGCACATATTTAAAAAAATTATTCTTTTAATTTGTATAATCAATGAATGAAAAATACTTTAAAATAAAATATATATTGACAGAATATTTTTATTTTATTTTTTTAAATATAAAATTTATTGTGAAATATTTTAAAAAATAAGATTTAAGAGAAGGCGAATAGAGTATTAATTTAATTAAATATATGTATCTTTAACAAAAAACTACCAACTTTATATTTTAATAATCTCTAAAGATATGTTACATCCTAAAAGATCCCTATATTTTTAATAAAATAGCTAAAATTGATATTCATTTTGAAATAAAAAATTTAATCTTTAAAATGACAACTTATTTTAAAACGAAATAATAACCGTCATCTTATTAAATTTTGGTTGATGTTTGTAAATATTTTTGTTTTTTGAAGTTTTTTTTTTTTTTAAGAAATGATCTTTTATAAATATAAAATTTGAAGTACAACAGATCAATTTTGGTTGATGTTTGTAAATATTTGTGTTTTTGAAGTTGATATAATTAATTTATGTAGGTAAACTAAAAGTGGGAAATGTTTGGAAATTTTTGGTCAATTTTTTAAAAATTGCAAATGTTTGCTAAATAACAAAATTTAATCACACATTGTACTTTTAAAACTATTTTAATGGCTTGCAGACATCCCTTAGTTAATGACATGTTTTAACAATTGGGAGTATGTAATTTACTATATGTTTGAAAAATATTTATACGAATATAAATATATTATTTATTAATTAAAAATTATTACTTTTAAAAAATAATAAATTTTAATAAAAATAAAAGTTATTTTTAATAAAATATTATTACTTTCATTAAAATTTATCACTATTTAAAAATGATAATTTTTTATTAATACATATCTGATATCATGTCATGAGACGATCTCACACAAAATATATTTAATATCTTTAAATATTATGTAAATCAAATCATCAAAAGATAAAGATACAAATTTCAAATAATGGATAACAGATCATGGGCACAGCTGATCAGCATGTGTTTGTTCTTCTGCAGGCACAACTACCAGTCCAACCTAGCAAGCCCATATTTTTGGAGTTACTAAATAAGCTAAAACACAAAAATTTATATCAAGGGTTTTTTATATGGACAAAAATGTCAGACAATCTCAAAATATAAAATCAAAAAAATAAAGATGTTAGAGTTATAATAAAATGGTGATAATATTTTTAATAAAAACGATAGTTATTTGTAATAAAAATATTACACTTTCTTTTAAAAAAAATTAATGATAGATTTTTAATGAAATGTGACTAAATTTGAGACAATTGATAATCACTTCTATTAAAAATATTATTACTTTATGCTAAAAGTTTATTAAGTGATAAACTTTTTAATTAAAAAATGATCACATAATATTTACTCTTATATATATAAAATGATTTTAATCACATATAAATTGTAAGATGTGTGAATTTAATACTATATTGACATCATGCTTAGAAATACAACGGGACGCATCTGAGATGGGTTTGACATGTTTTCAGATCCATTCCACCAAGATTTTTTTGGATCCAAGACCCGTCCTGCTTCAATTTGAAATTGAACCTGTCCGTCCCGTAAACCCAACGGTTTTACCCGTTCCAACCAGCCTACAATAATTTTTTTTAAAAATTAATACACAAAACATCTGAAATACGCATTTGAATGATTTAATCAATAATAAAATGCAAAATACTCTATCATAAGTTCCAACATATTAAATGCAAATGTTTATAACCATACATATATTATTCGAAAATTAAAATGATAGAATTCAACCTAAAATAATTTCTCTTCTTCGAAATATTTAATAAACTCAAAGACACGCTAATTTTGAAGAGTAATATAATGAACTGAGAATTCTAATTATGTTCATGCATATCTAATGGATTTGCTAATATAAATTAAATAATGTATTTATTATATATATATATATATATATATTATAGTATGTAAGGCGTGTCCGGTTAATACCAGAGCTCATCCCAAATCCGGAGAATTCTTGATCAAATGAGTCCAAATCCTCCAAAACTTGTTTGACCGAATTTTTGTCCAGCCTGTTCGAGATGAGTTTGTGGTAAATTCGGATTAAATTCATTTCATTGTCACCCCTAATAATGCTTTAGAGTTTAAATATCAAATTTGAAAGAAGAAATAAAATTAAGAAATTCTTAAAAACAAGAATAACAATAGTTTACTCAAACATTTTCTTCTCTTTTTTCTAATTAATTTACATCTCAAAAAGTTTTTTGATCCCTTTCTAATTTCTTTTCCCTCTCCTTTTTTCCTCCAAACGACAATAGAGTTTGAATTCGGGTGATTGACTTTGTCAGTACAGGTAAAAATGGACCAATAGACTAAAATTGGCACTCTTTTCCATTAGACTATTTTTAAAAAAACTAAACCAAAGATTCTCAAATCTATTTATTTGATTTCACTGCATACAAATGCTTATTTTATGTGTGTTTTCTCAAATTTGCTAAATAGTGACATTACACATACTAAAATATGACAAGTCATATAGGGTACGTTTGTTTTGGGATTAAGGGGGTCGTGGGAAGTCATAACTTTGAAATCCTGAGATGTGAAAACCTTGATGAATAGTAAAAGTGTGTGTTTGTTTTAGGATTTTAGCAGGGTAGGATGTTACTTTATGTCAAATCAAAGTGTGATAATGATTGATTTTATAGGTATAATAATAGGTATAATAGGTATTTTATGAGTGTTGTGTTGGAAAGAGTAATAATAGGTTTAATAGGTATTTTTAGGTGTGGATTGAGTTTGGGATGTGAAATCCGGATGTTACATCCCAAACTCGTGTAGAGACGTGATCGCAAAGTCCTACGTCCATCCGTGCTAGTTCCAAAACAAACACACCCATACTGAATAGTAATAACTTAAAGTAGAAAATTCACGTGAAAGCTGAGTTTATCAAATAATTTGTATTTAAAAAAAAAATATCTGACGTTTAAGCATTGACCATCAAATTATAGAAAAAAATTTATTTGAGACCGGGTCATGACATGAGATCTGTCACTTATTAAAAAAAATTATCACTTTTAAAAAATAATAGTCACTTTTAATAAAAATATTATACTTTTTATTAAAATTTTAACATTTTTCAAAAGAGATAACTTTTTAATAAAACTCTAAAAAATGAGAGATTTTTTTACTGACTGTGCACCGCAAAACCCTCACCAATGAAGTATTTTACCTGGGGGAGAAATCGGATGAGGTATTTCTACCAAGTAGAGATATTACTATCTGGGTTTAGAGTTGTAAACGAATCAAATAATTTTGATTCGATTCGATATTCGTATTCGAAATTTTATGATTCAAATTCGATTACAAATATTCGATTCGATTCGATTCGATTATTATTCAAATACGAATACAAAATAATAATATTCGATTTGATATTCGTAAATATTCGATTAAATATTTTTTTATAAATATTATAATGATAATAGTTAGTATAATTATTACTATTATTATTATTTTAAGATTATTGACTATATAAAATTTATGTCTACTATAATTACTATTATTTTAAGGATGTAAGATCATTAGATAATAATCTAGATACCATATGCACCTATATTTCAAACTCTCACTCGAGGGTTGTAAATAAATTAAATATTTTTGGTTCGATTAGGTATTCGTATTCGAAATTTTATTATTCGAATTCGATTCGAATTCGTTTACAAATATTCGATTCGATTCGTTTACAACCCTACCTGGGTTGATGGAAATTGGAGAGTGACGAGGAGGGTGCAGCACTTTTCTTTCTTTATTACTTCTTCTATCTCACAGGAATTTGTACATTTTCCTTATTTAGACGTTCCACACAAATTTGCACACTACTAAAAAAAGTAATATCGATTTGCGTGCACACTCACAAACATATACACATCTTTACCTATATATCACCACTTTATATATAAAACATTTTTTTCTTAAAAAATGTGTCGTCCCGTAGGGTGCGAATTCCTACGGGACGGAGGGAGTACTTATTATTATTTTAATACTATTATTATTATTATTAATTTTTTAGCTTTTTTGTCATTTTTTTAAATAAAAATTACTGTTTGTGATTGTTGTGTTTGACAATCTTTTTGCTCTTTTTTTAGTTAGCTAGATATTAAATTAGTTATGAAATTTTAGTTGTTTCTTTTGGATTTTTTTTTGTGTGTACTATGTATATTTTTAATTTATATTTTATCGTTTATATAATAAAAAAATTAATTAGTTTATATATATATATATATATATTTGTAGCTTTTTTAAATATAATTATAAAATAATAAAAAATAAAATAAATAAAAACATTTAATTATTTATTATATATCTAAAAATTAGATAATTAATATAATTGATAAATTAAAATATAAAAAAATAAATAGGATGAATTTGTTTTGAAGGTATATATATTTTTGTTTTTGAGGTGGCAGAAAGAATTCTGCTTTAATTTAAAATAGCACTTTATTCATTGAAAAGTTGACTCACGAAATAAGACTAGTATTATAAGAACTAATTTTGTGTACATTCATGACTGTAGGTAGAAATACATCCTATAATATTAATATATTCGTGGGATCACACAATTTTATATATATAGAAATTCTTAGTTAACTCCCACATATAGAAATTTTTAGTTGGCTCCCACAAGAAACCCTTACCTAATTATATACTACCTCCGTCCCAGGAAAGTCTGCGGTACTTTCCTGGGCACAGATTTTAAGAAAAAGTATAATGAGTAGAATGTGTATGGTGGAGATTGTGAGGTAAAGATTTTAAAGGTGGAGATTTAAAGAAATATTTCCATTTTGGGAGTATGCAAACTTTTGTGGATAAACTAAAAATGAAAGTGTGCAAACTTTTGTTGGACGGAGGTAGTATATATTTACATGATTGCATTAATTGATATCCATAATATATTCGTCCACGTGTATATAATTAATAATTTTGTTTTTATATCAAAATTGTGTTCGCATATTTTTACTCACTCTATCTGAGTTTTTATTTATACATTTATTTTATTAAGACATCTCAATATACTTGTACACTCTAAAAAAAATTAATTTTGTGTATTTAATCAAAAAGTGCATTTTTAAATTTGTATATATATTTAAATGTGTAAATAATTTTGAAATAGAAGAAGTATAAAGTTTTATATAAAAGTAATGTCGCGCATATATATATGGTTGGTAACACATCGTATCAATGAAGATACACTGAGATTATGCAAAATAAAATTATATTAATGATCGTGACTGGTGATGGCTTACTTCTAATAAACCACCAATATAATATATATATATATATATATATATGGATGCAATTGTATTATATCTCAAAGTCGTCTTAGAAAATATGATTAGTCTTGTATACACTAGTTACACGGTATAACTCAAGTGCACTTTTTAAAAGTTATACAAAATATTATTAAAAAATTACATATGTTATTATTGAAATGTGTATCTTCCATTGAGTAACTTTTCAGCAATAATTTGTGCAATTTTTCAATAATAAATTATGTAAATTTTAAAAAATAAACTTGAGACCGTTCAACTGGTGCACTGGAAACTTACTCAAAAAAATAAGGTTTCCATTACATTTTATAACCCGCCTTTTCTTATAGGTTGCACTAATTATTTATAATATGTATTTGGATAAACTATATTTAACTATAATCAATTCCAATTATTGAGAGCGGACTTTATCTACCTTTTTAATATGATTTCACACTTATACAATTTTTTAAATATATATATCACGTTATTTAGGCTATGGTTGACATTTCGCATATTTGTATTACGTGGACACAATAAATCTCTAACACAAATACGACACAAAAGTTTTGTCTCCTTATCATAATGAACACAATAAGATTATAAACTAAACTTGCATTTTTATTATCATTTTCGCATCGGGTATTATCGTGTTATATTCAAAATTGACATCATGAAAGAATTTTATTTCATCTCATACCTCAAACTTCTAGAAAGATGTATAGTAAATTTATTTATTTAATTTTTCTTAATGATCATCTTCACACATGAACTGAATTATTAACTTTTCTTTTTCAGGAGCAGGCCCTGACAGAAACAATTTAATTGGGTGGAGTTGCTTTCAGCATTAATCAAACATAAAATATATGTTGCGACTTGTGCGAACGGAATTCTAATATCTTGAAATAATTCTGTATCATCTAAAAATTCAAGTTCGTACATAAATATAAAGTCAATTCATTCATTTAATTTTTTTCCGATTAACCATCACTTATCTAATGTCTACACGCTATACCAAAGATCGATTACGCAATTTTAAACTAAGTATAACGCTAATGAAATATATATAGAACTAAAAATAAAATAAAAAACATTATGAAGTGTATCCATGTTGTAAGGATTAATAACAAAATCGTCTCATAATTTTTTCACTTTTTCGATTTGGTCTCATAATTATGTAATGCTTCAATTTAGTCTCATAATATTATTTAATGTTTCAATTTAGTCCTATAACAATTCAAATCTAACCAAAATAGTTTCAAATCGCTGGAAATGACATAAAATGACGTCGTTTTACTCACGTGCCGGTCACGTGTTATATTTTCTGGCGGAATTGGTTCACACGGCACTTGAGTAAAACGACGTCGTTTATGTCATTTCCGGCGATTTAGGACTAACTTGATTAGATTTGAATTGTTATGAGACTAAATTGAAATATTAAATAGTTATAGGACTAACTTGAAACATTACATAGTTATGAGACTAAATCAAAAAATAAAAAAGTTATGAGAAGATTTGGTATTAATTCCCTGTACTGAGTAGGAATGAAACACATGCATTGGATGGGAAATAAAATAATAGTTTATGCAATCTCCACTGTCTATTTAAAGAAGCTGAAATTATGAAGGAAAGTGTATACTACAAACAGCCGGCCATGGAAAGTCATGTGGTTAAAGGCTGTGTTGCATTACTTCTTTTTGTGCAGTTAATTTGTTCTTCATCTTTTGCTGCCTCTGCGCCTGGTAAAGTCCAGCCCTTATCAGTTTTCAATCGCAGCAGCTTTCCCCCTGATTTTATTTTTGGATCTGCTTCTGCTGCCTATCAGGTATACCAAATTTCATGTATATATTGATATCGAATAAATTTTAAAATTATGAAAATTTAGGGTGATTTACATATTGGTTCAAAAAAGTAACTATATTTACAAATTGGTTCACAATATCTGCATAAAAGTGTAATTTTTTTCCTGCACATAATTTTTTTTTTCTGCTCAGAACCAATTTGTAATTTTTACCAATTTTGTAAACCATTTTATAATTTTCCCAAAAATTTAATAACATACATTTATATAAATTGTGATGCATTTACATAAAAATATACAATTTCTAGATATTTTCAAATTTATCAACATTTTCCGATATGCTGATGGTATTAGGTTGATCTTGTAGATAAAAAGAAAAAGAGTAGTTCTTCTGTGAATTCGAGTTTAAATGAACTTGTATCATATTATGTTTAATCGTTATCACTGTTATATAGTCTATAATACTATTATTGTTATAAAAATATACTTAAATTTTTGAATAGTTGTATAATTGAGAAATCGATTCTTCGTTAACTTGAGTTCATATAAATTTTTGTTATAAAAAAATAATTGACATTGATATTACAAAAACTGACAGTTATCGATATATTTTTAAATGGAAGAAACTATTATTTCTACCTAATATAACGCAATATTAGTGACCAAATAAAATGGACGTATCGGAATATATTAGAAAGTATAGCAATACTTTTATCCATGGATATATGCTGCGATAGATTTAAAGGGGAACTCACGAAGGGGTTGGGTTTTAATTTTTTTTACTAGATATGTAAAAAAGAAGTCTTTTTTTAAAATACACAAAATATTACTCTATCTATCCATCAAATTATTTTTCATTTTTCTTTTTTGTTTGTCCACAATTTTTTTTTTATTTCTTTATTGGTAAACAACTCACACTCATAATAAAATTTTGGGCCCCACAACATTCTTAATTTTCCCTTATTTTATCTATCATTTCAATATAATACTACTTTTTATTGATTCTCGTGCCCACAATAATATGAAAAAAAGATTTATTGACGGAGGGGTATAATTTTTTTTAAGAAAAATTATTTCACTTGAAATTAAATTTTAGATCCGTCCGTCAGTATATAGATACATATTATTTGGGTTTTTAAATTTGATAATTATTTCCCTAACCAGATTTTATATAATTGGCTATTTAATTTCTGATTTAAATTTTGGATAGAACGAGGGGGGTGCATTTGAAGGTGGGAGAGGACAAAGTATATGGGACACTTTCACCCACAAATATCCAGGTTCACCAACTTCTTCTCTTACATGTGCACATTTACATATATATATATATATATATATGCAAAAACTGATGTACGTACACGCTATTTTGTCCAGTGGACTTCTTAATTATTTTATTTATTTCACTGATTATGATATCATTGAAAATTAATTGCATTATGAAAACCATTAAACACGCTATTTTGTCCCGTGGACTTTTTATTTTATTTATTTCACTGATCGATGATATCATTGAGAATTATATATAATTGCATTATGAAAACCATTAAATGATGCTACCTCTCTCCCCCAAAAGTTTACAGTATTTTTGGGGCACTACTTTTAAGAAAAAGTGTAATGAATATAATGTATATGGTGGAGATTGTGAGTTAAAAATTTTAAAGATAGATATTTAAAGGAATATTTCCATTTTAGGAGTATGCAGATTTTTGTGGGACAAACTAAAAAAGAAAGTATGCAAATTTTTGTGGGATAGAGGTAGCAATACTTATATTTTTCAAAAATCAATTGCAATTTTTTATACTTGGTGGCGAATGTATTTTTTTTTTTATCAGCAAAAGTAATTTTATTTCTTTTCAAAAGAAACAGGGCATCAGAAATACCCTTTCATACAATGGCGGATTAAGAATAAGATAAAATTGAAAAATTATTTTTGTTTTTTTACTAAATGGGTTACATTTTATAAAACTTACTAACTTATAATGTGCAGCTTTCGATCGTCTTGTCCTGTTGACTCCATCCTAAACATTTATTTTATATATATATATATATATAAATTTAAAAAGTTATAATTGCATATGTTTTAATGATGTTCAAAATAAATTATCTAAATTTGCCATGAAATTTTTTACAGAGAAAATACTTGATAGGAGCAACGGGGACGTGGCCAACGACTTTTACCATCGTTACAAGGTATACGAAATAGCACTTTTTTCATTTAATTAGTTTATTATTCCTTATTAATTCAATTTTTTTTTTTTTGCAGGAAGATGTGAAATTATTAAAGTTCGTTGGAATGGAGGCTTACAGAATGTCCATTTCTTGGACAAGAATATTACCCAGTAAGAAATTCATTATAACACCATCTTTATTCACAATATTCAATCCAACTCATTTTTGTAATAATGAAAATAACACATATATATTCATGCATAATTTACTAATCGACTTAACTCCAATTACTTTGTAAGTATTTTATTAGGGATAATCCATTCCACCTAAAATAATTTTCCCATTATTCATTGCATTTAAAAGATTTAAAAAAAATTATAAAAGTTAAGCTAGTACCAAGTTTAATATTTACAATACATTTGTTTGGTTTACCCACATTTATCATTGGATTCCGATCGGGTAAATAGATTGTTCTTGTCAGAATATTTTGAAAAAAAACAAAAAAGAAAATCATTGAGAAGATATTTTAAGATCTTGTGCATGTGGTCGGTGGTCCTCGAAAAGCACAGCAATTATATGGTTGCGCTAGTACATACTCCCTCCCTCCGTCCATGAAAATTAGTCCACGTTATCTTAAATAGTCGTCCATAATAAACAGTCTATCTATTTAAAATAGAAATTTTTTAATCATAATTTTTATTTTTTTATACACATATACTCACTTTTACACATCACATCAAATACTTTATTAATAATTAACACTTTTTTATACTAATACACTCATTTTTACACATAAACATCAATTTTTTCTTAATAATTGTGCACAACTAAGATAAACTAATTATCATGGACGGAGGGAGTATTTTATTTCACTCGCTATTATATTGATAATATTTTTGTAATATCTCTATTTCATAAGAACTTGCAAAGTGGAGGAACACACGTATTAAAAAAATGGCATAAAATAAAGAAATAGTATTTTAAGGGATAATTTGGTAAAATTTTATAATAAAGTAAATAATTGTTAGTTGAATTAAGTGTAATGTGGTCTAAAAGTGAAAAATAATGATATTTTGTGTAAATATATAAATATTGTGCGGGAGAAGTTTATGAAAATAAAAAAGTTTGGTATGAAAGTTTTTGTGAGAAGTCAGCAAGCTCTTGAGAAATGAAGGAATATGCATAATTCGTATAATTTAAATTCATTTTTAAATAGTGGTTAATTCGTGCAACACTTGCGATACTTATATTAATTATTGGGGATTTTATAAATATGTTTGTAAATCAATTTTAGATAGAATTGAACGTAGACCATGTTTTCAATCATTACTAAACAGTAATAAACATTTATTTTTAAAAAAGATTGAGTCCTACCAACTTTTAAAACAAGTATTTCTATATTTTTAATAAAAGTTGATAACAGACACGTAGTTCTTTAATGCCAATATCTTTTTACACATGAATTTGCAAGAACGAAAACTAGTTCCCTTGGTTTTCAGGAAAATAATAATAATAATAAAAATGCACATATATTGTACAATACATCTGATGTATAATTTCATTTTATTTTTAATTTCATACATTCGTTATATACTTATATTTAACATTTTGTATTGTAATAATATGATTTTTTTATAATGCAACAAATTCAAACAAAAAATAAATCTCTTGAAAATCATGACTTTCACCGTCCAACATATAAGAGCTATTAATTATTTTCATATACATCATTACTATTAAATTAATAACTTTTAAAAAGTTAACTAATTTTTTTTTTCATATTCGTACGTATTAATTTGTTACATATTTGCTTAACTGTCACAGGTGGGAAGCTAAAAGATGGGGTAAACAAAGAAGGGGTTGCCTTTTACAACAATGTTTTCAACGAGCTCATCGCAAATGGTAACTAATTATAATTGCATTAACTATTTTGATTAATAATGAAACTAATCATCCATAATATATATATATAGGTATAACTCCATTTATCACACTATTTCATTGGGACACTCCTCAAGCACTAGAGGATGAGTATGAAGGTTTCCTAAGTCCACATATTATGTAAGTTAAACATAACAAATCACTCAAATATTGATCATTAAGACATGACATGACACATTATTTGACTAACTTAATTTTTTTTTTTTAAAAAGTAAATTAATGAGCATCGATCATAATGTTGGCGCAGAAATGATTTTAAGGATTTTGTGGACGTCTGTTTTAAAGAATTTGGTGATCGTATCAAGCATTGGATTACGATTAATGAACCACTCAGCTACGCCAACACCGGTTATGATGGAGGCCTTGCCGGAAACTTTGCGCCGGGAAGGTGCTCTAATAGGTCCATATGTGAAAAAGGGAATTCAGCAACTGAGCCTTACATTGTTGCCCATCATCTGCTCCTCTGTCATGCTACCACTGTTAAATTGTACAAGGAGAAGTATCAGGTTATATGTTTTCTTTAAAAATATTTACATCATTTTTGCTGCAATTCATGACTCAAATAATAAAAAAAATTGTGATTTAGAAATTTAGAATTAATATCAATTGATTATAATATCATACTCATTATATATAGATATATTTATTGTCTTATAGGCAATTCAAAAGGGAGAAATTGGGATAACACTAGTGACTCACTGGCCTGTACCATATTCGAATAGTGTACTTGATGTTCAAGCGGCAAAGCGAGCACTCGATTTTCTGTATGGATGGTGAGTGCTTGAATTGTTTTTTGTCACAAAAATTCGGGTGAGACGATCTTACACAATACATTTCGTCTAATGGTGAAAAAATATTCGTGGCTCTTAAAGTTACTTTGAAAATAAAAATATTTTTGTCGGCATAAAATTTTTTATAGTTGAAAATAAAGTTTTTTGTCATAACACAGTTTCACACGAGATCCATCTCATGTTTTATCTGAATAGTACTTTTGTGAAATGTGTTCATAATATAAACCTTATACTACAAAATGTATTTCCTGATATCATATATATCTACTGATACTCATAGTACAAAATATATATGGTATCAGTGGATACAACTAATAGTATCAGTAATTAGTACATCTTGTGGTATAAGTTTAATACTATGAAACTTATTTATAGAAGTTTTTGTGATTTTGAATTTACTCGATTTTTTTCCCTTAATTAGGTTTATCGAGCCATTAGTTTATGGAGATTATCCAAAAAGCATGCGATCCATAGTGGGTGATCGATTGCCAAAATTCACAAAGGAAGAAAGAGAAAGGGTGAAGGGATCCTATGATTTTCTGGGACTGAATTATTATACTGGTGTCTATGTTAAAAATGTTGTATCTAACGGTGAAATTATTAGCAATACAGCTGATAGAAGGGGCGATTTCTTGAGTAAGTACTCTTAATTTATATAAATAATTTTATTCAATATCAAGTAATATTTCAAATTAAAAAAAAATTCCACTCTATACACCATGTTTGGTTTAAGTAACCAGTACTGAATTAAATAATTAATCACATGATTTCAGACATAAGAATATTATTAATTGCAATTTTTGTTACATTTTTTTTCTCCAGGTGTCAGAAATGGTGTTGCAATTGGTGCACCAGTAAGTTACAATATATCATGCAAATACTATATTTATGTTTTTTTTTTTAATTTAATGGAGCTTTAATTTTTTTGTGGGATAATGTTTGAGTTATGATTTTATTTTTATTTTTTTTTGTTATTTACAGACAGGAGTGTCGTCCTTTTACGACTATCCCCAAGGATTTCATGATCTTTTGGTCTACACTAAGGAGAAATATAAGAATCCTAAGCTTTATATTACAGAAAATGGTATTTTTGCATGCTATAATGTTTCCTAGTAATTTATTAAATCTCTTTATAAGTTATATATATATATATATATTTATTTATTTATTTATTTTTGCATTTTATTTAGTAATATTCTAATCTCAAAAAAAAAAATACAGGTCTTGCTGACCAAAACAATGGTACCGTCAAACAAGGTATTACAGACCCCCAGAGAATTACTTTCTACGTTGGTCATCTCCAAGCTGCACGGAAAGCGATGCTGTAAGTACACATTTTTGTAATTCCTTCCTTCAATTCATTTGATGAAAAAATAACCTGTGATTAAATTAATATATATAATTAATTAACATAAGATTTTTATATTGTTACAAGTTAAAATGAGGTAATTTTCTCGTGTGAAAAGTTTTATGTGTACTAGATATCTTGTACAAGTTAAGTGAATTATGTAAAAATGCATATTGTACTATATTTTAATAAAAAGCGTAGTACGTTTGATCACTTGAAAAATTTCAAGAGGAGTGATTATTCTGATAATAATAAATAGTGATTTTGTTATGACAGGAAAGGTGTGAATTTAAAGGGGTTTATTTCATGGTCGTTTTTGGACGTATTCGAATGGAATTCAGGATACACCCTCCGATTCGGAATTATATACGTGGATTATAAGAATGGACTTAAACGAATTCCCAAACGCTCAGCTTTTTGGTTCAAGAAGTTTCTCAACAAGAAGTAAAAAAAAAAAAGTTATTATGTTTTATTTTATGATGATATTGTATGAGAATAATAATTTGAATCCCACCCTCATTGTTAGTGCTTGGTTGCCGTGAAGGATGATGTTTGGTCGTATGTTAATGAATGTTCTTGAATCTAATGTATCAAGTCTTCGCACTTGTTTTGCTACTTAATAAATGGATTTATTGTTGTTGAATTTATTTATAAGAATTTTGAATTTTTTTTTGGTAAAACAAATAATTATTATTAAACCATGACATGAGGTATAAGATATATACCCTAGGCCAATCCATCACAATAGGATAGCAGAAATTAAGGTTTACATCCAAGACATAAGATTTCCCCTTAAATCACCAACCAATTTCATAATATTCTTCTCTTTAAATCTTCCATAAACTTAGATACCGAGTGCAGCTCATTTTTTGAAGTAATTGCATTTCTCCACTTCCAAATTAAGCAAACAACTGAGTCAAATACAAACAGCAACTTTCTTTCTTCTTAAAAAAATTGCTAAATGTCCTAAGTTAGTAAGATTGTACTTGTTTTAAAGAATAAATTTATCTATTCGCAAAAAATATGCATATTTTGAACGAATAAATAATTTTGTCCTTCATAACAAATATATAATTTATCCTTCAAAATAAAAACACCCTAAACGTACAAGATGAAGCGTCATCAAAAATTGTATCTAATCAAAATAAGACATTATAATATCAAGTATGTTATTGATAACACCCCATTTGTGAAGGTTTGTCTTGGTTGGAAGATGAACTCAGAGTAGCCTCCACCCATGAGCTGTGACTTTGTGTGCTGAGTCGTCCCGTTGACATGTGCAAAATTAAAATAAAATAAAATACCCTAGTTACTCTACTAACTTGTAGTAGTAGGAAGTAAGGGGTAGATCCAAGGGTACGCGAGAATTAAAATTATGCACTTGAAGAATTTATAGAGACACTAAACACATTAAGGGCTCATTTGGTTCGTAAGATAAAAGTATCTATCTGTCGAAAACATGACGGATAGATACTTTTATCTTACAAACCAAATTAGCCCTAAGGAGATTTGAATTACTCCCTCTATCCCACTGTAAGTTGCTCTTTTTGTCAGTACATTGCTCATACCATTTTTAGATACAAAATAACAATATTATGTTCATACACTTCTCTAATATTCTTCTCTCTCTCTCCACTTTTTCTAATACCCTTCTCTCTCCATTTTTCTAATACTCTTCACTCTACTTTTCTCAATATTCGAGTAAAAAAACAATGAACAACTTATAAAGGGACGGAGGGAGTATTATTTATTAACTACTGAAATAAGATCTAAATTAAACTAAGAGAACGGTATCACAACTTAAAACTCAATTAACGAATTAATGGGTTTCAATTCACAGTTCATTCAACACACGAATTAATGGGTTTCAATGCACAGTTCATTCAACACTTGGTCTCGAACTATGCTAATTAAACGTATTCTTCGATCAACTTTTTCCAGGAACTAATGACCCTCGCTAAATATCAATTTCTGTTTACTAGTAAATATCCCTTAATATTATTCTATTGGAACAAATTTTCCAATAAACCTTTCTAACTAAACAGTCTTGACAAGATCTAAGCATTAAACCTTAGAATAAAGGTCAAACAAATTCCCACACCCCCTAGTTCGTTTTGAAAGAACCCGATTTATATCATCCTAGCAATGATTACTAGTTGCTATCAATTGACATAAAATTGCAATAATTATGAATTACTGTTTATGTACTAGCAAACATACATAAATAAATTAACCTAGGTGACCAATCTAAATTAATTACTCATACATGCATGAATAAATTATCCTAGATGACTAATCTAAATTAATTACTCAAACAATTAATTAAGCAGTTAAACTAAACGATATAAATAATCCGTGTAAAAATAACAATCATCAAAACACAAGGTTAAAAATCCCAGAAATTGAAATATGAAGTTTAGCCCTTTTAACACAAAAAGGTAAACCACTGCCTTCTATGCAAATATGTATGCCCCCTTTTTTTTTATACGTATTTGGCCTCCTCTGTTTATAAGGGAATTAAAGGGCCTCTTGCATGGACCTTTTATTCTTTTCAATTAATTACTGCCGCCTCCGAGTCCAAAATATATTTTAAAGATCAAAATACTCTTTTATTATGTTTTCTTAATTTACAAATGGCTCAATTTACAAAATATATTTTAAAGATCAAACAAAATCTGAACTATTGACTTGCCATTGAGACGAGGTTTACTATTCCCATCATCTTCAAAAAATTTGCTCATTTAATTCCAAAATATTAAAATAAAATTACATATAATAAATAGTCTTGGATCCTCTACATATCCTTTTACTCCCCTGAAATTTGGAGAGAGATAAATACATTATGAACCCCACTCATTATCATGATTCAACAAAACTATATTTTTATTAATTATTTCAATTTTGTGTCAATATCTCTCCAAAATTTACAAAAAAATTATATAAAAGAAGCGAGGAGGATCCGTAGGCAAAATAATAACATATAATTAAACATGTGTATTTATATAAATGTACACATAAATTAATATATTTAAAAAATATATATCATATGAGGATTGGAAAAACAAGTGTGCAAATATGCATAGAATGAAGCCATGGAATGATAATTTAAATAAATAGATTATAGATGCACATTTAAAATGATGAATACCTTTCAACAAAAATGATCATGGATGTTAATTGACATTGCATGGTCAATTACTCAAATATAGACAATCACATGCATGTGCGGGTGGGCCATCTACAATCACTCGCAACTGTATAATGCTCCACAGCTGTCATCTATATTCACTGTTCCATTTCTTTTGTCCATTTCTTCATCCATCCTAATATCTAAGATGTCTTGTATATTACTTCCGTCTCGCTATAAATTGCTCGTGGCTTTTGTGCACATGAATTAAAGTAAAAACAAAAAAATATAAGTGATGTGATGGAAAAAATGAAAAAATATAAATAATGTGATGGAAAAAAGTGAAAAAGTAATGAAAATAGTGTAAAAAGTATTGAAAAAAAAAATGAATAGCAGTGTCCAAAAGAGGTAAAAAAGGAATGAGCAACATATAGTGGGACAGATGAAAATGGCAACATGAGCAACTTATAGTGGAACTGAGGGAATATTAAATTTAAAAGTTAATATAAAATATATTCCCTTCGTTTCATAGCAACTTGCAAGAAGGAGGAGCACACAAATTAAATAAAAAAGTAAAATAAAGAAAAAATAGTGTTTTGGGGGTAATTTGATAAATTTTTATGTAAAAAGTAAAAAAATTAGTTGGATTAGGCCCAAAAAGTAAAAAGTAATGACATTTTGTGTAAATATGTAGATGACCCAGACTATATACGACTCCATACTTATTAGATACACACCTTTTTAATGTATATATTTTATTTTTGCTATATTTTATCAAAAAACTAATTAAAATTTGACAGATATTTAGTGACAAAATATTTTTAAGATTTTTCCAAACATATATTTCACACATTTTTGTTGAAAATATCAATTAAATTTTGATAAAAATATATATAAAAAATAAAATAACTTTTTTAATGTATATATTTTATTTTAGCTATATTTTATAAAAAAAATTATTAAAGTTTGACAGATATTTACTGACAAAATATTTTTAAGATTTTTTCAAACATATATTTCAAATATTTTTGTTGAAATATGAGTAAATTTAGATAAAAATATGTCAAAAATAAAATAAATATATTTTGGGTGGGGTTATCTAATAATGTTGGAGGGGTATATAGTTGGGCCCTGTGTGATATTGTGAGGATAAAGTTTATGAAAGAATTTTTTTTTTTTTGTCTGCAAGTTTTTATGAAATATCCAAAAAAAAAATCTGCAAGTTCTTTTGGGATGAAGAGAGTAATTTTTAATTGATTGTATCCTGTACTAGAACGGTGTACGTATTGCAGTTGCATTGTATTGCTTTATTAATAAAATAGAGGATTAATTTTATATAAATTCATCATTTTTTTTTCAATTCTCAATTTATTTCTGGGCTTTACAATTATATTTTTAAAAAATCCAACATCTTCAGTTCAATATGTATCTTCTTTATCTCCCATGGGCAAGTGATGATGTGTCACTCCATAATTTTTTGTGATAGTACCACGTAGAATATCAGATATTGAATTGAGCTTTTTTTCTTATTTCAATATAAACATTATCTGTTATTAAAAAACAAAAATTAAAAGAAACAAAATAATTAGAATACAGAATTAAAAATAAAAAAAATCTGAACATTTTATGGTTAATTCTTCAACGAACTTCCTCTTCAATCCATTGCCACTGCCTCCGGCCACCAAACCCCCCGACCTACTCTTCCTGGCACCCTTCCCCCCAAATTCCAAGTCCACCTACCCTCGTTTCTCTTAGGTTCTATTTGGATGCGTGGATTTGAAATCCATAGATTTCAAACACAAATAACCACACTCTCTATTAATTTACATATATTTAGATTCTATTTTATGTTTAAAATAGAGAAATTCTAAATTTTCTTCAAAATCATGTTATTTGAAATATCTCTCGTCTGCCCCTTTTCACCTCTCATTTTCCTCCTCCCATTCTCTTTATAATTCCTAATTTAAATTGTATGTTTTCTTACATGTAATTTTGTTTAAATTCATTAATTTTCAAATTCATCTATCCAAATGGAGCTTTATAAATTCACATTCAAAGATTTTTGTTGGGGATAAATTGTTGAATGTGAACATTCAGAATTTTAAAAAATAAAAATTCTGGGTTTTTGGTTTAATCCTTTGAGAATAATTTGAATTATTGTAAGTCCTCTATTGTAATATTTCCTGAAAGTAGATAGCAGTGGTTAGGTTCAGTGTTAAACAGATTTTGGGGGTGTTTGATATTTTGTAATTCAACTATTAGTTTTCCCGTGCACGTATTGAATATTATTAATTTTAACACGATGTACTTATATAATAAATTGTAATAGAATATTAAATTAAATTTATTTTGTTCATTTATAAATTTAAATATATATTTTGAAATTAAGATTATATATATTGTAATTCTTTTCTTAAATGTATAGTTTTTTTTTTTATAGTTATTTTAAATAAATTTAAACATTTTTATTGTACTTTGAATATTATATTGTATATTTTTAAATGCTTCATTTAATTTTTTAATAAGTATTTAAAATTTTATATTGTTAATATATACATAATCTACTTATTTATTTAAATATAATAAAATAATTTTATAATTTTTAGACAATATAACTTTTAATTTATTATTTTTTAATTTTAATTTATTTATGAAATAAATTCGAACTTTTAAATTTTAAAAGTTTTGAATAATTTTTCTAAAAAAACTGTACATATTTTTTATTTTTCTTATAAGTGTTGCACTATGTAACTAACCCGTCTTATATTTACAATTAACAATTTTATTTATATTATTAGATATTTAATGATGTGGAGGTTTATTGAGACTCTACATCATTTTTTGTGCAAGGGACAAGTTGTTCGAAGTTTAAATTACAAAAAAAGTGCAAGGTGATGATTTATTTTGACAAAATTTAAAATTTTAGATTAAATTGTCATTTGCAGAATAGTTGTGATTTAAATTGCAACTAAACCTTATATAAAAGGTATTAGTTTGCTATTTTTATAATTAAGATTTTGTATTTTTTTAAGAATGTAGCACGAAATTCAGACGTTGAAGAGGATTTTAGAGGACGATGAGGCGGTGGTGAAGTGGTGGAATAGTAGTTGCAGAATGAAGATGAGAGGGCAGCGCCGGTGAGTGACAGAGTGAGAGCTTAGGGATGAAGATGAATAATTTCATTTTTTTTATGTTATTTGATTCTATTTTAGATTTGGTTTTTTAATTCATTTAACATGATGTGGAATAAATTTTTTTAAAAACATGTGACATCATATGTGATGATCTTGTACAAATTTCGGCAAGCCACATCATTATTTGCTGACCAAAAATAAAACTATGTGTAATTGTATTACAACTCTATTAATAAAAGTTAAGTTTCTTTTTTTTTAATATAATCGTGAAATTTGAGATTAAATGAGAGTTGAGAAAAATATTGTGTATTTATATAGAATTAATTTTAAATTAAATTAATATTATTAAATAAATATATTATTCTTATACTTAAAAAATATAATAAAATTCTATATATATACATATATTCTATCTTAATAATTATATATATTTTTAACAATATTACATATTTTATTTTTGGCAAAGTTAGATCGCCTTTAGCAAAATAAAATGACATGCCCATTTTTCATTGGATTGCGAATGACAGGCAAGACGAACATTTTTCCTAAGTATAGAAAAATCTAACTAACTTTATAGATTACTTTTCGTTTTAAAAAAAATTTCATACTTAAAAACGACGAACTAAAAGAAAATGAGTATGTAAATATAAAACAAGAATATTAGTAATTTTTATAAGTGTAAAATATTTTATTTTTAAGTGTAAGAAAAAGGAGTTAAAAAATTTCAAATAATAAATATGAAAATAGAATTGACAAAGAGGGAGTATTATTAATTAACGTTTTTTTCATGAATATGAGAAAAGTAATATTTCACTGGCATATTATATATTTGTGGTGATCTATATCAATAGAAGAAAATAAAAAATAAATCTTCATAATATTTGTAAGAATGTTGAAAGTATCAATAGATTAATTTTTTTTTAATTGTACGAGACCATCTAATAAAGGTAGAAATGAATGTATTTAGTTATTTATTATTATTTATATAATTTAAAATTTTTAAGTAATTATTATTGATCGGGCTTTTAGGACAATATTGCTATTTCTCACTGCGTCACCGTCTCATGACATGAGATCGAAAAAAAAGAAGATAGAATTATAATAATATATGATAATATTTCTAAAAAAAAAGTAATATTCACTTTTAACAAAAATATTACACTTTTAAAAAAATTCTATAATAGGTTTATAGTAAAAATTAGTCACTTTTCTTAAACATATTGTTATTTTTTTATTAAAATTTTATCATTTTTAAAAGCGATAAGTTTTAATTAATAAATGACACATTTAATATATGTCTTATATATGTCATGAGACGGACTCACACAATACTTATGTTGATAGGCGAACAAGAATACACGTAAGGTGACCAAGATTGTAATTATGGGAGCATGGTTTAGGTAAGCTCTGAAAATAGTCATGCACTAATTACAAACCTCTGCGTAGGAAAGAGAAAGGAGCGATCAGCTCAAGTGTGGTAACACCAAAAGATTCTCATCTCCCACAGTATGAGCTGGCAGCCCCCAAAGCTGCTCGTCACCTTCAAGTAAGTCCAATTAGCCCATTGGAATCTAAGATATAGTTGACTGCCAGCCACCCCGGAACCCAAAGGGCCGACCAACTTACTCTTATAGGTGAGATTAGTTTAAATTAACTTATAACATTTGTATTATGCAAAAAATGACAAGTGTAAGGACACTTGTCAGCCAATTAGGCTATGTAAGCTCATATTATGACACATAACCCCAGTGTAAACATATAAATATGTCCCTTTTAACACTAATAGAGAAATTTCAACCTCTAAATACAAGAAGTTAACTGCATATATTCTCTTTCTGCTTATTGTATACATTATCAAATAGATCTATAGTCACATAAATTACTTTCTTAACAACTTGCTCATATTTATTGTTCTAATTAAACTTAATACTATAGATTAAGTATGGAGAAAATATTGAAAGAAAATTATATAAATATCAACGATTTAAAAGTAAAACTTTATTTAATAAAATACAACTCATTTACTATATGATTTGTGTGCATCAATGAAACTAAAAAACAATGTTGTTTTAAATAAAGGAATACATAACTCAAGCATTAAGGTGGAAGTCTATCTCATACTCTCTCCGTCCCGTAGGAATTTGCACCCTACGGAACGACATATTTTTTAAGGAAAATATATTTTATATATAAAGTAGTGGCATATGGGTAAATATGTGTATAGGTTTCTGAGTGTCCACGTAAATCAATGTTTCCTTTTTTAGTAGTGTGCAAATTTGTATGGGACATCCGAATAACGAAAGTGTGTAAATTCTTGTGGAACAGAGGGAGTATATGAGGTCATCACACAAGGCTTCTCTTTTATCTATTCACATGATATTTTCAACTTTGTGTATGAGTTGACCCGTAAATGAGCAAAAATGATATTTGTGTCATTATGTTTACATATATCACGTTTAATGCATGATACAATTTTTTTCTTCTTTTCAGGAAAAGTAAAATTTTAATTTCTAAATTTGTATCTCCTATACATAATATAATTTTAATAAACTTAAAATGCTACTTCAAATTAGAGCCGTCAAATGGCCGGTCCATTGCCGGCCCACCAGGCCGTAGTGCTTTTTGAATCGGGCCGAGATAATTCGTTTTTTTTCAGACCACATATTTTAAAACTCGTCCTGGTCCAAGGTGGGCTACCTGGCCAAACCGATCCGATATTTTTAAATTTTTTTAATATATCACCATTACATTTGACTTTTATATTTATCTTATTAATTGATAATTTTGTATACAAATACTACTTAAATAGTCATAAAATTTAATTTAATTTTTGCCAAAATAAGATAAAACTCAAATTTCTATATAATATTTAAATGACAATAATTCAACAAACCTTAATAAACACAAATTCACAAATATAAATTAAAATAATAATTTTCTAATAATTCTTTATAAACTCAAATTAATAAAAAAAAAATTAAACAACTAATTCAACATCCCTCTAATAAGTTTGAATGATAACTTTCACTAACAAACACAGGAACTTCTAATTAAATAAAGTAACAATATCAAGATCCTGAATAAAGTATTGTCAATCTTATCCAATTCACATTTTTAATGATACAAATTAATTAATTGAGATAATATTTTTTGATTAAAAAATATCTTTTGAGAAAGTTCCAATGAAGATGCACATATTCCTTAACCATATTTACACAAATAAAATACTTATTAAAAGTATTTAAAAGAATATAAAATTGAAGAAAAAAATTTAAAATAAAAATAGTGTAACTCATAAGAATATAGAAAAGATTCATAAGAGGAGTATTATTAAAGAAATATTTTAAAAGGAAAAAATAACGGATCGGGCCGGTCCATAAAAACTAAGTCAAACCCGGTCCGGGCACAAGTGACCCTTTGGACCTGTCGGATAAACCGATTTAATCGAGAATGATTATGGTGTCGGTCTGATTTTTGATATGTACTAAATTAAATTTAAATTAGTGAAAATCGGGGTTAACAAGGACGGAGAGAGTATAACTCAGTGAGAACCGGTTCAAGTTAGGTCGAGAATGAGTTGATCCACTAAATTAGTGCAAATTTAACTGCAATATGAATTCAACCCTTGACCAAGGATGGATGTATAATTACAATTTACTATTAAACTACAAGTAACTTTTATCATGTGATGAGATATTGATATTGAATATAATAAAACGATTATTGAATGAAATATTTATATAGATAAATTAATTTAATATTGAATTTATCTATCAAATTAGCTCTACCAAAAATGCATATTATCAGAGAAAAAAATGTTTTTTTGGTCATGTAACTTATTGAAATGTTCACTTTTGATCCCAAATTTTTTTACTATCAGGTTTTGGTCCTGTAACTCTTTGGGTTTATCCAGTTTTGGCCTCATTTTCATCGAAAAAGTGAATATACATAATTTTTTGTTGTGCACAATGCACACCGGAAAGCTACAACCGGCACATGGGTCAAGCGAAGGACACCGGGAAAGCGTGGCAAAGGCAGAGAAGCTGCTCCGAAGCTTTTCGTATCATATTAGTATCTGATAATATCTTGGGGATGAGTCAACGGAGCGGACTCGGAGTCAAGTAAAAGAAGACTAAGGGGTCGCCCAGTGTTTGGGGGCGGAGGCGCTGGAGAAGGACCAATGCTTTTCAAGTCTGGAGGGCGCAGCTATGAGGAGGGAATGGGCGCTGCTCCGAAGAGTGGCGGGATAAATAGATAGATAAGCAAGAATCAAATGTTTTCGAGCCTTCGTGACACAACAAGGCCAGGAACTTAACACTCGCTAAAAGAGAAAAGCATCCGCATATGTTTGGTAAAGAGAATAATCTTCTCCTTTGAGAATAATCAAAAATGGAAAGTGTTCAATTGGAACATGAAAACGTGACTAAATTGGTCCTAGTTACTATTCGGGACAGAGTGGAAGAGGGGAGGGGATTCTCGAGCGCGGAAAGGCTTTGCTTCCGCGGCTTACCGTCCGTCACGGGACTCTTCTTTCCTTTCGTAGTAATAGTGGGCGGGTCTCATGAGATCTATGCCGGCCGTCGATGCTTTGGTCATTCAGTTGACTCCTTGCTGCCAGTCCGTGCTTGCTGTCATGCTGGCAAAAGCAGGGGTTTCGGCCGGTTTTACCTACTATTGGATTTGAACCAATGACTCCCGCCGTATGAAAGCGATACTCTAACCGCTGAGTCAAGTAGGTCAAGCTGACGCTGTAATGATTTATCCGACCTGCTCAAGAATCACATAAGTAAGGAAATTCGTCCGGTCCCATCTCTTCTTCCTTATTCTTATTCATATCACGCAAGGATTCAAGTCTCTCTTTGGGCAGTAGCATTTCCGACTACTTCCCTTGCCGATTAGGCTAATAGGGTAAGCCCGTGGTTGAATTTGATAATTTCTGGCAACCTTGTTGATATTTTAAATTTTTTTGTTAGCGTTTCAGTGATTTGGATAAAATAAATAAAAATAATACAAAATGAAAAAAAATTATTTGGCTGTCACGCCAGCAAAAGTACTGGAAAACCCCAAATTCAACCATCACGTGCATCGTGTATGAGAAAAAATATTATTAATTTTACTTTTTCAGCAAAAATGAGATTAAAATTGGACATCACTCACAACCCACGGCTCTACCCCTAACACATACAGAGCCAAGGATGGAGACCACACTAGAGTCCATGGTACAATTCCCAGAAGATATAGAATGAGCCATAGCTATGTTGCAGGAAATACAAAGGCACCAAACTCAGGCTGCTTGCCAGCCAATGATCCAAGCGCCCCCCATGGAGACGAGGTAAGAAATTGCTCACGAGGAAACTAGGGCATCGAAGCGAGCAACAGAACATGAGGCGAGCTGTCGTCGTGCCCACTGCCCACCAACAGAACTCAAGGGGAAAACAAAAAATTAGTGAAGGATTAGGACCATAAAGGCCACGAGTAAGAAGCGAACATGAAGAGTATAGTCTGGGGCAACCAAGGGTAAGCTTAGGGGGGAGACTAGGGAATGCCTCAACCGAAAAGTGACCTAAAGCTGCTCGCGCACATGATCTGGAAGAGATATCAGAGTTGGCCGCCACCAGAAAGCCTATCCAAGAGAGGCTAAGGCGCCAAGTGGTTGATAGGCTTGGACCCCACGGAGCGAGCAACCTGCAAAGGCAAGCCAGGGAGTTGCCCCGAAGCGATGGACTGCAGGAAGCTGCTTACGCACGAGCAGCGCATCCTGAACAACCTCAAAGAGTGGAATCTTCCAGTAGTGAGCTAGAAATGTTAAAGAAAGCAGTAGAGGACTTAGTAAAACACATATTATCTTATAGTGACACATATAAGGTAATAAAATATGTATTATTGCATTAACAACATATTATCAACATAAATCAACAAAAAAAATGAAAAATAAATTAAGAAACATAAATTTATTCTTGTAAAAGTTACATATGATCCTTATAGTTACTTTGAAAGTATAAAAATAATTTTTAAAAAAATAGTAACACACATATTATCTTACAGTAATACACATTTGTTCATATAGTAACATAATTTGGTACTAGCGCAATTTTTTCTTGAAATTCTATTTTGATCCACTTAGGATCCACAAATTTTAATTTGGATCTACCCATAATATATTAAGTTTTTGAATTTATGCTATTTAAAGCATATTGATCTAAATAGTAAAAATGAGTATAAATTTGGGTATATAGCCCATGTTAATCTTGTGCAATATTGCATACAAATTTATGTGATAAAATATATATTTGATATGGAAAGAGAGTTAAATAAAAGATATATTTGATATGGAAAAGAGATAAATATAATATATATTTAATTTGTAAGATAAAATTAATATGATTAATATTAAATTATGTAAAAAAATAAGATAAAATCAATATGATTAATATTAAAATTATGTAAAAAAAGTATAATTAGATGCATAATAAGAGTTAATGTGCATTTAGAATGAGGTAAAAAATGCACATCAAAAAAATGAATAAGGTAAAAGCAAATTCATCACCCATTTGAATTTGAATTTAAATGTATTCATCCATAAAGAAACACTCCAAAAAAATTTGCCAAGAAAAAGAGGAAAAAGAAAATGACTAAAGGAAGCGGGCCACACTCTTTTTCTCAGACGTTGGTGCATAAAGCAACATACACCCCTTTGGACCATTTCTCACACTATATAACCCTCCGCTCCGTTCTTATTAGATACACACTCTTTTAATGTACACATTTTATTTTCACTATATTTTTATCGAAAAATTAACTAAATTTCGAGAGATATTTACTAAGTTAATATTTTTACAATTTTTTCAAACATATATTTTACACATTTTTATTAACATATAAAATAAATTTTGATAAAAAATATATAAAAAATAGAATAAATATATTTTGGGTGTGGTATCTAATAATGTTGAAGGGGTATATAGTTGGTCCCGAAAATTAATTGTCGTTTATGATGGCTGAAAGTGCCACCTCAACTACTTTTCCTGCCCTTTAGTAATTTGATAAACCCTAATGGAGCTCCTGAGTGAATATTTCAATTTTTTTCATGCTCTAAAAAAAAAATTTAATTCACACTAACAAAAATTAATAAAATATATATTTTATATTTTTCATGCTCTAAAAAAAATTAATTCACATTCACATTGACATATTTACTTTTATTTAGTACGTGTGCAATTAAACTCATAAAATAAATATTGGGATGGTGACTGGTGAGAGTACACTGTTGTACCGACTACTTTTTCATAATAATAAACTCATAATTTTTAACTAAAATAGAGTATGTAATCAGCGTGAAATTAAATGAACAAAATAAAATAAAAAAGTGTGTTTATTAATTTTTATGAGTGTATTTTTTTTTTTTTTTTGACGTGTGACAAAAGAATTATCACGTTTCATATCGAAAAATGTGAAGAAAAAAAAGCGCGAAGGGAGTATTACTTACGGAGACCACTCTAACTAATCCAAAATGTTATTCATTTTGCAATTAACCATTTTAAAGTTATCATTCTAAACATGTTACTAAGTTTATGTGCAATTTATCATATCTTCGGACAAAGAAAAAAAGAAAGAAGTTTAAAGCTCAAAATTCATTTAATATCTATGTATCTAAGTCTATTATACTATTAAAAAAATTACTCTATCCATTCTGATATAAATTGTTCGTTATTTTTGGGCACACAGATTAAGATAAAAATGAAAAAGTATAAGTGATGTGATGGAAAAAATACAAGTAATGCGATGAAAAAAGTGAAAAAATATAAGTGATGTGATAGAGAATTAAAAAAAATAATAGGAATAGCATAAAAATAATTAAAACGATAATAAAAAAGTGAATAGTAGTTTCCAGAAAAAGTAAAAAAGCAAATGAGAAACATAGTGGGACAGACGAAAATGACAAAATGAGTAACATATAGTGGGACGGAGGGAGTATATTTTAGCGATTGGAATTAGCGACAGTCTTCACGTCATTCGTAATTATATGAATTAGCCGATTTATGATCGCTAAGGACCCATAGTTATGAATTAGCAATCGTCTGAGGCATTGGTCACTAATCGGACCAAAAAAAATGACCGCATTGCAAGACGGTCCCAAAACTGATGGTCTTTTTAATCATCTTAGCGATCATAAAATGCAAAAAACCAAATTAACGACCACCTGAAAGTAAATCACCGTGCGAAAATTTTTAAATTATCGGTTGTCGCCAATCATCACTTTGACCCACGACTTAGAAATAATTGTGGGTATTAAATTAACCGACTATTTGCTAATCTCAAAATTAAAAATAAAGATCGATTTTTTTATTAGCGATTGCCATAAGTGATCGATAATCACTGTCTTTGGCCCCACGTATCAGAAATGGGTCTGCCATTAATGACCAACCTGTTTGAGACTGCCTTTGACCCATCAGCAGTGGCGGACGCAGAAATAAAATGCAGGTAGGGCACAAAGTTATATGAAATAAAATAAAAATAAAATTTAAAGTAGGATTATAAATTTATTTGCAAATTTAAATAATAAGAATACAATTATTATAATATGGACTAGTTATGTCTTGTCGTGAGATAAATCATAATTTAAAAAATGATGTTTTAAGTATTTTGAAATGAAAGTGTATTAATTTGTGCTAGTTTTTGACTTGGCTCGTCCTAAAATGGTTTAACGCAAATTTTACCCAAAATTTATATGTTGTATTTCTATCTAATATATTTAAGCAAAATATGTAGTTAAAAACAAAACAAGTATAAATGATTGTTAAAAGAAATACTCTAATTATATTATTTAGTAAATTAAAAAAATATAAGAAAATATAATATTAATGTTAAATTGTATTTAAATGTGTGTTCCTTCACTAAATTAAAAGCGGTAAATTTTAAATTGTAATAAACATATGCAATTAATATATAAGAAATAATGTATTGCAAAATAAAAAAAGAAAAGCTTTTTGAATTACAATAATAAGTACATACAATTAATATGTACATGAGAAATTAAGTGGGAATAGGACCAATAATTGGTACTAATTAGAAGAAATTGATTAAATTAATGGCCCATAATAGTAATAAAATAAATGGAAATAGGACCAATAATTGGTACTAATTAGAAGAAATTGGTTAAATTAATGATCCATAATAATAATAAATGTTACAAATGCAAATAAGGGATTGAACCCGCAACACCATAGCTACAAACACGCAAACTCACCATTAGGCTATGGAAATAAATATATATTACATTAATATAAAAATTATATATCTACTTACAAATTTCAAGTAGGGCACTTGCCACCCATGTCCAAAGGTGCATCCGCCCCTGCCCGTTAGCAACCGTCTTAGATAGTCACTAATTTTTTTCACATCAATATTTAGGCCAGTGTTAGAATTTTATATTTAATAATTTTAAAGTATTACAAATTTAATTTTATTTTTTTATGATGAATTTAATTGCAGAAAATATAAGTTTGGAATCTGGACTATGGTGATGTTGTGTACCCGATGTTCTGCGTGAAAGCACATGATCAATACAAGAGTATCATCAACAACATAAAGAAGATATGGATGGAGTGGAAGGAGTTGGCCCTGGAGAGCGCAAGATGGTCGGTCCATCTGTAATGCCTTTATTGAACAATTTTTTTTATCGGTAAATGTTAGTTGTTAGTAGTTAGAAATTAGTTCACCAAGTCCCCAAATACTCTCAGAATTATCTCCAAGCCAACCTTATATCTCCCTTAATTCGTTCCCAGAGAGAATCAAACCTAGACCACTCACTCAAGTGAGAAGTTCGGTGGCTAGGTGAGCTAACCCACTTGGTTCTTTATTGAACACTTGTTGAGTGCTAAATTTTCAAAAGCCTAGGAATAACTGACTGAAGGACCCTACGGGACAAGACATCGCTAAATATCATGCTTACTCTCAATTTTCCTTCGAGTACTACCTCGCATTTGTATGTATTTAATTTTTTATACTCAATTAATTTTAATGTTTAATATTTAACTATTAATTTAATTTGATTTTTTAATAGGAGAAGGAGCATAGACGACAACCTTCCATTTTGAGAAATTGAAATTTTCTCATCCGGTGTACCCAGAGACTGGGGTGTCTACCTGCTGCCACACTACCGACATCTACATAAGTATGTTATATTTGAATTGTAAATTAGATTTTAATTTAGTAAGTATATTTAAATTCTAATTATATTTTATTTAATTTCAGAACAAGATAAAAAAAGGCTCTCGCGGAAGCCCAATCGCAAATCGCACCCACCCTGGAGAACCCTACACAAGCCCCCACTCTAATTGACGAGAATCGCATCTATTTAGATGTGGTCGAAGTCAAGAATGGAAAGATCATATGATTGTGCGATCACAGTAAATTTGTCTGACTATCTCAGTGGACCAGCTCCACTTCGCTTCGATTGTCTCTCACCCTTCTTAAGTGGAGCGTCAACTTTTGGAGATGAGGAAGCAGATGGAGCTGATGTTGAACACAAATCAGACTATGTGAGTTGGGTGTAAATATCTCCCAAATTACCGGTGTTTTAGCTCCTGACCCTCTTCCTCATCCTCCGACCAAATTTTGGAGGCATGTGTAGGGATAGTTGGGGTGAAAATGAGAGTGGCGAAGATGACTTAGATCGGACGATGATTAGATTTTTTAATTGATTGGTTGAATGCTTTATTTATTTTTATGTTGAACATTTTTTACTATTTATTTATATATATATTGTATTTTTTAGTTATCTCAAATCCATTATTTATTTTTTATTGCTAATTGTGTACTTCTATCAGATTTATTAAAAATTTAAAAAAATGTGACTCAATTATATTTATGTATAATTAAATGCGTAAGAAATTCACAAATTAAATTTATACTAGTGAAAAAATTAGATTTACAAAAAAAGAAATGGTGAAATATCTATATAAACGAATTAGAAAAAAAAATTAATTTGATGAACTTAAAAAAAATGTGATTCAATTCGGTTTATATACAATTATATGCATAAAATACTAACAAATAAAAAATTTATATTAGTGTAAAACTTTAAATTTACAAAATAAAAATATTGGAAATATATCTATGTAAATGAACTAAAAAATATTGATGAATTTTAAGTAAAACATGACTCAATTCGGATATATATACCCATAAAAAACTAACAATTAAATTTTTTATAATAGATTTATATAATTTATACCATATAATTGCATATATATAATATATTATTGATATGCATAATATAATTGCATATGTACATGTAGTCAAAGTTGAAAATATCCCGATATTTTTCCAATATATCTATTTTTTATAGTCACCGATATCGATATTGAGTAGAAACTATTTTCTACAATACTCATTAAAAATAAAAAATATTGATATGTAATATCAATATCGCTTATTTTTCCACAAATTAAATCAAATATCGTTAAATACTGAGAAAATATCAATTTTAAAAACTCCAAAAAAAAATAGTGTATGTATATAAATTTGTCACAACTGAAAAATTTATTCAAATTCTTTTGTTAAGTTCTAAATGTTTGTTCATAAATATCAATATATCCATCGATATTTCTACAAATTTAAGACCTCGATCTTTTCATCGACACCGATATTTTCAACCTTGCATGTAGTAATAGTCCTCAATCAATACGTCTACAAATGAATTTGGCGTGGGCAGAAGTCCTCGGCTTTGACGAGGGGATAAAGGCGCCTCTCACCTTCTACGCCATGTTTAAATTGATGAGGGCGTGACATCATTAAATGATGAGGAGCGCACTTGCCCTCGTCTTTTTTGTTCATACTAATAATTCTCCCGTGAGATGCACAGATTGTATATTATAAATTTTAAATATAAAATTATATAAATAATAAATTATAATAAATATTAAAATTAAATAAAATATAAATTTTAATTAGGATTGAGTATATTGTATACATGTTACTCAATTTTTTTGAATAAAATATTCCTTACCGATCGAAATAAATATAAACAAAATTTATTTTATCAATTTATCTATTAATTTTAAAAAAATTACCAATATTTTTTATATAAAAAGATTCTATTGTATATGAGTGTATTAAAATATTTAATGAATCATATAATATTTAATTATGCACTAAAATTCATAAAAATAATTTGTTTTTTGCATAACTTATATAATCTTAGTAAAAATATTTAAATCTCAATTGTATAATTAAAGTCAATAAATAATCACTTTTATAATAACAATATATATATATATATATATATATATATATATATATATATATTAGAATTTAAATTTTATTTTTATATGTGCAATATATATGTTAAATTAAATATCTTAGAGGACAAATAGTTTGATATATAGAGTATTGAAAATAAATTAAAAATAAAAATTTAAATAAAATTTAAATTGTTGACATAAAATAAAAATAATATTTTTTGATAAAACTAACTCACTCTCTTTATTGGAGGGTGAGTCTCACTACAAAGCAAGTGCACTACACTTGCTCAAATAAACACATTTTTTTCCTCTGTTCACTTCCACTCTTATATATGTATAGATTTCTGTCTACCTTAACAAAAGTGCATTTTTACACTCGTTAAATTCTTTTTTAAATATTACCCTTGTTGTTCCCCTCTTTAATAACGAAGGTTAAATATCCCCTCTTTAATTGTGGTTTTTTTTTTTTTAAATGTGACTCAATTCGATCGAAGTTATATATAATTAAATGCATAAAATCAACAAATTAAAAGTTTATGATAGTGTAGAAACTTAAATTTATAAAATAAAAAAATTAATGAAATATTTATAAAAATGAATTAGAAATTAATTTAATAAATTAAAAAAATATGACCCAATTTGAACTTGTATATGATTAAAACATAAAAATAAATAAAAGAAACAAGTATTCGAGTGGAACATGCCTCTTTTAGGATAATCTGAAGGTCGACGATTCAATTTCTCAAGGGCGCAATTTAAACACTAATACTCACAGATAAAGCTAGTAGGTCGTTGGTCCAGTGGTCTGAGTCCCGCCCAAAACCCATTTGGATGCGAATTCAAATCCATCTAGTCCCTTTTTATTTACGAAAAGTTAAATGATAATTTAAATTTTGCTATTGCCACTAACGGTCTCAAAATAATGTTACTCATTCTGTTCACGACCTGGATAAATTAGCGACTGGCTCTAGGCGATCGCGAATTGTTGAGACCGTATTGACAGTCGTTGATCAGAGACCTCCATAAAAATGGGGTCACGAATATTAGCGACGTATTTTAGTGATCTCCATCAAACCATCGCTAATCGATTTTAGTATTTTGAGATAAAAAAAAGTCACTTATACATTTTCTTTTTGTAGTGCTATCCATATATAGTTTTAGTTATTTATTTACATTCATTAATTGGAAACTTACCAAAATCTGAAAGGGATGCTCAAAATTGTTGGAGGCCTGGGGCCCTCTAAGTTGTGCATGTGAAACACATATATTTATTTTCATATATTTTTACAAATATGTCTATTTAAAGGAAGGGGTAGTGTGGGAGCTTGATATCAAAAATAAAGATTAATGATGATGAAGATTCTTGTGTTTTTTGTGCTAATTTTTTCAGCATTTGCAACCACAGCCTTGGGATATGTTTACGACTTAGCAGAATTCAATCGAAGTGGCTTTCCACCTGGCTTTGTTTTTGGAGCTGCTTCATCTGCATATCAAGTATTTATATATATACTTACTAATATTATTCAATTTTTGCTATAATATTATTCAACTTAATTAATTTTGTTTAATTAATTGGTAGTATGAAGGTGCTGCATCTGAGGGTGGGAGAGCCCCAAGTATCTGGGATACTTTCTCTAAAAAATCTCCAGGTTTCTTCACTTTTAATTCCATTCTTCATTTATCCGTAATTAACATGACTTTATATGTGGTGTTAGCTAGTATTGCTAAAATTTAATTCTGTACTTCAAAACTAAGATGACTTTGTTCAACACAAGTTCGAGTCGTTTGTGAACTTGGCTCGTGTTTGAACTTTTTTAATAAATTTTGTTAATATTAAATCAAGTTCGGTTGTGTTAGCTCGTGAATAGACTCGTTTGTTAACTTGAGAGCTTAACTCATGATCAAGTGGTGTTGATTTGATATATATGCATACTATTCCAGATCTGGACAAGTTGGAAGATATGTTATAAATTTTGTTTTTTCTGGTAGTTGAAAAATATAGAGCAGCTGTGGAATGTTATATTTTAAAGTATTATTTTTAAATTGATATAATATATATAAAAAAAATTCTATTATTTAACGTATGTTTATTCTGTTATGCAAAAATTTTGTATTAATTTAAATATAAAATTTTTAAATGTATCAATATAAAATTATTACAAAAAAATCTTAAAAAAGTAGTTGACTGAGTCGAAACAAACATGTGGACGACAGTTGTCCAATTAAATAATCTATTGATGTTTCCTTATTTATGGTACATTGAAATCTTGCAAGTACGGTAAGTATTCCAAAATAGCTAGCGAAAAGCTTTGCATTTGATTTGGAATTAATCCAACTTCAACAAAATAATTATTATTTCCATCCTAATTTGTTTGTCTTCGTAGATATATAGAGAGTTTTGTTTTAAAATAATTATTATTTTATATTGAGCTATGAAAATTAAACACCATATTTCAATATTATTCTCTACTAATTACTTTTTTATGATAATATGCAATTAATTAAGTAAATTTATAAATTATCATATAAACAAATAAAATGCAAAAATATCTTATTTTACACACACACATACTTACGTCTATTTAAAAGAAGAGTACAAAAGGTGAAATATAATTCAGGTTTTTAAATAGAAATTATATAATTGTGGCAAAGTATACAATAACACACCATAAATTCTCTTCTTTCCACAATTATTTGCAGTTTTTTCTTATTATCTGTCCCGCAATAATTTACCTACATAAAAAATAAAATTTTTATAAATTTCACAATCACAGTATTCTCATATTTATAGAAATTGTTATTGTTTTTTCGATCATGTAGACATCAAACCAACCATTTTCTACACTTTAGTCCCTCAAAATTTTACTCATTAAATTATTTTGTTAGAAAGTATGTTGACACCATAATACAAATATTAATTAATAAAGGAGAGTGTAACATTTTGATAGTTAATATTATCATGAAAACCAATATTTATGATCAAACAAAATAAAAATATAACCGACGGAAGAGTAATTAATGTCTTTTTCATTTTTGCTCCTATTTCCAGACCCTCTCTCAACCCCCTGCATGCCCAACCTATTTATGTGAACACTATTTAGTCATATATATATATATAATCTGAATATTGGAGTAATAAATATGACAAAACTGCAGCGCCAATAGCTGATAAGAGCAACGGAGACGTGGCCAACGACTTTTATCATCGATACAGAGTACTCTCTACTTAATCTCTCATCATTTAAGTTTAATACTAACTCCGTCCACGAAAAAAAAATTCAGATATTAACACGTGGTTTAATGCAATATGTTGGAAGGTATTACGGGATATTGTGAGGACCGATATAAATAAAGAGAATATCTTTGGAACATACGTACTTTCCAAAAATATTCTCTCTATTCATATCGGATCTCACAATACCCCGTAATATCTTCCTACATATTGCATTAAATTATATATATATATATATATGCCTGCCTGCACCTGTCCTTTAAAAAACATTTATAGCGCTACTTGTATTATTGTGGTTGTTATTGTAGTTGTCATCGTGGTTATATTCAAGGATGAAAATATCGGTATCGACGGAAATATCGGTACCCTGAATTTATGGATATATCGGTGAAAATATCGATATCGATATTCGATATCGGTAAAAAATAGAAAATTCATGGAAATTTCATTAAAATGATAGAAATTTAACATGAAATTTTAGACAATATTATTACTAGTCTTAATACATTAATTGAACTTAAAATCTCAATAAAATGAGAATCTTACAACAAACATATCAAGAAAACATACGTAAGAAATATAAAACGATACAACAATTGTTCATAATTATTGAATATTACACAACTAATACCAAAATGATGTCCTATGAGCCTCAAATGTAAAAGAAGAAAGACCATCTTGGTCTAAGCAATAATGATACCAAGTCCCGATGATTGAAAATTAAAATAAAAATAAAAAATTATTTTTCGAAATTTCCCGAAATTTTGACCGATAAATTATCGAAATTTCCACGATATTTCTCGATAATCTGCACATTTTGAATTACCCTGAACCGATATCGATATAGTAACCGAAATTTCCCGAAATTTAAGATATTTTCCCGAAATTTGATCGAAATTTTGGAAAAATAATCGTTCAAGTGAATTTCCATATCGGTACCCTCAAATTTCCGAAATTTCGGCGAAATTTCAAACCTTGGTTATATTAAACAGTCGCACTAATTAATGTTGCATTAAGAGAATGTACTATGTCCCATCTAATATGTACTATGTACACTGTTATTTTCTATATTTTATTATTTAATTTTATATTCATTTTTTTTAATATGTGTGCAAGTCAACCTATGAAATAAATTCTAAAATGGGAAGAGTGTTAGTTATATAAATAATGAAAGTACGTAATAGTACCCTTTATTTTTTTCTACAAGTGTGTTCAATATCTAATAGAGTAAGTCTCTTGTGCACCAGTTACATCGTGCAGCTCAAGTTCATTTTTATAAAGTTGCACAATTTATTATTGAAAATTTACACAAATTATTACTGAAAAGTTACACCATTAAAGATACACTTTTCAGTAATAACATGTATAACTTTTCAATAGTATTTTGTGTAACTTTTTACAAATGAACTTGAGTTGCATGGTGTAACTGGTGCATACAAGACTAAGCCCATATAATATTTTTCTTCGGTATCGCTAGTATAAAGGAATGACGCACACTCATGTAAATCATTTCAAGGTATAAAATATACTATATGAAAAATTCCGAGTCCTTAACCGGATCGGGTCGAATTTGAGTTTTTTTTTTTTTTTTTTTTTCGCAGCTGTAATTTCAGATTATTTTGCTCCCAAACAATTTGGGAAATCATGTTACTATTAGAAAAAATGTGTATTACAATCAGATTAAATGTTGTCATTTATATATATATATATTCATTTATTTTTGTAGAAATAACATTTTTTCATACAATCTAATAGAAAAATGTGTGTTGCTCATATATATTTATTTTTTTCTTAAATAATTATTAAAAAAATATATTTTCTTATAATAACACACATTTTGCTCTGTATTATATGAAAAATTATTTATTATATAAAAATAAATGAATATATATAAAATTAAAGAACAACACTTCATAAGACTGTAACACATATTTGCTTTAATAGTAACTCACATTTGCTCCATTTGTGTTACAATATGGGTAAATGTGTGTTAGTGTAAGAGAAAATGTACTACTATAAGAATAAATATGTATGTTTTAATTTAATCACCATCCCTGTAAATTTAGGTATATTTATTCATATATTAACACATTTTTTTACTATTTTATATGTGTTATTATATAAAAACTAATTATTTTTATACAAATAAATAAGTATTTGTGAAAAATCAATATTTTTCTTATAAAACACACATTTTGCTCTTATATTGTATGAAAAAATATTATTTCTACAAAAGCAAGTGATATGCATGTTAATTAAATGAAAATATATTTAGTCTGATTGTAACACACATTTTATCTAACACACCTAAGAACGAAAATCTGGAATTCCAGTTTGTTCCAATCTTTGAGAAAAATGCCTGAATCCGACCCGAGCCGATCAAGGATCTGCGAATTTTAATGTACATATCATACTTTACATCGTAAAACGTTTTATATAAGTTTTCGTCTAAAATGAATTTATCTTTAATTTATAAACAACTAAAACATTAATGTACATATTGACTTGTGAATTTATTATTAATTTTTTTATTTTTATTGTGGCAGGAAGACATAAAATTGATGAAATATCTAGGATTGGATGCTTTCAGGATGTCAATTTCTTGGTCAAGAGTACTGCCTCGTAAGACTCTTTATTTGAAACATTCATACATTAATTGTGCATTGATAAATTAATAATATGATAAAATTTCAAAACAATTAATTTAACCTAACCTGCAGCTATCAAATTGTTGAACAATTTTCGTTTTTTATTTCAAACTTTGATATTTGTCAAATGTTGAACATCCACATATTATATATGCAGATGGTAAACTAAGTGGTGGGGTGAACAAAGTAGGGATTGCCTTCTACAACAATGTCTTCAATGAGCTCCTTGCAAAAGGTGGTGGATTTAAAATTAATTCTTTGGAATCTCACAATTAATTTGCATTTTTTTTATATCTTTTTAATTTTATTTTTTTTGTTCCATTGAATATATAATTTACAGGTATAACTCCATTTGTGACAATATTTCATTGGGATCTTCCACAAGCATTAGAAGACGAGTATAGAGGCTTTCTGAGTCCTCTCATTGTGTAAGTGAAATTACATTAATCCAAATTTTAAATTACGACCCATATATATATATATACATTTATAATTTGGTTGCAGAGATGATTTTGTAGATTTTGCGGAACTCTGCTTTAAAGAATTTGGCGATCGTGTTAAATATTGGATTACAGTTAACGAACCATTTACCTTCATAAACGGCGGCTACGACGGAGGTTTTCTCGGAAACATGGCGCCAGGAAGGTGCTCTAAATGCAGCCAAGGCAACTCAGCAACTGAACCTTATATTGCTGGCCATCATCTACTCCTTTCTCATGCTGCAACTGTAAAACTATATAACCACAAGTATAAGGTTACCATTATATTCTTTTTATCTTATATATTATTATATATATTGGATCATTAAAAATTACTAAATAATTTTAACACAAAATAAATATATAGATAATTATAAATATTTTATTCACTAGCTAACTATATATATAACATACGTACATGTCAGGCAACTCAAAAGGGAGAAATAGGAATAACAATAGTGACTCATTGGTTTGTGCCACGTACAAACACTCATGCCGATCATGAAGCAGCTCTACGAGCACTTGATTTTGTTTTTGGATGGTAAGCATATAATATAATCTAATCATCATAAATATTAATAAATACTTGGAGCTCCACTACTTATAATCGAGAAAGTTGTGAGTTTGAGCTACATTTTAAATTATCGATTAAAAATATAATAAACCAGTGATGCAAAAATCGGTTTAGACGCTAGACGGCATCTGATTTTTGCAAAATCAGCAATTCTAAGCCGGTTTTCGACTTTTGCAACCTTGATAATAGTTGGAGTAATATTTTTATTCAATTCAATGTCATGAAAATCAAGAGTGGTAACTTTAGTATTTTATCTGGATTTTTTTTTTTTTGATAGGTTTATTCATCCTGTTGTTTATGGAGAATATCCAAAAACGATGCAAAGCATGGTGGGGAAGAGACTGCCAAAATTCACAGAGGAGCAAAGTAAAATGTTGAAGGGATCGTATGATTTTGTGGGAATTAATTACTACACTGGAAATTATGCAGCACATCTATCATCTCGCAATGGGCCTGTCAGCAGCACTTCAGACCAAATGTGCAATCTCACAAGTATGATCATATACTTTTTTTTATTTTAAATAATGTTTGATTTTTTATTTATTTAAATGGAACATATATAGATATTCATTATATATACACAATATCTTATTGTTTATTAACAATGTTCATTGCAGCTGATATCAACGGCGTGCCTATTGGAAATCCAGTAAGTGTTTCAAATCTAGAAGAAATCCAACATTTTCATAAATCCATGCATATATAATTGGATAACCAATATTATAATAATACATTTTGAAGTGGTTTAATTTTTGTATGCATCAAGTGTTAATTTTTGTATGCATCAAGTGTTAATTTTTGTATGCATCAAGTGTCTGTGCACTTAATTGGAGTGTATTTTTTAAACAAGGGTGACTGGTTTAAAAAAGTAACTATTTACAAATTGGTTCACAATATTTGTGTAGAAGTGTAATTTTTTCTGCACATAATCAACTTATAATTTTTATCAATTTTATGAACCATTTTGTAATTTTCCCTTTAAACAATGCAAATTGTTTTCATTGAACCATTATTTGTTAAAAAAATATCAGTTGTTAAAATCCGCTATTGTTCAATGAAAATAACTGCAATTGTTCAATAAAAATAACTGATATATTATTTTAAAAAAATAATTAAATTATACATAAAATTAACTGATGTATTATTTAAAAAAAATACTTAAATTGTACGTCTATACACAAGAAACTTATCCTTTTGAATTTTTGGTCTTCAGACAGGAGTCCCCATCTTTTTTAATTATGCCAAAGGACTTGCTGATCTTCTGGTCCATACCAAGAAATATTACAATAATCCAATCATTTACATTACAGAAAATGGTAACTTTTTTTCAATTTAAAATTATCTCTTTCTCTCTGTCTGAAAATCTGAATTTCGTAACTATTTCTTGTTTTTTTTTTTTATAGGTCTTGGTGATACCTTTGAAGGTACTGTGCAACAAAAAATAAATGACCCACAAAGAATTGATTTCTACAACCATCATCTTCACGCTGTTCAAATGGCAATTTCGTAAGTACAATTTTGATATATATATATATATATATATATATATATATATATATATATCGCTCGCACGCACTTAGAAGAAAAAGGAATATATGGATGTTAAATGCATTGAAAATTATTATATACACTAATTGCAATGTAAGTATGTATATTTTTAAATATTAATACTAATTATTTTTCACAGAATAGTATTATTTATTTTCAATGAACAATATAGTTTTAATTCCAATTTTATTTTTTCATATCACTATTTAGTCCTCGCATATATCTCTAAAATTACACTTTATTCCACTAATAATTACTATACAAAAATATATTTATATAATTTTATTAACTTAAATTGATTAATACTCTTTTATAAAAAAAATATTTTATCAATTTAAATGTTACAAATACATTTACTAAAAATATTGTTGGAAAGTCGAACGAAAAAAATAAAATTGAAATGGAGAAAGTATTAGTTATATTTTCACTCAATTATTTTCGTTATACACTATTAGTAGATCGTATGAATTGTGCACATGTAAGTGTCGCTATATATATACATTCTTATAATTAATTGTACTTGCTTTCATATTTTTAAAAAAAAAAATGTTGAAAAGCAATGTTCTTTGAACATTTTTTATGAGTTGTTAATAGAGTTTATACAAATATTAATTATGGAATTTGACCACTGTGACAGGGAAGGTGTGAGGGTGAAAGGTTTTATCGCATGGTCGTATATGGACAATTTCGAATGGGGTTCGGGTTATACCATGCGGTTCGGGCTGTGCTTTGTGGATTACAAGAATAAACTGAAAAGGATTCCCAAAAGATCCGCTATTTGGTTCAAGAAATGCCTGGCTAGGAAGTAAGGTTTGTTTGGTTCATTGCATCGTTAAATAATAAAGAGAGCCTTGTAATCTCGTATCCCAGATTTTAATTGTGTGTGTGCGCGGAGATAAGATCATTGCCTGCCTTTGATATCTTATAAGGGTTAATTTGGTTCAAAAGATAAAATTATCTATCTTGCCTGTTTTGGCAAGATAGATAATTTTATCTTTTGAACCAAATGAATCCTGAATAAAAGCAAATTTTATCGACAAAATAGTTGTAATTTCGCTACTTTGTGAGAATGTTGCAATTCAATTCAATGCAATTAAGGGGCCGCTTGAACGCTTGTTTCGAGTTTCCAATAATAATGGGGATGCAATTTCATTCTCCATCTTTATTCTTACATTTATTGAATTAATGTGCATCTTTACGGTGCTCTTATTAGTTGTGATATGGTAGAATGATTGAGGAGAATGATTATAAAATGAGAGGAGCAATTAAATGGAGGGTAATGATTACCTTATATCAGAGATAAAAATAACATTGTGTTCATCTTTTATCTTTATTAATTAGTACAATTATTATATATTTATCCTCATTCTTATTAAAATTAAATAATTTGCGTACTAAGCGACTCTTAATATTGTTTTCAAAACAAAATGGAGAAATTGGAGTACTGTTGGAAATCTTCAATAATCACATGAATGAATTAGGGAGCAGGAAACAGAATCCAACTATTCAAATCCAAAATCTATTGGATTCGGATCATACCCTCTCTGAAATTGAAAAAACCCAATCTCAAAATGAACCTGATTTTCCATCAACGCTTTAGAAGGATAAGAAGACCGCCGGCGAACACCAGTGGCCGTAACAATCCCAATTTTGTTTCCCTGCCGATTGGAATCGCTGCACATTTGGTCTGAATCAAGAGGTACAAATGGAATCATAATTATCAGGTTGCTGTAGTGAACCCTACGTACACCAAATCTCACAATCTGTCAACTTATTATAGCTAAGACAGCTTCTCCCATTAATTTATAATTTTTTGGAGTTATAAATATGTTTGTCGTTGCAATTTTCGTAAATCGTTACAATATAGTTAAAAGAAATTTATTTAGAGGATATTTTAAGCATCTTATAAATTTTAACATTTTAAAAATTATTTTAAGAGCTTATAAAATATTACTACCTCCGTCCCGGAACTACTTTCATAGTAGTTCCGGGCACGCGAACCAAGGAAAAGTAAATATGTGAGTGTAAAGTTAAATAATAAAATAAGAAAAATTGTATTTTGTTGACTTTTGTGAGGGAGAAAAGTTTCCTTTTTTGGTGTGTGAAAGAAGAGTTGGGACGTCCAAATAAGGAAAGTGTGAAAGTAGTTTTGGGACAGATGGAGTATTTTTGAGTAGCTTAGAAGTTGTTGAAGTGTTTTAGCTAATACAACGTATAAGTTTTTAGATGGTAAATCAAATTTTAAAAAAAAAATTAATAGAAAATAAATATTTTTATTACTCCTTTCATCCATGAAAAATATGCTCACCTGCTTTTTAGTTCGTCCACAAAAAATGTGCACTTTTCATTTTAAGAAAAAATACTATTCCAACAATTATATATTAAAATATTGTATATCGCCCACCACTAACTATAATAAATCAACTCAATTAAAATATTGATTCTAATTAAAACATCATTAATTTAACATAACACAACCCTCCAAATTAACCCTAAATATTCATATCTCTCTCTCTTCAAATATTCACTCACTCACTCTGTCTCTCGATTCTTCTTGTGGGTTAAGCATTCATATCTCTCTCTTCATTCCTTCATCTCCTTCCTATTCTACAAACCCTAATTATTGTCGCTCTGTCTCTCGAATCCTCCATAACAACTCAAATCGATCGTTACTCCATTTCTCTCTCACTCTCATCGTCTCTTCATAACTCGAATCCTAGATTCACTGCATGGATCCTATCATGGTTGTAAGAACTCTGCCTATGATGATGATGTTGTGTCCGATTCCAGTGGCTTTGAGACAGTGGAGTCCGATTCATGTAGTGTTGAGAAGATGGAGTTAGATTCAAAGGTTTTTGAGAAGGTGTTGAGGTCCGATTCGAGGGATATTGAGGAAGTGGTGCTTGATTCATGTAGTTCCGAGGAGATCGGGATCAATTCATGTAATCTCGACTCTTTTCTTCCAATTAGTGCTTCTTCCGACTCCTTTAATCCGAACTATGATACTGACTTTTCTTCCGACACTGTTGTAACCGAAAAGATGGTGCCTGAGGTCGGATACAGTGATAATTATGCCAAAATATTTGTGGATTTTTGTGGTCCAACAAGCCCTGAAGTTTGTCAATTTGTTGTGGAGATGTATGTTATGTGGTGGCCAGCCTTTCTTCGGCTTCTATGAAGGTCATCTTTGACCTTGTTCTTTTTTTCTATTTATATGCATTGTTGGTATATGAATTGAATATCTGAAGTATATGCACTGTTGGTATATGGATTGTGCGTATTTATGCACCGTTGGTATATGAATTCTGCCCGTTTATGCGTTGTTACTATATGAATTATGGGAGATTATGCAATGTTGGTATATGATTAAATATCTAAGGGTTTATGCACTATTGGTATATGAATTGTTGGTATTTATGCATTGTTGGTATATGAATTGTAGGTATTTATATACTGTTGGTATATGAATTATGGTATTTATGCACTGTTGGTATATGAACTGTGGTGAAATACTATGATGATTGAATGTTTGAGAGTTTGTGGGTGTTCAATATTGTATTTAATGTCACCACTTGAACTAAGAGACTCAAATAAGTAGTAAAATTCAATGATGATTGAATATATGAGAGTTTGTGGGTATTCAATACTGAATTTAATATCACCACTTGAAGTAGGAGACTCAAATCAGTATTAAAACCCTATGATGATTGAATATATGTGGGTTTGTGGGTGTTTAATACTAAATTTAATGTTATCACTTGAAGTAGGACACTCAAATCAATATTAAAACCCTATGATGATTGAATATCTGAGGGTTTGTGGGTTAATTTTTAACTGTTGTTGGTGTTGATATTTGAAGAAATCTGAAATCAATATTAATACCCTATGATGATTGATAATCTGAGGATTTGTGGGTTAATTTCACTATTGTTGATTTTTGAATAAATTTGAAATCAATATTAATACCCTGTGATGATTGAATATCTGAGGGTTTGTGGGTTAATTTCACTGTTGTTGGTGTTGATTTTTGAAGAAATCTGAAATCAATATTAATACCCTATGATGATTGAATATATGAGGGTCTGAGGTTAATTTCATTTCTGATGGTCAATTAAACATTATTTTTCTTACAAAAAGAGTCAATCAAACATAATATTTCTTACAAATAGAGTCAATTTACAAAAGGTCATTAGACAGGATATTCTTTACAAAAAGGGCCAATTCGTGCAAAAAGATTGACTCACACTACTTGTTTACAAGTTAAACATGACATTATATGTCTAATTTTTATATTGTAAACAGCTGCAAAAGTAAGCAAAATAGTTTTTCACTCCTTACACTGTGTATATTCATGCAAAACTCATTGCTTCCACTAAGCTTTCCACATCATAGTCACAAACAGTGTCATTTTCAGGCTGCCTTAGGTAATCAATGCATTCTTTGATTAATAGCTCATCAACTTGTAGGCACTCAGGTAGGTTTTCTTCTTCGATGAGTTTATCTTTGTATATGTGAGGAGTCTTGAATCTATTGTGCCTCTTGCATTTCATGATCTCAATCATGCAATTATGCAAATTAAGAAAAACATTCTTCAATGTTATGTGTGTTAGTTCCTCATATGCACTCATTACATTGTTTACAGGATCATGCATTTTTTTATGTATGAGACCAACTACATTTGAAAGGGTGAGACTTTTGGAGCTGCTGGATATGCGGAAAGAAGAGTTCAAAAATGTTTCTAAAATTATTTCAGATTGTGGCGATATTTTATCGTGTATTGATGAGGAGGTTGATGATAGGAATAATAATAATGATATTGAGAGTAAAGAATGCTCAATCCCTAAAATGATCCAGATTCATTGAATAACACATTCTTGAGGACTACATCGAAAGTATTTTGGATGATAGAGAAGATCCATCGTGGATTATTGAGTTAGCTAATGTTTGACTCTTCATTACGAGTGCAATTTCCAGATAAAAAATGTGCTAGATGTCTTGGGCAAAATGAATCATGATAAACAAAAGTCGTCTATTTCAGACCTAATGGAAAAAGTTGATAGGATGCATAAGGAGATGGATAAGAATAAAAACATGTTTGACAAGGAGCTGAAGAAAAGAGATAAATGCATTCTCAGTTGTGTGTGGCGAATGAGACATTAATGAAGCGGAATGAAGAGTTGGGAGTGCCACCAGTCTACAATAACCTAGTGTTGTTTGCTTTAATTGTACGTGGAATAGATGGCAGTGAGATTAATAAATGTGGCAAGGGAAATTTGTCACTCTCTCGAGACACTGTCGTACAATAATTAACCACATTGCCTCCCAAAATATGGTGGGTGCAAATGATACACGTAGTGTTACAAAGATATTCGAAGACTCTTCTAGTCTGGATGAGATTAATGCAATAGCAAAGGACTTTGAGATGAGAAAGACTTGTAAAGCTGATGATTGTGAGATAGAAAATGATGTGGTTAATCAAAGCAATGTGGAGCTGAAAAAATCCTTTATAAGAAGGTGGAAAGAATTAGATGTCATCTAAACAAGTTATTTGGCTTTATATGTAAAAGAGAGGACAATGCTTGATAACATAAGATCAATAATAATAACACCGCAGATGAACAATATTGAGTTGATCGATTTGGTTGAAAATCCAGATCAGTGTGCATATAGGGGGTATGTGTGAGGTTAAACAGGTTGAATTGGAACAAGAATTACCTTGCTGTTAAATAATATCTCCAGAAAATAAGAATGAGATTGAGTACAATATGTAGAATCTACGTGAGAGAAAACAATATGAATTCATATGACATTTATACATATGATTTTTTTAAATTTTTTTAATATTATTATTATTTTGACATGTGGATCAATTTTTTTAGTCAGGTTGCAAAAGAACTTTTCTGACATGAAGGACGTCTTGGAAGCTGTGCATGATGTGTGTTACAATGGACAAGTAAGATGCATTGCAATTTTTTCTTTATATTTTTTTTTAATGAACAACCATGTTAATGATATTATGATTGATGTCTAATAATATCCAGGTTATTGACGCGTGGTACTGAGTTTTTGACATTTAAATATAAAGAAGTCAATCCAAAGGCAAATAAAACGGCAGTTTTCAAGGCTAGATGATGGATATTGTTAATTTGTTATGTATTTTGTCTCTATGTCTAAAAGAAAATGATACAATAATCCTACCATTTACATTACTAAAAATGGAAATCGTTTTTTTTTTTTTCAATTGAAATATTTATATATACATATTTATTATTTATTTCGAATTTTAAAATTTACCTATTTTTGTTATCATGTAGGGGTGTTCACAAAAATCGTAACCGCCGGTTTGGAATCGTGGAACCGAATCGTAATCGGTATATAGACGGGCCGATTTCGGTTCAAATTTCAAATAACCGCCGAACCGGCGGTTACGGTTCAAATTTAACCGGTGGTTCCAGTTCAAATTTATAATTTCTTAATTAATTTGTAAATTGTAGTGTTGTAACTTAGTATAGTATTATTACTATAAATGTTAGTTGTTACTTGTTTATTGTAATTTATAAATTATAATGTTAAGTGCGAGAATTTTATCAATAAAATTTCATTTCAATTCAATTTGTACTTGTATAGTTGTTTTATTATGTAAATTTTATATTTTGTAAGTTGGTAAATTTTAAATTTAATCAAACGAATTACAACTATTTAAATTTATAGATCAATAATCATATTTATCATTAATTTATAATTAAATTAAAATATGTAAAAATGAAAAATAAAATAAAAAAACTAAAAAACCGTAAAACCGGCGGTTCGAACCGGAACCTTAACAGCCGGTTCGATTACGGCTCTATTTTTTGGAAAACCGTAATCGGCGGTTCGAACTTAACACATGTCAGTTAAGGGACCATGCATAAACAATTAACAACCCACAAAGAATTGATTTCTACAATCCGTCATTTCCATGCGGTTCAATTTGCAATTTTCTAAATACAATTTGATATTTCTCTTCTTTTTTTGGCTCATAATTAAGGAAACTCAAAAGAGATTATTATGCTCTTATTTTAAGTATTTTCGAACATTATAAATACTATTCAATTTTTGTTACCAACAGACTCGAGAAGTAGCTAAAATAAATGAATTATGCTAGTTGTTTTATAGAGTTTGAAAACACGACCCTAATACGAGTATTAATTATCGATTTTCCACAGGGAAGGTGTGAAGGTGAAATGTTTCATTGTATGGTCGTTTTGGGATGATTGAGAATACACTAAAAAGGGTTCCCAAAAGATCAGTTATGTGGTTAAAAAAATGCCTCACTGTAAAGTAATGCCAGTTTTCACTAATTAATTGCATCTGCAAGAAACCTTTGAGGTTTTGTGTGTGTATGATAAGACTATATATCATCTGTCTACCTTGAATGATTAATTTTATCAATAAAATAGCTGTAATTTCCTAATTCGTGATTGTCATTGTGGTAATGACTCTGAATGGTGTAACAACCTCAGAATTAAATTTTATTTTCAATTGCATCAAAACAAGATATCTGGATGGAGAAATTGGAGTATTATCAAGTTCCAAATCATGAATATAATCTCATGAATTAGGGAGCTAGAAAAGGAATAACTAGAGTGGGCTGAAACATTCCATTTTAGGATCCACAACCCATACACCCTTTGTTGGAGAATTGGGCTTCATCCAAGTACATAATTTACCCCATTTCTAACATCTTTGACCTAGTCTAAATGAAAAATAGAAAAAAAATAAAGAGGGACACACATTCCCTTTAAATTGCAAAGTGTGACAAGTGTGCAAAAATTATAAAAAATGCACACCCAAAAACATACTCAAAATAAATGTGCAAATATTCTGAAATAAATCTAAAATACTGTCCTTTTTTGTAACTGCCCAAGGAAAAATTCACGTGGTTGCGCAAGTTTTGCGATAATTTATATGACTAAGGGAATTTTTTTTTTTTTTATGGAATGATAAATTAACTGAACTAGATGAGGTTATAAAATTATAGGAACATATATAGTCTTGAAAGATATATGCCTTGGCTAAACTGAGATATCGAAAAATAAAAATTAATGTACATTCTAATGATTTCTTAAAATGAATAGATACACACCTTCAATCAGTCAAACTATATATGTACTTGTAAGATAATCACAAGATTTTTGCAATCTCAAAAAAAAATTTAAAAAAAAAACTAACAATAATATTCAATTATTTATTCTTGTTAAGATTTGGAAAAACCCCTAATAATTAGGTTCACTAGTTGCACGATATAATTTTAATCAATGTTAATTTTAAAAATTTTAATCAAACTTTTTTTAATTTTTTTCACGATTTTTTTTAAAAAAAGATCAAATAATATTAATTAAAATGATGAAAAATATCAACCATATAATAAAAGGTACATATCAAAAGGCATTAATATATTTGAGCCAAATTTTGGTCAAATTGAGCTAAAAATTGCAACACACGTTGAAATGAAGTTATTGGAAACTGGCAGGTTAATATTCTTGGATTTATGTAGAGCTGTCAAAACGGGCCGGAGGGGCGGGGCGGGGCGGGCCTAAACCCGCAAAAGCCCGCCTTTTGGCGGTGCGGGGCGAGGCGGGCTGAAAATATGGCGGGCCGCAAAAACTCCAACCCAACCCATTTAATGGCGGGTTGCGGGCTTCAGCGGGCCATCCCAATTTTATTTTATTTTTTGAAAATTTTATGAACTAATACTTCAACTAAATTTATTAAATAAAATACTGACATAATAAATGTATAACTAAAATCTTGCCACGAGAATCACAAATTTCATAAAATAAAGTTTGTTAAATATAATACAAATCTCATAAAATAAAATTCACAAAATAAATCAATAATGTTAAAGACATAAACTTAGCACAAACCATAGAGTCTCTTAAAATTTATCAATTATTACATCATAAAATCTTTTTTTTTTTTAGAGGAGCACAATAATTTGTTATTTTGTTTGGAAAAAAATTAAGAAAATGAATAATAAAAATTTTTTATTTAAAAATTAATTAAAATATCATATAATATGTATATATATTAATGTGTATATATATACATATATACTATATACACACTGGCGGGCTGGCCCGCCCCAACCCGTGGCCCGACCCGCCAAACCCGCAACCCAAACGGGCCAGTCCATCTAGGCCCGCCTCTATACGGGCTTGGAAATGTTTGGCCCAACCCTCAATTTATTATGGCGGGGCGGGTTGGCCCAACGGGCTCAACCCATTTTGACGGGTCTAGATTTATGTTATATTCAAACTGAGTTTTATAACACAAACAAATAAAGTTAACTAATTTTCAAATTAATAATAGGTGGATTAGTCTTGTATGCACCAGTTACACGGTGCAACTCAAGTTCATTTTTAAAAAGTTAGACAGTTTATAATTGAAAAGTTAAACTATAAAAGATACACTTTTCAATAATAAACTGTTTAACTTTTCAGTTATAAACTGTTTAACTTTTTTAAAATGAACTAGAATTGCACCGTATAACTGGTGCACAAGAGACTTACTCATAATAGGTTTAGTTTAACTGATCTCACCTTGTTTATTTTCTACTTACCCACCTCAAATGACTCTATAACTTGTGTTTCAAATCTTTATAATAACAAGTGTGTAGGTCCCTACTGCACCAAATGCAACATGCAAATCAAGTTCATTTTTTATAAATTATACAACCTCCGTCCATAATAAATAGACCATCTTTTTTTGTACGTAATATAATTCAATATGTCGGAGAATATTATGAGATATTATGATGTTCGTTTACGAATTTAAAAATTGTGTATGAAAAGTATGTTGTATATTTTTCATATACAATTTTTAAATTCGTAAACGGATTTCACAATATCTCATAATACCCTCTTACATATGAATATGAATATTCAAATAATTTCACAAATAAAAATTAAATATTGAAATATTCGCTTCGATTCGATTCAATTACAACCCTAGATGGAAGTATTAATTAGTCGTAGATCACTTATAATCAATAGTTACATCTTTCTTCTAGCAAAAAAAAAAAAAGAAAAGATTTATTTTATAAAAATACATAAAATGATCCAGTGCCTATTTTTCTCCAATATAAATTTAAATCATGAGAATTAATGTTAGGTTGACATATTTGAAGGGGAAATGATTATTTGCACATGGAAATGGGACAATTCTCACATGAAAAATAACATGGGCCATTGATTGCTTTGGTTCCTAAATTTAGGACAACCATCTCTTTTGTATCTATTTCCTTGTATTTAATGAACTTAGTCCATTTGCTTATATCTACATATAAATTGATTTAAAGGGTGGAACAGTCCAAGTGATCATATTATTTTTATGTATAATTGTGAAATAATCAATTTAAGTCATTTATTGAAACATGAATATTTTTACCACTAATTATACTTAATTTGTTGAGTTTTAAGGAAAATGTTTTTTTAACTTAATAATTATTTCACAAATTATATACATTTAAATTTTTAAACTCAATTTTGATTTTTTTGCAAAACACACAACATATTGCCTAAACTGTTTAGCTATTTTCCAATTGGGTGTTATTGGTTATTTCTTGGGTATTATTAATTATCTGTTAGAGTATTATTGATTATTTCTTGCGGTATTATTAATTATTGACGTGAGTCAATTTTTTAAAAATCTATATACATATTAGGTACATAATGCATAGTAGAATAACTTTAAATGTTTACGTGAGTCTTAATTTGTTGGTGAAGCGTAAAGTTAGGGAGTATGAATCTTTTAGTTGAGAAATATATGAATAGAGGCAAACTCGTGTAAGAATATTGTACCGTAAAATTTATTTTTAAAAAAAGTAACTACAAAAAAAGCCTCTAAAATGCACCAAACCAACCACTAGGGTCAATCAAATAAACGCGCCGATCCAACTAATCAAAATAAGCTTCCAGCCTTAGCTTCCACTTTGCTTTTCTTTTATTTTAGCTATATATTTTTTAAATTATTCTCTTTTATCCACAGTTTTTTTAATAATTTGTAAAAGTAACACGCATTTACTTTTACAGTAACATACATGTTGTTCTAACAATAACATAAATTAGTCACATTTAATAAAAATATTATTATTTTTTAAATAATTCGGTGATAGGTATATAGTAAAATAAATAAAATATTTTACATTAATCTTATGTTATGAGACGGTTTCATGCACGAAGTAATTTTTCTAATTCATAGGGGCAGTGTTTCGATATATTGCCTATAATTACACTGTTAATGTATGAAATGAACACTTTGGATAGATAATCACATTATTTCGAAGATCCATATAGCCATTGGATTCTCCGATGTCAAAGTTATGTAACAATTTGATTTAATTATATTTTTCCTAACAAGAGTGCATTTTCGTCTTACTTATTTAAAATAATAGAGATTGTGTTAAATTGAGAGTAGATTTTATGTAAAAATAGTTATAATAAATTTATCATAAAATAGTTTAAAAGTATCATAGATTTGACAATGAGTATCAAAATCTCATTATGAATATCAAGGGTTGGGATCTAAGAGCAATATGTACGTTACTATAAATATAAATAATAGTTTTTCACAAAAATTTATTTATTTTTATAGAAATAATTATTTTTTTATTTAATAACACATGTAAAGTAGTGAAAAATATATTACTATATGAAACAATATACCTATATAATGAATAAATTAATAAATACACACTTATTCTTATAAAAATGTATTGTCCTTACAGTAACACGCATTTGCTCATATAGTAACATAAATAAGGAGAAAATGTGTGTTACTCTTAGAGAAAATGTGTGTTATTATAAGATCACATGTATGATACTGTATGTACAAATATTTATTTGTCCTTAGAAAAATATATATTCTCCTTATAGTAAAACATGTAAGGTATTAAAAGATATGTTACTACATCAACATAATTCAACAAAAAATGAAAAAGAATTTAAGAAACACATCTTTATTCTTGTAAAAATACATATTGTTCTTGTAGTTACATTAAAAATATAAAATTTTATTTTTTTAATATTTAGTAACACACATTTATCCATATAGTAACTTACTTTGGGAGCAAAATCTCTGAAATAAATTCATGCAAATTTTTCTTAAAAATTTTATTTGACCCGAACTGATTCAGTTAGAATCTGCAATTTTTTATCTGAATTTATCCATGGCCCGCGATTTTTTTGAATTATCTTATTTTAAGTATATTTCATAAGAATGTGTGTCTCTAGAACTATTAATGTTATAAATATTACTACCTCCGTCCCGGAACTACTTTCATAGTAGTTCCGGGCACGTGAACCAAGGAAAAGTAAATATGTGAGTGTAAAGTTAAATAATAAAATAAGAAAAAGTGTATTTTGTTGACTTTTGTGAGAGAGAAAAGTTTCTTTTTTTGGTGTGTGAAAGAAGAGTTGGGACGTCCAAATAAGAAAAGTGTGAAAGTAGTTTTGGGACGGAGGGAGTATTATTATATTAATGTTTTTAAAAATTAGTTAAATATGTAACATATATTATTTTTTTCTTCTTATAAAGGTTTATATATATATATAATATAAATAAAAGCATACTGCCGTGAAGGTTTACAAGGTGATTAAAAAATGTGGATTTTTTTATTATTTTATATTATATATATATGTATATTTTAATTCAAAGAAAATATCATGTACTCACGTAGTCACTCTGATACCAAATTTGAGAAATAGTTATTTCTCCTCGTGTCTTTATAAATACACAGACCTTATTTGTTTTGAACCTCAGAAAAGTATTTCTCCCTCTATAGTCTTGAGCTTCAATTGATTCTTCCACATGTCAATTGCTTTATCAGTTATCGCACAAGCAGTTTGGTTTATTTTTTTATTTTTTATTTTATGTGGACGTCTCAACTCTTTTTTCACAATAAAAAAAAATACATTTGTAAAAATTAATAAAATATATTTTTTATATTTTATTATTTAATTTTATACTCACATGTTTCACTTTTTTTAATATACGTGTAATTTAAGCTGTGAAAAAAATATTGGAACGGAGGGAGTAAAAAAAAAAAATTAATGTAAGTTTCTTATGGCTATTGATAAGTGATAACTGTTTCTTCCTCATTATTATTACTTTCTCAGTTTGCAATAAGTCTTAAATTATGTAAAAAGAAAATGATTATTTATCATGAATGGAAAGAGTATTATTTATATATTTTTAACGTAGTGTATTACGGGAGCGGATCCTCTGCTGGGACACTAAACCAGTAAATGGTGCTGGGAATTTGAAATGACGTCGTTAAATTATTATTTTTTGAACAAAATTGAGAGAAAAATGCTCCCCACACAAATAAAAGGCTCAAAGAGGGAGGCTCAATTATTAATTATGTTAAAATTATTTTTTGGAATGTAAAAATCAGATTCGCCACTTCCACATTAAATGAAAAAAGGAAATTGATTCGATCACCGGAGTTGGCCCTTGCGCCGATATCGACCGGGTGCGACAGGAGATTCGAAGGTGTTGACTGACTTGTGACTCTTCATTCACTGATTAAAAGCATAACAGTCCCTTCAATAAAATGAGTTCTCCGAAAAAATTTCATTTGAGTGCATATAGAAGGATATTTTAAAAGCATGTTGTCTTTTCAAAATGAGTTATGTGAATTCCATTTGACTACGTATAGTAGAATTTCTTAAAAGCGTATTTTCTTTTTAAAATAATAGTAACAGCGTTCTGGTTTAGTGGCAAAGAGAAAATCCGCCCCCACATAGTCTTTGTCATTTTTCTCTTGATAGTGTGCTGGCAATTTGTGGCAAATCTGTAAAACAATCGAAACAAAACCACCAATTATCAAACCTTAAATGATTAAATCTAGAGTGGGGGGTGGGCCCCCCGAGGGAGAGTGTTCAAATAAAATTCCGACGCAGACACAGCTTGCACAGAACATGCGTATTTTATTAGTCAATAAATAAATACATCTAAAACGCGTATTAAATATTAATCGGTATCCGCCGCCCTTCCTCTCTCTCTCTCTCTCTCACACCCTTCCTCTCACTTGATGTTGAAACATTTCCACGAAAGGTTACATAAATCCCCCACAACACACTCTTCGTATTACTAATTACTACACGCCTTTGTAAAACCAAAACCCCCCTTCCACTTTCTCCAAGCCAACAACCTTCCCTGTTTCTGCGTCCATCTGAAAGTGCGAAATGGCGTTGTCGGAAAGCAACAACAAGAGGCATCGGAGCTACATATCCGTTCCATCACACATTATCAACTCCATCTCTCAATCATCGCTCGATTCTCTCGTTCAATCGCCCAAGAAAAAGCACTCTTCTTTCTCAAAGCTCAAACTCTTCTTCAGAACTCCAAGATTCTTCATTTCCTTAATTTTTCTGCTTGGATTTCTCTGGGTGTTGAAGATGTGGCTCAATTTGGAAATAACAATGCCTTTCTCACAGAACCCTTGTTCTATTTCTGATGATAAGTCGATAATTTCAAGTGGGGTCTTGAGTTCTGAGCTAAAAATGAATGACGAAGAGGATGAGTTTTGGAAACAGCCTGATGGGATGGGGTTCAGGCCCTGTTTGGATTTCAGTGAAAAGTATAAGAAAGAGAGTTTAGAAATTCTGAAAGACAGGACAAAATATTTGATGGTTGTAGTTTCAGGAGGGATGAACCAACAGAGGAATCAGATTGTTGATGCTGTGATTATTGCAAGAATTCTTGGTGCATCTTTGGTTGTGCCAATTTTACAAGTCAATGTCATTTGGGGTGATGAAAGGTACCAACTTTTGATTTATGTGAGTTTGATTAGTACTATGTATTGAAATTATATATGTTTTCTGATAGTAATGTCTATGATTATTTGCAGTGAATTTGCTGATATATTTGATTTGGATCAATTCAAGAGTGTTCTTGAAAATGATGTAAGAATTGTTTCATCTCTTCCCTCTACACATTTGATGACAAGACCAGTTGAGGAGAAGAGAGTTCCCCTTAATTCGTCGCCGCAGTGGATTCGCTCTCGTTATCTCAGGAAGGTGAGGAATGTATTGGTGATGTAGTTTGTTTCTTGTTAAGATAATTAATAGATATGCTTAGGATTCTACAATTATTGTTTAGAGCTTTCAGCTACTTTGAACTTTGCTTTTGAGTTGCAAAGATGACTCCAAAGTTTGAATATGTCAAAGGAATTCAACTTGGGACACGCATTTGGATGATTCCATATGTATGTGTATATACTTACATACTTTAATCAGATTATATTCATTGCCACCCCAATGGGTGTAACCACCACTTCTGTACGAAGATAAGCATCTGCCCTTTTTGGTTGGCATGCTGGAGTTTATTTATACTATTTAATAATTATATATGGAGACCAGTGATAGATTTGTTCAAGATTATATACCTTCAAAATAATGTGTTACAGATCCTCTATATGTTGAAAAGTATTATGTGGAAATTAGGAAGATATGGAAACATCAAACATGTATAAATTTCCTATAAATCAGAGGAGGATTTATCTGAACTGTTTATGTTTCCTGCAGCTTAGGAGGGATGGTGTGTTACTTTTGCGTGGTTTGGATGCAAGGCTTTCGAATGATCTTCCTCCAGATCTCCAAAAGCTTCGATGCAAGGTACATCGGCCACCTCATTTCCATATTTTCACAATTTTTCTCGTTCTCCTACACACACTATCTTTTGCACAAAAATAATATGTTTAAAAGTCTGCATCTTTAATCATATTTAATTAATGTAGGTTGCATTTGATGCTTTACGGTTTGCCCCACGTCTCCAAGAAGTTGGTAACAAGCTTACGGAGAGAATGAGAAGCAAGGGGCATTATCTTGCTCTTCATTTGAGAATGGAGAAGGATGTATGGGTGAGGACAGGATGTCATCCTGGCCTAAGCCATGATTATGATGAGATGATCACCAATGAAAGAAAGGCACGTCCCGAGCTCTTGACTTCAAGATCTAACATGTCTTATCATGACAGGAAACTTGCCGGCCTCTGCCCCTTGAACGCCTTGGAAGTTGTAAGGTGCATTTCTTGAAAAATCTCTATTAGTTTCATTGAGTGACATTTGGTGCAACTAGTGCACAAATGACATTGTTAAGTGAAAACAACACATAATACCTACTAACTAATACGTTTTAGTAAAACAATTAATATCGTTTAAAATTGTACTCGATGACTCTTCTAAAGCTATTGCCGTTATTGCGTGCATAGGCTGCTAAAAGCTTTGGGAGCTCCAAAGAGCGCGAGAATTTATCGGGCGGGAGGCGTGCCATTGGGTGGAAAAGAAGCCTTGACACCATTAATGAGAGAATTTCCTCATTTCTATAGCAAGGAAGACCTTGCATTGCCTGGAGAACTTGAACCATTCGGAAAGAAGGCGTCTCTGTTGGCTGCTATTGACTACATAGTTTCCGAGCAGAGTGATGTATTCATGGCATCTCATGGTGGGAATATGGGTCATGCAATTCAGGTACAAAATTTTGTCACATGATTACTAAATTGACAACCTTTAAAGACATTTGGCCAAACAGTAAAATGTTGGATTTTCTTGACTATTAGGCCTATTCTCTTTGAAAATTTGAAGATTTATTGATTGTTGTATCTTGTTTTGTGAAACAGGGGCACAGGGCATATGGAGGGCACAAGAAAACTATCATCCCAAACAAAAGGCAGATGCTGCCATATTTTATGAACTCAGATCTTCCCGAGGCAGAGTTTAATCAGATCATATATGACTTGCACCGTGATTCCTTGGGGCAGCCGAAGATTAGGAGTGGCAAAGGCGGGAGGGACGTCACCAAGTACCCTGTTCCGGAGTGCATGTGCAATGGTACGACAAAGCATTCCTCCATGTAAACTCTTTCACGAGATTGAATTCAATCGCAACTTGATGAGGTTTGGAAGTTTCGGAGCAAGATTAAGTTGACAAATGCAATAGTCTTGCCTGTATGGAACATATTTGTATGTGGAGCTGCAAATGCAGAAATTTTGGAAGCAAGAACCGACGAGAGATTGCGTGTATTTTAATTGCACGATCAAGGATACGCGATATCGCCTGCCTCATTGTTTCTGCTAGTTATGATCCTGGTGATGGAAATGGGGAGGGGAGGTATGGTGTACAAAATGTATTATACTCATTCTTTTATTTGTTTATTCTTTATTGTAATCTATGACAAGTTACAACAGATGCCTGTACATTACATAAACGGAGATTCATTTTTGTTACATATTGTCATAATAAAAAAACGAATAGAATCATCTTTTCAACCTTTTTTTTTTGCTTTGGTTGTGTTAAGAATTTTCAATTTCAACACTTTGATAAAAGGAAAGTCAGGAAATGCCTGCGCTGAGTTGATGAAATAAAATGCAAAAAAAATGTAAAAATATTCACTTGTAAAATGATCCTATTATCTGTATTAAAATTGTCTACCTAACCAAAAATCAGACTTAACATTAACACCTTCATTTGTAACTATCTCAGAACATGACAAGAAGACAAAAAATGGGTAGGTAAAAAAAAATTAATATGAAGTGCGTAAGAGAGAAAAAAAATACTACTTCAAAGTCAGTAGTTTACTGACTTTGGGCTATTTCCAGACAAATACATTCTCGGACATTGAGTATGCAGCATGCACCCAATAATGAAATGTGCTTGAAAATCTTGATCAATAATTAAACCCCAAAAACCTTGTCAAAATCCTTCGTCTACTGAAAAAAAGAGGCCTCGAGTAAATAATGGTATCGACTCTTGACTATTTTATATCCGCAGTTCAATCAGAAACAGCATGAGAACCATCATGAGACACTTGCACGTATTTATGGTCGAAGTCTTGCTGATCCAGGGATGCAGAGTAGGGCCTGCCCGGCCCCTATCCACACCACAACCAGCAAAAGCGAGCTCTCAGCAAACAGGGCTTGTCTCGTCCATCCAACTGCTATCTGGATTCAACATATGTGGAGGAAGTTTCTTTCATGGGGTGTGGCCATAATGGTGAAAGTGCAACAACTTTTCCTATGATGATTAAAGTTGGTGACTCGAGCTTGTTTGATGCAATTTCATCAGCAAGGTCTTTCAGTTCAGCAAACACCTGATTTGCAAATAAAGTTGGTGAATAATTGTTATAAGGGTTGCATTTCAATACATGATGAGTCCATTTTTAACAAATCAATATCACTATATCAAGATCTACTATGTTTTTCAAATCAACAAAGTTGCTTACTATGTGTTGCTGAGGAGTGGTTCCCCGCTCGATGGCAGCAGCTGGTGTGTCTTCCGACAAACCATAATACATTAGTTTCGAGGCTAGAGAAGGGAGAGTCGACAAGCCCATGTAGACGACGAGTGTAGAGTCAGGGTCGGCTGCATTTTCAGCCACAAACAGAGGATCCCTTCCTCCCTTTCTCGAGTGGCCTGTTAGAAATCTAACACTAGTTGCAATGCCACGATGTGTCAACGGGATTCCTAACTCAGCAGCTATCCCAGAAGCAGCGGTTATGCCTGTCAATTGACATCAATTTAGCTTTAAGTTTGTGCAAAAACTTGATATTGAGTTCAGCTTACAAAATTGATCTTCACATGATAGGCAACACTTTCTTGGTCTAAGCACTTCAATTACTATAAAAGCTTCTGAGAAATATTCACACCACTAATAATGGATTTATCAAAAGTTCAAAACACCTCGTAATGAAGTCAACTCTCTACGCTTGGAGTACAAATTTCACATATAAAGAAAGACTAGGGAGCTCTTCAAAATCACATAAAACAAATGGACAACGAGATTTTGTTTCCAAATTCTTCGTACCTGGAATGACTTTCACCTCAATTCCTTGTTGCTGTAGAAAGTCCATCTCCTCTCCACCCCTTCCAAATACCTAAACCGAAACCCACAGAAATCATCAGCTAATTCTTCACCAAGAAAAGCAAATGTAGCTATTTCTTGATTATCAAATTAAGTACTTATTCAAGGGGACTTACCAATGGATCCCCGCCTTTGAGCCTTACGACACTTGCCCCAGCTTCAGCAAAACTCAAAAGCAGGTCATGAATTTCCTCCTGTTGACACCCTCAACAGTAAGTATCTCTTCACAAACAACGCGATAAAATGCATTCTCAAAGTATAATAGAGGTACAAAATAAAATTGTTGTGTATATTTTAGCTGGTGCAAACAACACCAACCGGTGAAAATGTATGTAATGAAACACAATAAATAAATCTAATGGAGCAAACATCATAAGTATACACTCTAATTAGTAACTTTACTACAAGAAACTTATCATTTGATCACACTTTAATGTACAAAAGAAAATGAATTTCGAGCCAAGCGACAACACTCTAAATAGTTCATCCTATTTGAAGCAAATCTACATTTCCAATAATCTATAGCAGATTCAGCATTCAGTCACCCTTCAGTTAGACAAAACAATGCAAAGAAAAACAGCCTATTTTGTATTCATCACCATTGTGTTTCCATAATTAGCTCATTTTCAAAATAATATTCTCAATAAACATGAGCAAATAAGACCCTCAAGAAGCTCGAATAATCTAACACACAAACAACACATCAAAACTAAAGTAACCCAAAAAAAATCAAAATCCAAAATCATCAAAACAGGCATAAATTGAAATCTGAAGTGAGCTGAATAACCAATACACCTACCTGAGTTCTGCTGTGGTATCCAGCAGTTTTGCCAACATACAGAAGCTTAGCATCAGGGCCCACCAAATTCAACACATCATTTGAAACCAATCTATCGTACAACAATAAATCAGCACTCTCTATCACTCTCAAGGCCTTGACAGTCAGCAATTCTGGATCCCCAGGCCCAGTACCCACCAAGAACACATTCCCAGGTCCCTTTCTCTCACATCCGCTTTCATCTTTCCTCTTCTCTCTCAAAACTTCAAGCAATTTCTTCAATTCCGGAAGCTGCAAAGCTATATCGTACTCTCTAACAAATTCATCACCCGATGGGAGCGGGCATGAGCACGAGGGCTGCTGCAGCTGGCTCTTGTACACCCAGTTGTCCCTGTGGTACCTCTCAATTGAATGCTTCTCAGTGAAAGGTGACGTCTTCTGTGAATTTGAAGCACAATGGATGGTAAAAATTGATTTTTTAAGGAAAGGGGAGTTGGGTTTTGTAGATTGAATTAGTGCTGATGAAGATGATGGGAGTTTGGTCACAAGGGCCATTGAAATTTGATAAATTTTGGAGTGGGAATTTTATTCTTTGGCTAGGTTTCTAAGCCAAGAGAAAATTCATGTTGGAGACAGAAAGATTGTGACTTTATATATGTTTCTGTATGTGACCGTGATGAGGGGAAAATGCAGAGGCAGAGCAAGGCTGTTTGAATTCGATTGCTGGGGAAGACGCTTTTGTAGCTTTAGTAGGATGTGAGAAGGCAATTTTGGTTACCTTTTCACAAGTTGACAAGGACACCGTCCCCCTTTCCTTGACCCCTTACCTCCTGTGGCCCCCAAAACACACAAATTATACACGAATTCTTCTAAACTATACATATAAAATGGATTACACTTCTATGTGCAACTCAAGTTTATTTTTTAAAAGTTATATAAAATACTGATGAAAAATTACACAAAATACTAATAAAAAGTTACACGTGTTATTACTGAAAATTGAAAAGTGTATCTTTCATAGTGTAACTTTTCAGTAATAATTTGTGCAATTTTTCAGTAATAAATTGTGTAACTTTTAAAAATATACTTGAATTGCACGGTGTAACTGATGCACATGAAACTTGCTCATATAAAATATAGGAGTAAAAGAAATGAAAAAATATACTCCCTCCGTACCACTATAAGTTGCTCATTTTACCATTTTCGTTCATTTCATTATATGTTGCTTATTTTTTTTTTTTATCTTTTTAGGAAATTATTATTCACTTATTTATTATTATTATTTTTAATATTTTTTACACTATTTTTATTACTTTTTCATTTTTTTTATCACATTATATGTACTTATATCAATATTTTTATATCCTTTTTAATATTAGTGCCCGAGCAATTTATAAGACGGATGGAGTATATTTATTTGAGGAAGTGCACTGTAATGAAATGATGATATTTACGAGTGTGTTAATTTTATTAAAGAATCATGGAGTGTTTTTTACTTTATTTATATCAATAATTTTAATGTTATTTAAATTTTTAATTTTGAATTTTTTTTTAATAAATTATATATCAAACTATTTGTCCTCTAAGATATTTCATTTAACATATATATTGCACGTACAAAAAAAATCTAAATATATATTTTATAATTATAAAAGTAATTAGTTATTAATTTAAACTATACGATTGGAATCTAAATGTTTTTGCTTAGATTATATAAGTTACGTAAGAAATTAATTACTTTTTTGTGAAGTTTAGTGCATAATTTTAAAATTATATGATTGATTAAACATTTTAATACACTCATATACAATATAATCTTTTCATATTAAAAAAAATAACAATGATAAAAGAAATTTAATAAAATTAATAGATAAATTGATAAAATAAATTTACTTTATATTTATTTTGGTCGGTAAAGAAATATTTTATTCAAAAAAATTGAGTAATATGTATATAATATACTCAATCCTAGTTAAAGTTTATATTTTATTTAATTTAAATATCTATTATAATTTATTTATATAATTTTATATTTAAAATTTATAATATTTAATTCGTGCATCGCACGGGAGAATTACTAGTTATCATAATACAACATTCGATTCGTACTAACTCTCTAAATAGAGTTGTTTCTTGAAAATGTGTAACCGATTTTCCACGTGGTGAATCCGACTGCTATAATCCAATTAATGAATATTCGAATCCTCCTCGCGAATCCTACTTGTTAATTATTAAATATAATTTTTTCATTAATTTTTATTATTTAATATAATTTAAATAGACAATATAACATTTACTTTAAGTAAAATTTGATATATGTAATGAAGTTTGAATTAATAATTTATTATTTAATTATATTAAATCATTTAACATATTTCACCTTTGGTCAGAAAAAATATGAATTTTATACATTTGATTTACAAATTTTTAAAAATCATATAAATTTTTAGCTATTATATATATTAAAATATAAATACGTAGACATATTCTTATCGAATCGCACCCAAAAAAATTTAAAAATTCGAACTCTCGTATCCGTATCTTATCACTCTCACACTGTCGCACGACTATACCTATATTTATACAAAAAAATATTATATGGATAAATATGTGTTATTGTAGGAACAAACATTGTTTCGCACAAATAACTTTTTTTACATAAATTAAATATTTTTTATTATACTAACAAATCTAAAGTATTAAAAATCGGTATTACTATAAAAACATAAATTTGTTATTATATGAAGAAGTATATATTCGTGCAAAAATATAATATTAATTTATTAAAGTAAAACATAGATATTAAAGTAATTATAAAATTTATTTAAATTTAATTAAATACAAAATAGTAAGTGTGTGTTATCGTAAAGACAAGTACATGTTTCGCAGATATATTTAATTACTTTTACACAAATAATTTTTTCCTTATAGTAACATATTTAAGGCATTAAAAATATATTAATATAAAATTATAAATGTATTACAATATGGAGAAAGATGTATTTATGCAAAAATATAAAATTTCACTCCCATATTGTTTTGCTATAAGGCAAATATTTATTATTATATGCGTAAATGTGTGTTAAAAAAAAAGAAAAATGTGTCCTTACAGAAATAAATATTTGTCCTTATAATAACACTTGTAAGAATTTGAAAAGTATATTAATGTGAACACAAATATATTACTATATGAAAAAAGATTTGTGGCTACATGAACGAAATCAATAGCAAAAAAAAAAAAAATGATTTAAAGAGATAAAGAGAACACACACACACACATATATATATATATATACTTATAAAAATACATTTTCGTCCAAATAATAACTATACTGACAAATATTTATATTTATAAGGCTAGTAACACATAATTATTCTTACCATATCACATACTTGTCCTTAGGGGTGTAAATGAGTCGAGTCGAGCCGAGTAGTGCTAAGCTCGAACTCGAACTCGACTCGAAAACAATACTCAAAAATCAAAATTCGACTCAAACTCGATCGAGCTTGATTTTTTTAGCTCGAGCTCGACTCCGCTAAGAACTCGACAAATTCGAGTTCTGCTCGACTCGACTCGACAATTTTATTATTTTAATAAAATAAAAGATTAAATATATTTTAGCTCTTTTTTTATCTTAAATTCAAGCTCGGCTCGACTCGAGCTCGATAACTTTATTTATATATAAAAAAATTAATGAAAAAATATTAAATATTGTTCAAGCTCGATTAGGCTCTCGAGCCTCTCGAACCGAGTATTTATAAATTCGAACTCGAACTCGATTTTGTTCGAGTCGATTTCAATCTTTTTACGAGTTGAACACGAGTAGATTTGACTCATTTACACCCCTATTTGTCCTTATAGCAACACACTAAAGAGTAAAGAGTGGGTTTTCTATTTTTGCACTAGCATAAATTTATTTTTTTATTTTTTTAGCGTAAATTCTAGGGTACACCCAAGTGCATATCAGACACTTGAATTTTAATTTTAATTTTAATTTTGAATTTTTTTAAAACACACACTACACGCGGCATGATTAGTGAGAAAATTACTCGAAAATTTTATACTTTATTTGCTTAATTTGATAGGATTTTGTGCAATTTTTATCACTAGATTGAATTAATTGAACTTATTTGTAAAAAGATTATTTTTATTATATTTTTATAGAAAATTTGGATAAATTCATTAATTGTATTGTGTCTTAGTCTTATATACATCAGACACCGTGCAATTCAAGTTCATTTATAAAAAGTTATACAAAATACTATTGAAAAGTCACACATATTATTACTGAAAAGTGTATCTTTAGTGGTGTAACTTTTCAGTAATAATTTGTGTAACTTTTTTAAAATACAGAAGAGACTTATTCCTGTATTGTGGAATTACCATGTGAGCTTAATTGAAATATTGCTATCCATTTAATTATTGGACACGGATATTCTCCCTCCCCCCCCCCCCCTCCTTTTAATTACTTCAACCCCACACTTAATTTTTCCATTTCAAAATATATTTTAAAGACCAAACTATATTTTTGTTATGTTTTTTTAATTTATAAATGGTTCAATTTACCTTTATATTCTTCATATGAAAATTCTATTCATAATTTTTTGGATTTTTTTTTAAAAAAAATTAAAGAGGGTACACTGAAAATTTAGAATGGTGAAATGAAAATGGGTGAGGGATAAGAAATTGTTAAATGAGCAAGGGCCATTGTTTATAGCCCAAATCTATTTTGAAATTGCTAAGGAAATTTGTCCAGATGAAATGCACCAAAATGAGAAAATGAAATGAAAGTGGCTTACTCTCCTTCCCCACATTTCCTTGGGCCATATCCCTCCCACCACATCTTCATCACACCCATGGCAAATCGTCTTCGTCCGTTCAGGACCACCACTCGCCGGAAACTCCTCTCGCCCCTGTTCTCGTCCGCCTCTCAACCGCAGCTCATTTGTCCGACGCCACACACCACTGCCCAACAGCCGCCGTGAATTGCAATTGAAGCCGAAATTGAGAGGAGAGGAAATTCGAGTTACAGCCCTCAGCACTTTGTTCGAAGAAGAAATGCTATTCTCACTTCAAGTGTAAGTTGCTACAGCATACTATTTGATTCAGCAATTTAATCCCGTTTACAGGATATGATAACTTGATATAAGTAATTAATCCCGTTTATAGGATAATCAATTCAACTAAATGCATGATAATTATAATGAAATAAAAGAATCAAGTCATTTAATTTAATCCAACAAAACACACATGCATGTAAGTTTCAACAAATTAAATACTGAAACAAGTGAATCTGTAATAACATTCTCAAGATATATAACAGCTTACAAATATAAAAATTAATCATACAATATATATATATATATATGCGCCACAAAATTCTATGCTTCATCATAATCAATGGTAGTATAGGTTGTGTATGGCCATCACAATTTTGATGATGGGATTTCTGAAAAAGAGGAGAATAACAACGACAACAACCAACCCCAAAATCAACACTTGTAAGGCCAACATTTGAAGCTGAATTAATATTGTATATACCAAATTACTCTCTATATTTTGATATATATATTTATATATAAAGTGCTTTTTTTTTAAATAATTATTATAATAATAATTGAATAATTCAAAGTTTGAATTGGAGAAGTCGCCATTGACTTGACCCATTTATTTGCCTCGTTGGAAGATATGATAGACATTTCTCATAAAAATAATATTTGTGATGTTTTAGCATTTCATGATCTTATTCATAATTAAATGATGTTTTAATTGTTTTTTTTTTCACATCTTTTTCCAATTTTATCCTCTTAACAATTTTAGAAATTGGAGAAATGAAAGGAAAAGGCATAAAAATATATGAACTAAGAGATACTGCTATTAATTGTGAAATGGTGGTGAGAAAGAGCCTTTAATTAACGACAAATATGTTATTAATGGAGTATATTACTACACAATGAGAAAATAAAATATGAGCAACTCTCTATATGTTATTAATGGAGTATATTACTACACAATGAGAAAATAAAATATGAGCAACTCTCTATGCACTATATGCACATTACAATCATGAGATTGTTAATTTACATTGAAAAATGAGAATAAATTACACTAAAAAGTGTGAGTTGATTGCAATTAAAAATTTACACTAAAAACTGATATCAGTATGAACTTTTCAATATAATTAACTCATATTTTTCTGTATAATTAGCTCTCATTTTTTATTATAAACAATTTCAACTATTGAGTGATTGTATCGTACACCAATTGCATATGTAACATTCGCATAAAATATTGCCAAGGTGGTCAACATGATTACGAAATTTTCAACCAACACATTTCACAGTCGTAATTACCTACAAATTTTTCTATTTATATAGACATCTTCATCACTTGACTTCGAAGATTTGTCTATGTATGTAATTTTGGTAGACAAATAGTTTATAGGTAAATTTTTGTACGAGAATTGCTTATAGGTAATTAGTCACTTAGAAATTTTATTTCATAAATGAATTATGTGTATGTTAAAGAATGACAATGCCTACATTATTAGAAAATTTTAAAGAGAAGTCGTGGTTAAGTATATTATATTATTATAGTGCTTCTTAAAACTAAATAAATAAATATCTAAACTACACTTTGTGAACCGAAGCTACATAATTTGATGACGATGAGTATGTAAATCAGCAAATATTCAATTAATTCCCACGCGTTTCCTACAGCTTGCCGCTTTGACTTAATTTGGAAAAGAAACAAAACAATTAAAACCTAAGAAAATTATTGATTTTATAAACTAGATTTTTAAAACAGATTTTGTAACAATAAACAAAATTATGACCTATTTATAACAATAAACAAATTTTTAATAGCTCATGCATCAATTTTATATTAAACGGAAAATAATATATAAGCTCTTAAAATAATACTAACTCCGTCCACAAAAAATACGCTCAGATATTTACACGTGGTTTAATGCAATATGTCCAAAGATATTACAGGATATTATGGGGTCCGTTATTTGTATGTCATATATAGTTTTCAAAGATATTCTCTTTATTTATATAAGACCTAATAATATCCCGTAATACCTTCCGACATATTGTCTTAAACCACGTGCAAATATCTGAGCGTATTTTTCGTGGATGGAGTTAGTGTATAAATTGTTAAGAAGAAATGACAATCAATCAAGGACCTCAACAGTACTAGTTAAGACAATGAGATGGTTGTGAAGGATACAAGAAGACATACGCCTAGAAGAAGTTAACTAACAAAACAAGAGAATGGTAAAGTTCATTGCTATTTTTACTTGTAGGGATAGTTAGAAAGAAGGACACTTTTTTTAGTTTATTATAAGTGTGCAATTTTTATAATATTTGCATATTTATTTTGAATGTATTTTTTTACACATTTTCCCTTTTTTGTAATTTAAAAGAAAATTGTGTCTCTTATTGTTTTTTCCTCTGGCTCATACTATAGACGAGTTTGAATCACAATTCGTCTCATAATTATTTGACAAAATAGATTTAGTCACAAAATTAACTTTTTATCAGATTTAGTCCCAAATTTTCAAATAAGGTCCAATTTTAGTCCCAAAATTAACTCTTTATTAGATTTAGTCCCAAATTTTTTTATAAGGTCCAATTTTAATCCCAAATTAAAGGTAAAATGTGAAATAATATTAGTTTGTATATTAGTCCCAAATTTAAGGTAAAAAGTGAAATAATATTAGTCCCAAAAAATTTTACGAAATTTTTATATTGTTTCATTAATTTTTTGAATTTATATTATTTCATTAATTTCATTAATTTTTATATTAATTTTATATTAATTTTCATTAATTTCATTAGTTTTTATGTATTTATATTATTTTGTATTTTAGATTTCACGAGTTTGTATTTGTAGTATTTCATTAATTTTTATATTATTTTTATAAAAAGTGTATTTATATTATTCCATTAATTTTTTTTGCTAATCGAATTTTTTTTACATATATTATGATTTTTTATATTCACTTTTCACCTTTTATTTTAGGCTAAAATTGGACCTTATAAAAAAATTTGGGATTAAATCTAATAAAAAGTTAATTTTGGGACTAAAATTGGACCTTACAAGAAAATTTGGGACTAAATCTAATAAAAAGTTAATTTTGGGACTAAAATTGGACCTTATTAAAAAATTTGGGACTAAATCTAATAAAAAGTTAATTTTTGAACTAAATCTATTTTATCAAATAGTTAAGGATGAATTGTGATTCAAACTCTACTATAGATAGTGCTGTTATTCGAGCCGAGCGAGCTCGAGTACCTAGGGCTCGGCTCGGCTCGTTAAACATTTCGAGCTAGGCTCGGCTCGGCTCGTTAAACATTTCGAGCTAAAAAGAAGGCTCGGCTCGGCTCGTTTATTTTAAGAGTAAGCTCGGCTCGAGCTCGAGCTCGGCTCGTTTAGCCAAACGAGCTAAGCTCGATAGAGCTCGAACTCGAGCTCGAGCTCGAGCTCGAATTTTTTATTTGCAAATTTTTGTACTCTTATATATTCAACTCTAAATCATCAACAATTAATGCACAATAACATAACCTGAAATTATAACATGAATAACTAATCCATAAAGCAAAAACCATCAATCCATAAAGCAAAAAACATAAATCCATCATCTTAGAAATCTCATATTACATCAACGATTCAACACAAATCCACAAATAAAACACAAGTTTGCAACACATAATTAAGTTTGAATAACATCAACTTAGAACATGATGAATCATTGTTTTTCTTGCACCACTTCACTTTTGAACTTTTAGCTCACACTTGATCAGGGAGTACAATTTCTTCAATATCCAATGAATCCTACAAAATATAACAACAAAGTCACTATATTAAAAATACAAATAAGACAATATGAAACTTGGAAATAAATAGAAACAATTAACCAATTATAAATACATTAGAAGGTTTGTTTGACTTACACGAGGCCTAGTTTTTATCCCATGAACATTGCGTACCCAATCATTACCGCAAAGAAGCATTTGCACCGTCTCAGCTTTCATAGAAGATCGTCGATCATCGATTACTCTACCACCAGCACTAAATGTAGATTCAGAGGCCACACTTGTAACTGGAATGGATAGCCATCCTTGACAATATAGGAAACCTCAACCTTTCTGATTTCCACCAAGCTAAGACATCAAGATTAGCAGAGACATCACCACAAGTGTACCTATTTTCTTCTAAATACACATCCAAATCCAATTTCTCCGGTGGAGTCTTATCAATTTCAGACACACGCATTAGTTCCTTACCAGTAAGAACATTAACTCCAAGTTTCTTACCAGTGGCTGCCCGGTTGCTCAAAAAATCCCTACTTTGTTGACTTAACTGCTGTTTTTTTGGATCTTCGGCATGAGATAAGATATAATCTTCAACATATTCATTGTAAAGATCATAAAGAAGCACTTTGATTTCAACAATTTTAGCCACAGAACCCACCTCACCATAAATAACCGGAAAAGCATGATCAATAAGAGTCATTTTATACCTCGGATCAAGAATAGCAGCTATAGACAGCAACACATTACTTTCCCCCCAATATTTATCAAATTTTTCTGACATTCTCAAAGCCATTGCTCTAATATTATCAGAAAAATCATCAATCTTTTCATTTAAAAGCTCTTTCACCCTATAAAGCTCCACAAGAAAAATGTTAGAAGTGGGATAGTCAGATCCAGAAATCATGTTAGTTATTTCATGAAATATAGCCAAGAATTTGCATACTTCCTCCACTTGCGACCACTCAAACTCACTTGGTACATAAGTAAAACCAGGGTCAATGTCTTGATACCTGGAAAACACATCCTTGAATTCTAGAGCAGAAGCCAACATGAGATATGTGCTATTCCATCTAGTTGGACAATCTAGAATCAATTTTCTTGAGGGTAATTGCAGCTGTTTTGCAATCTTTGCAAACTGAATAAGACGAGACTCTGAAATTTTCAAGTATTTGATCCCATCCCTAACAACTTCAATCACTTCATCAACATTTTTAAGACCATCTTGCACCAAAAGATTAAGAATGTGTGCACAACACCTCACATGAAAAATCTTTCCCCCAATGCTCAACTTCTTTCTTAGAACAAAATCTTGTCTAAGTCTCCTAATACAAACATCATTATATGCAGCATTGTCTACAGTTATGCTAGACACTTTGTTCTCAATCCCCCAATCAATGAAACATTTGCCTAGAGCATCCGCAATAATGACCCCTGTATGTGGAGGGGGTACATTGCAAAAGTCCAACACACGTTTTTGCAACAACCAATTAGCATCAACAAAATGACCCGTTACAACCATATATTGAAGTTTTTGACCAGATTTCCACAAATCAGTAGTTATACTAACCCTACTAACACTTCTCCACACAGATTTCAATTTTTTCTTCTCAAGTTGGTAGGTAGTATTACAATCATCTTTGACTTGTTGACGGGTAATCTTTTTGTAAAACGGTGATGAGGCTTTCATGAACTTATTGAAAATAACATGATCTAGCATATTAAATGGATACTCATGACCAAGAACCATATGGGAAGCAAGCTCTCGTACCTTAGCATGATCGTAAGAAAAGTTGGTAATAGAGCTGATACCATCAGAATTACCCTCTGTAAAAGATAGTATTTGTTGCTTCCCTTTGGTTTGATCCCCACTTCCGGTACCGAGTTTTTTCGGAAGACATGAACTTAGATGACGCTTGTGTTGTGATGTAGCTCCACTTGTACTCTTTGTAAAATACTCCCTACAATGATTGCATTGCACTTTTTCCTCTCCGTTCTTTAGCTTCACGATCTTCATATTGTCCCAAACAACTGATGTTTTTCTTCGTTTCTTTCTCTCAAATGGTGTTGGATTGTCCCCTTGTTCTTCTCCCCCTTCTACTTCATTGGATTGTTCTTCTATTCTTTCCAACTCTTCTTCACTCATTTCGTCCATATTTTCTTCAATGTCAACTTCTTGATCAAGATTTTCATGTACTCGATCCATACCAACACTTGAGCATGAACCTTCGTGTGAGTTAAAAAGGGGATTGGACATCCTGTTGTATAATAAAAGAAAAAAAAAATGTTAGATATATATGCTGTCACGTCATTTATATACCGATATCGAAACAAATTATGGGGACAAAAGCAATCTTGATCCACAAAACATTTTTAATAGAACTAAATATATCATTGCAGTGTTGAGTATTAATAGAACTAAATATATCAATCTTGATCCACAAAACATAATACACGCATCAGATGTAATCCCATATGTTTGATCAAATAAGGAACCAACATTATATATTTATTTAGTTATGTTGATCAAATAAGGAATCCAAGTTTTGATCAAATAAGGAATCAATTTATTTAGTTATGTTGATAAATAAATAAGGAATCCAACCTACACTGCAACACAAAATTCATTATTGCTCCAACATAACTATATATGTATGTATGTATGATAATCCAAGGAATTCAACATTATATAATAGCAAATAAGAAATTTTCAACATTATGATAATCCAATTAAATACAGCAAAATCTTGAATAGATAACTATCACTTACCAGTAGACAAAATAATAAATGGTAATGAGTTGATGACGTGAAAGTCAACAGCTCAAGCAATCTGCAAACTGCAAACAACAATCCAACAGTAAGAAAAATGGAAACAAAATACATGACAAAGCACACTAAATTTAAGGGGCACTTGTGCAGTTAATTCAAGCATTAGAAAAAGTCTAGGGTTTTGAATGAATAACCTGGCCGTCGGCGGTGCAGGGCGTTCGCGGTGGCTGGGCGTCGGAGGCTGTG
>JAPKLY010000036.1:1159299-1177364 GCA_026898435.1 Prunella vulgaris
CGTCGGCGGTGCAGGGCGTTCGCGGTGGCTGGGCGTCGGAGGCTGTGTTCGGCGGTGCAGGCTGTGCTCACGGAGTCGCGGTGCAGGGCGTCGGCGGTGCAGGCTGTGCTAGCGTCGCGGTGCAGGGCGTCGCGGAGGCTGGGAGTTGGCGTTGGCAGAACTCCTCTCGTGGACTGAGGGTTGCGGTGGCGCGGCGGTGGGCTGTAGCCTGGGTGGGAGTAGCCGACTCGCCGTCTTTGGAGAAGAGGAAATAGATTAGAATTTGAGATGTTAGGTTTGGACCGTGTGGTGTGAATCGTGTTATCTAGGGTTAGAATTAGGAATTTAGGAAAATAATATATATTTATGAATTTACAAAAATACCCCTTACTTTCGAGTTTATTCGAGCCTTAACGAGTAGCTCGCGAGCTAGCTCGGCTCGGCTCGTTAATGTAAACGAGCTTTAATGATACTCGAGCTCAGCTCGTTTAGCTATTCGAGCGAGCCGAGTTCGAGCCTTAACGAGCCGAGCCGAGTCGAGCTCACGAGCAGCTCGTTTATTTTAACAGCCCTAACTATAGACAGTTGATAAGGGCTTTAGTTCTTCTCTCTCTTGTATAGAGTCGTGAGATTTTGTACTCATTCAATTCAATTATTAATGAAGTTTAGTTTCCAGAGGCGCTTAATCGGGATAATGAGAATGGTGAATGATAGATAATTCATTTCCATTAATAATATTTGATATTATTTATTACACATGACTAAGATCATAAAAATAAGATATATAAAAGAGTAATTACTAATATTATAATGATTAACCTCTTAATAATATACATTATAATTTTCATCTTAAATTTATACCAAAAGCCCTCAAATTTCTCATAGTTTCAATTTTTCACAATGGTGGCACAATGCATAGTATAACTAGTGAGATTGACGTAGCGGAAGCTAGAACACGAAGAATGAATACCATGATACCACGTATACTAGGTGTTGTCACAATTTCATTTAATACTCAAAATTCATCCTAATAATGTTCATGGAAATGAAATAAATACCAAGACAAAGGCTCAATAACATAAGTAGGATATGTGCCTAATTAAAAGGTTACTACAAAAATAAAAATAACAAGCACGTTACTTTTTTATCTTGAACACTCGATCCTAAGCCTCCAAATAATTAAGCGATAATGTGGCCACATCAGAGATCCTCTCCATTTATTTATATAAATTTGAAGAGAGAGATATATATAGACACAATCCTTAAAAAAAAAAGGTCCCCATACGTTAAAAAAAAAAAAAAAAAAAAAAAAAACTTTGATTCCAATACATTTAAATAGCAATATAAGTTATATAATTAATCTTCGAATAATACTCCCATAACTTTATTCGTAATATAACATTTACACCACAAAATATATTAATTGATACCATAAGATACACCTATTGATATGGTAATACAATTACACGTACTTAATTATTTACTAATATCGCAACTAATATTAATGAACACAACTAAAATATCTGTAAATATATCTTATATTATAAGTTTCATATTATAAAATTTATTTATAGAATTATTACTTTTTGTTAATGTTTTACCTCTTCACAAGTAATTAGTCTTAATTTGATTATATCTTTTAAGGGAGTCGTAATAATGAGTTTGAGCAGATCTACTTAGGATGAGTAATTTATATAATGTTTTTGTTTCATCATCTAACAACAAAGTCGTTGTAGTATAGTGGTAAGTATTCCCGCCTGTCACGCGGGTGACCCGGGTTCGATCCCCGGCAACGGCGTTAATTTTTTTACTTTACTACCCAATTAACCCCATGTCTGTTCTCCCCCTTCCTTTTTTTTTTTTTTTTTAATTCTATAATAAATTATTCGATCTTTGGGAAAAACTGAAAACTCTTCTATAAATGCATTAATAAATATTTTACTTCAAAATCGACAATAAGAGGAACTACCAACATATTAAATTAATAAATGACACAAATATCCTGGGATAAGAAAAGATTGTCTAAAGCAGCCCTCAAGACACCATAGCATTAGCTTCATCTTCATCTCCCTCTCCTATCACCTCACTGAACATGTACTGGTTCTGAAACTCCATCAAGTATTGTGTGGACCTTTTCACATCGTAGAAAAGCCCGTAAACTCGGCTAATATCTTCCATTTCCACCACCTTTCCCTTCCTCTTTTGACAAGCCAATGCAGCAGATGTGATCAGATTGATGCTGTATCTCAATGACGTATCTTCTCCAATCTTTGTCAGCAAAACTTTAGCGTCTTCAGACATGTCTACATCTTCCTCTTGGCATCGAATGTCCAAGATTTTCCTAATATCATCGGATGTATACGGTTGTGTGGAGATGATAAGGAGACGATCAAGAAAATCGATTGGGATACCGTGTGGGGATCTGTAATTTGTGCCCCTAATGGTAGTGATTCCTCTGTTGGTGGCGACAACCAATATAGGTGCCATATCATTCTCCAGTGCTCTGTTCAGAAAAGAAAAGCACTCGATATCGAGCATGTGAACTTCATCTATGAAGAGGACACCAGGTATGATTTCTGCTTTCCCTTCTTCTCTCCACTCTGCTACCTTAGTGTCGATTTGTTCCCTAACTTCTGCACGTATTTCACCGGTATCACCAGTGAACAGTGCCAGAAATCCCTGTGTTCTGGAGTAGGAGAAGAATGTTTTAATTGAATTGGATAAGAAAAGACCTTGATAAATACAATGGGATAGTGAAATTTGAAGCACAAAAGATACTACAAATGTAGAAGCATGCCGATAAAAGAAAGTGAAGCGCCCACACATCCAGCTGCTAATAAACCTTTATTATTAAACCTAATTAACTGTCATATGTAATAAACAATACAACATGAAGCTAGGCCTGTACATATATATCATATGGCAGCACATAAAGAGCTATAGAGTCATGCCTCTCCCTCTTCGGATACCAAAAAAGTGGGCATATTAACATCTCATGAAAGTAAATAGGATTGTAAACCACTTCTTTAACAAACAGACAGCTACAAAAAATAACTAAGTTACTCCATATTTTACCAAAGCATAATCACTTTAAGTTTTACACGTTTGCATGTACAACAAAGATTCAATAACTTGATCCAGGAAACATGACTCTAAAAGATTACTATCAATGTATAAGTAAACACACGGAATTGTGTTTTCATCTAATTTAATTCCTGCAGAAAGGCAGACTAAGATGTCACTAGAAATCAACTATTAATCCTACTCACGAAAGTAGCATCGTTTCATCAAGTTCAACTTGGATGGAAATGGAATAAAATACACAAAGTCATAGCCCTCATGAGCGAGGAGAGGGTGCCCCCCCAAAGACAAAAAACCAAATGATATATGTGAATCTGCATTGGCGATTGTCAATGGCACTATGAAAACACAACCAAAAAAGAGACTGATTTTTGCATTAGGGGCTCTTGTAATGAGTTACAACAAACAACCAATTTAAAAGCAGCCTGGATGGCGGGTACGCAGCTGCTGACACTTGGATGTCTCATCCTAGCATGATACTTTTTTTCCTATCTGTACATAACTCTGGCTTATGAGCATCTCAATCTTAACTAGTGATCAGCCCTCTAGAAGCTTTTCCAGAAGCAACTAGCCAGTTTTCAAATATCTTGTTACTTTCGTTTACTGTATCCTAGTGTGTTTCTTCACCAAAACATGTCCCACCATTTTTGTGTTGTTAGTCTTGTCGCATCGCATTTCACACAAGGGATAAATCAGATAATTACATTTAATCATCTTAATACACTGGAAAGACTACAAGTCATCCATCAATTAGATCACAAATTAACTTAGTTCACAGATCAAGTTAGAACTTTGCCCATTAATTCTGACCTAACCATGTATTAGAACATTCTATTTCATTATCACTACCTTCAGCTTACCAGTTATGCATCAAACAAATAAATTGCTTTCAAGAAATGGTAGTAAAGTAGATATCAGGAAGAAGAAAAGGAGAACAGTTTAAGCATAGCTTCATGAATAAACGCAGTGAATCTTATCCTACCTGCTGTTGATCACATCTATCTCATGAAGTGTAACGCAATGCACAACTTCCTTCCTCTTCTGCAGCTCACCATCTGGGCACTGCACGAACTTGGTCTGCGGTCCCATGGCATCGTAATCACGGGACCTCGAGAAGGACCTTCCAAGCTTCGAGATCTTTCCAGATGCCTTATCTATGGCAATCACATCCCCACTCTGCACTTTCTCCTTCCCCAACGCTTCAATCATCTTTCCCCCCAAATCGTACACTGTCTCCATATCCGTAGTCTTCAACGTTAGTTTACCGGTCTTAGACACCGCCCCTGCCACCGCCGGGCGGTCAATTTGTATCTCTACAACCTCGCCCTCAATCACCTCCGTTTCCTCCTTGATTCTAACCCCAATTGCTTTCCTGAATGCTTGCATTAAAGCCTCGGTTTTCGACATCTCGAGCGAGAAAAGTTCACTTCCTGCGAGCATAGCGAAGGGGGTTTCTTGGCCTAGGGATTTAGCCATGCCCATAGCAATGGCAGTTTTACCGGTGCCAGGCTGGCCTGCAAGGAGGACTGCCCTGCCCGCAATCTTCCCTTCCTGGACCATCTTCACGATGACACCGGCAGCTTTCCGGGCTGAAGACTGGCCCACCATTCCCTCGGAGGAGGAGCGTGGCTCGAGGGCGGAGTCGAGACCCAGGCCACGGATGTGGGAGTGAGCCCCGATTCTCTCAATTCGGGTCAGGTCTCGCATTTCTGAGATTTTCACCTCCGCCATGGCCGGATTTTAGAGATGAGCGAGAACGAGAGAAAGAAAGAGGATACAGCGTGTTTTGTTTTGGTTCGCGAGGGTTGCTGAAAGGAGTTAAGGGTTTACGGTATCGATTTTTATTTTATTTTTCTATTGTTTATAAAAGGGGGAATTTACAGACGGGTTTTGAAAAGGTTATTTTAAAAATTATTTTGAAGAGTTTGCACTAAAACAAACTTAATAATTAAGACAAAAACTTGTATATACCCGGGTTCACGGTGAACTCGGGTTCTCAATTATCACTGTCATGTGTATATGCTATCAGTGTTATGTATATTTATTATCACTGTTATGCATATACATTATCACTGTTGAAAAATCAAGTATATTTTTATAACAGTGATAGTATATATGAATAACAATAATAGTGATTACACATGACAGTGATACGAGTTCATGTTAACTCGAGTTCACAAGAGACCTACTCAATAATTAATGGGGGTTCTACACTACCTCTATTTCTTCTTTAATTCTCATACTTTGAATGTTATGCATTTTTTGAAAGTTAGAGAGATTAATGTGTGTATATAGAGATACCCTCAAAGATTACACAAGTATTACAAAGGTGAATCACCCACTCATAAGTAATCTCCTCTTAACCTTTTTCTATCCTTGCTATATTACTCCTCAGAAGAAATATCAAAATTACAACAATGTGTACTCGCCCAACACCGATACAAAACTTTATGTTTATTCGGTCCCTTGACTTGATACCAATTCCAAACTTTCATTTTTAGTTCCTCCAATAGGTCCAAAGTTTGTGAACTCTTATTTTGGAAAATCTGCATGTTTCTTGTCTTCCATAGTAACCACACTCCCAAATACAAATTCCAAGTGATTTTCCTTCCTTTCCTTTGAGTAGACTACTAAAAAGGAGCAGACTACTCGTAGGATTAGAAGGTAAAACTGACTCAACATCAATCCACTTAATACACTCCATCCAGAAACTATATGCAAAAGAACGTAAAAGTAATATGTGACTCACAGATTTAGGAATAGAGCCACAGAAAGCACCACTATGGTTGTCTTGATCAACAAGCACCTTCCTTTTAATGAGTTTTTCATAAGTAGGAATCATCTCCCAAAACACCCTCCAGGCATGAATTATAATCTTCAATGGAGTCACTTTATTCCAAATTAATTTAAAGACTTCTTTCTCTTCCAAGACACCCGCTCTTTTTCTTTCCAGCAGCTTTGTGTAGGCGTCCTTAGTTGAGTAGTAATTGTTGCTCGACCAACTCCATCCCCATTCATCCGCTACACCTCTAGCTAGAGAGTACCTGTTAAGAAAGGTTGTCAACTCATTAAGTAAAACTATTTCTCTATCAAACAAAGGTCTCCTCCATTCTCACACCCACACCAAACCCCCTCTCTCCATTCCCCCACCTCACTAACTCTCACAGCCTTATTTATACATAGGTGGTATAATCTCGGAAAGCGATCTTTAAGAGCTAAATTCTCAGCCCAACAATTTCCCAAAAAAGTGTCTCTCTTCCCTCACCTATCTCCCTTACTAGACCCGAAAAGAACCACTCTGAATCCCCAACTCCCGATGCCTTTAGTACTTCTCCCCACCACCCCGTTGGCTTTCTCACACTTCCCCTACTCCCTCCGCTCAATCTCATTCCCCACCCAAGACCCCACCTAGATTCAATCACTCTACACCATAGACTATTTCTCTCCTTATAGAACCTCCACAGCCATTTACCCAACAAAGAATTATTAAAGCACACAAGATATAAATATATAACTACTATAAAAATATATTTGTTTAACATTGATAGTGTATATGCATAATAATAATAATAATAATAATAATAATAATAATAATAATAGTGAATATACATAACAGTGATAATTGACAAATCAAGTCCACTTTGAACTCGGTTTCATAAAAATTTTTGTTTATTCATTTAAAAATTAAAAATATTGGTATCAGTGAAAATATCGAGGTCTTAAATGTATACAAATATCGATGGATATATCGAAATCGAATATCAATAGTGATAAATTTTAAAAATAATAAAAATGTAAGAATAAATATTTAATACATAAATTTAAAAAATAATTGAATAAATGTTAAAAGTTGTAATACATTTATATGCATACACTACTTTAAAAAAAATCAAAATTCATCGATATTTAACGATATTTGGTTCAATTTGTGAAAAAAGATAGCAATATTGATATTACAAACTGATAGTTACTGATATTTTTTAATTTTTAATGAATATTATACAATATTGATATCGGTAACTATAAAAAATAGATATATCGTGGAATTTTGAACACATCCAAATATTTTTTCTTTCTTCCAATTACACAACAAATTCGATGAACTATTCATGAAATGAGATTGTTCATAAGCATTAATAACACACTTTATTAATAAGTCTAGTTTTTTTTTTTTTTTTGATTGAATTTGTTTATTTTTAAACAAGTGAGATTTTTCAATTTTTTTATTGGTGTTTTGTTTTTTCAGGCTTAATATAGAAGAATGTCTCTTGATATATTTCTAGGTTGATATAATTCTAAAAGTCACCAAATATTTGAGTAACTCTCTTGTGCACCAGTTACACGGTGCAACTCAAGTTTATTTTTAAAAAGTTACATAATTTATTATTAAAAAGTTACACAAATTATTACTGAAAAGTTACATTATAAAAGATACACTTTTCAGTAATAACATGTACTCCCTCTGTCCACCAAACTATTTCCCACTTTCCTTTTTTGTTTGTCCACAAAACTTTTTCCCATTTCTTTATTTGGAAACAACCCACACTCACAATAAAATTTTGGGCCCCACAATACTCATATTTTTCCCTTACTTTATCTATCATTTCAATATAATACTACTTTTCATTAAATCCCGTGCCCACAAAGAAATGGGAAAAAGTTTCATGGACGGAGGGAGTATAACTTTTCAGTAGTATTTTGTGTAACTTTTAAAAAATGAACTTGAGTTGCACCGTGTAATTGGTGCATACAAGAGTAATTCCAAATATTTTTCCAATACATTTTGTTGTATTCTAAATTTAGTGTGTAAATGCTAAAATTATTTATAGAGATAAATTTTTTTCTTAGAAACTTATATATGAAAATATATATATAAATATTTTAAATCTCTCCACGAGATATATACTAGATTTTTTTAATACTAGATATATACGAGATTACTATAAAAATTATGGATTAATATTTTTTATTTTGATTAAATTTTAAAATAATTTCATGAAAAATATATTATGAATTATGTTAATATAATATCTTGCCTTAAATTAATTGCTAAATTGAGAAAGAAAAAAAATCTTCAAAAAATTATAGAAAAGGGAACCTTCTAAATTTTTACCCTTGTTTAATCGTATGTAATTCTTCTAAGGTTTAATTTGTAGATAAATTGTGTAACTCATATATATTTTTAAAATATTATTCTATTATTATTGAAAACACACACCATTACAATTTAACAAAAAATAATTTTTAAGTAATAACAAATTTCATTAATAAAAGTAAAAATAATAAAATTTTAAAAATATATTTAATTTACGTGCACCTTATACACAAAACTTACTCTTCTTCTAAAATTAGAACATTCTTTCTTTCAATTACACATCTTGCGAAATACAAATAGAGCACAGAAAATGCAACAGATGATTTGATCGAACTATACAAAACGGGCCGGGCATAATCTATCTGGGCCAGGCCCATTATTGAGAACCAATTGGAAGCTGATGTTAATCCGTTACCGTGATTTATTGTAGCGTAGCGTGAAACCGACGAGCAATTGCCGCAGCATTTGATTCTTTTATAAAATTAGAGAAGCTCACAAGGCGAAAACAGCAAATCGTGTGCGAGAGAAATGCCGATGAAGGCGTCGGAAGCAACGCTGTCAACGTTTGATGGTGTTTTCGAGAAATTCACCACTGAAGCAGCTAACAACAAGGCTAATTTCATCCTTTTCCTGGCCGACAATGAACCTTCCACCAATCGTAGTTGGTGCCCTGGTACGAATCTCGCTCCACGCTATGGATATTCCTCTATTTATGTGTTGGTGTTTGTGAATTTGGTTTCACAGAGACTTGGAGTAGCTTGTATGTTGTGATTACAGAATTTATACTATTGGTGCTAGAATGCTAATTAATCGGTGATCAACTAATTGTTGAGTAATTCTGCCATAATCTATGGGGAAACTTAGATTGATAAGAACTCTGCTGATATGGACCGTGGTGTAAGAGAAGACAAATTTGTGGAAGCAATTTCTCTTGCCTCTATCATTATGTTTATGAAATACGATGTGGAACATACACCTTGTTTGTGAAAATCGGACTGAAGAATGATAAAGAATAGAGTCTCTTGTGTGTATGTTTATTGCGGTGAAATTTATTGAAGATATCATGCTGTTGTTACTGAATTTTATATGTTTTCAGTCTCGGTGTAACACTTTAGTGAATAAACATTTAGAAAAAGAACCACATTTTGTATATATTGTAATTGTTACATTAAGGCATCAAATCATCTCCTTCAAGATTTTGAATTCCAGGTTATTGTTCTTGAAGAAGGTCTTGAACTTTTGAGTGATTGATTTCTAAGTTTGTTGTCCGGTGATGATGCGTTTAGCACAACACATGCTTCTACTTTTTCCTCTTCCACGGTGGTTCTACTATTAGTCAGGCAACCACATTGATTGTATTGTCTTTATCGAACTAAATTTACTCAGCTGAAAACTTATTACATGCTTCCTGTGAAAGGATAGCCAAAATGGTTTTTCTTTTTTTTGTTGGTTTTATCTTTAGTTCATTTTCTGCTAAGCACTTTCTTCTCGTTGGTTATTAATCAACATGGTTTTCTACTATAGATTGTGTACGAGCTGAACCAGTGATATACAAGAAGCTGGAGGCTTCATCAGATAATGTAGCTCTGTTGAAGGCGTATGTTGGAGATAGACCTACATGGAGGAACCCGCAGCACCCATGGAGGGTCGACCCAAGGTTCAAGCTTGAAGGGGTTCCAACATTGATCCGTTGGGAAGATGGTGCAGTAAAGGGTCGTCTTGAAGATCATGAAGCTCATGTTGAGGCCAAGATTGACAGCCTTCTTTCTGGAAATTAGTTTAGTGTTGTATTTTGGATGCCGTTGCTAATAATTGAACTTCTCTCCCATGAGGCACGAGTGGATGTCACTTGCGAAGTACTTAATACTTCCTAATCCAATTTTGACCATGTTTGTTATCTGGCTTGTTCACATCTATTTCTCTCTGGTTGGAACGTAATTAAGGACTTGGATTTTCCTAGTTCATTCCTAATCTTTGCATGTGTTCTTATGGATGTAATCGAACTAAATTGAGCTGATTATCACCAGGCTTGAATTCATCCTGTCCCGGAAAACTGAAAGTAAGGCTTAAGCTGAATTTGAATAATTTTACCTTTTAAATCAAATATAATATATGGGTGTGTTTGGTTGGGAGTGGGATTATTATTCTCCATTCCATCCGATTTTGAATGAGCACATATTATTCCCCATCTAAATAATGATTCATGTTTATTATACACATATGTTCTTATTTTTATAAAATATCATAGAATCACATCATCACTTTTTCATCTTCTCACTATTCTCTTTTATTTTTATTTCATCCGCTTATTTCTTCTATTAAGGTGGTGTTTGGTAAGGGATATAAGAGATATAATATGATTTTTTGTACTGGTTTATCTTGTTTGGTAGGAGGTACAAATTTTATGCTGACCCGTTTTTTATATGGCCTCCCTGTAAAAAAAAGAGATCATATTACACCATTTACACTGTTCACAATGTAATAAATTATCTCACATTTTACACCTTACAATTTTTGTATGACTTGAATAGTAACTTTTGTTCTTATATATCTACATATTACACTCTACCAAATGAAATTATTTTTTCTATCTCTATATTATGCCCTACCAAGTGAGATTACTTTTTAGGACTAATTTTATATAACTTTTCTATTACATCCTACCAAATAACATTATATGAATTTTACTTACAAAATTTATAACTCCTAATATTGCCTACCAATCATCCCCTAATAGTAAAATAATATACTCCCTCTGTCCCAGAGGAACTTGCAAGTTTTCCTTTTTGGGACGTCCCAGAGGAACTTGCAGACCCAAAAAATGAAATCCTTTTATAAACTTCACCCTCACAATATCTACATATTTACACAAAATGTCATTACTTTTTCACTTTTTGGGCCCACATTACACACAATTCAACTAATTTTTTCACTTTTTACATAAAATTTTACCAAATTAACCCTAAAAAACACTACTTTTTTTACTTTATTCTACTTTCTTCTTAATTTGTTTATCCATCCTTCCTTGCAAATTGCTCTGGGACGGAGGGAGTATCACTTACTATCACAATTATTAACATACTAACAATAATAAAATAATGAGCAGATATTGTATGAAAGTGGTTCATATCATGAATCACTTCTTAACAAGGTAAAAAATATAAATTTATAAATATAAACTTTATATCACATGTTTATATCATGAAAATAATTTATATAATATTTTACCTAAAATAATATATCATATTGATTTGACATAAAATTCAATCGAATCCTACTTCTCTATTCTTAACTGAAAACAAATTTATTATTTACTGAATTGCCTTTATCAATATTATTTCATACCTGTTTCATTCCTCATCATTCCTACTCAAACAGGAGCTAAGGGTATATTTATTTTTGGATTAAACGGAATTTCAAATGCTATATACAATAGATTTGAAATAAAGTACATGTATTAATATTTTATATATTTTTAGGTGTAAATTTTATAGAATTTGATTAGATTTTTGAAAAAATCGATGGTGGAAAAGTTATTACATTGTAAAAATAGGGTTTAAATGATTAATGATGGTGTTAAATAATAAAAGAAGATTGTTAAAGCATATGCAAAAGGAGCAGAGAGAATATTGAATTATAAAAATAATAGTAAATAGTTATATAATAGATTATTGATAGTGTATTCAAAATTATGTTTGAAAAAAAAAAGATATTTGTATTTCAAATATTATAGTGCATAACTATAATTTTAGAAAATTTAAACTCTTATATCAAAATTCAAATAAACAAACAAGAATTTAAATTTGATATTAAAAAAATGACGTGTAAAATCATAAACAAGCATAACCTAATAGTTCAACTCAAGCTAGACTAACTACGATGTGAACTTTATATTCGAAATTTAAAACAGTTTGAAAAGATATTTACATTTCAATTTCATTTAAAAAAAAAAAACATAATGATGTGAACTTTCTATTCATGAGCTATAAAATGAATGTACATGCGAACAGATTCTTGAGCCCAGTTACAAGCATTTTACACACAAGTTTGCTCATGAACAAGTCAATTTACTAACATATTTGCAAGTTTTCAAATCAAATTTCATTAGGCTTGAGTACTGAAACAATAATATTCAGATTTAAACTCCTTGGTAATAATATTCCTAAACCTTAAATTACTGAAGGATGGTTTAGAGGTGCCACGCTGTTCAAATTATTGAAGTAGAAAAAGGGGAGCATCGAATTGAACACAACAGGCTATGGCAGCCATGAAGACTGAGTCGGCGTTAGAGATAGGAACCGAAACACAAACTCGAATTACCCTCCAAACCGAATCAAATGGAGCTCACGAGCAACTCTTTTCGTTTAATATTACTATGTACAAGTTCACAAGATCATAAACAAGTCAAATCACAAAGATGTCTGCAACCTTGATTACAACAAATCGAACTCAACTTGCAAAATCAACAATCCTAAGCAAATAATTTGATTTGATTACATCTCTTCAAGCATTCTCAAGAATTCAATATAAATCATCACTTAATATTTTCAATTAAAAAAACCTGTAAGAGAATAACGACTTCATAGGAAACTACTCTGAAAATAGACAAGTAACTCTATTTAAGTATGGAGTCACTCATCTCATTTATAGAGATGACACTTTTGGGGTTCTTTAAATCCATCTAAAAATAATAAGTCATTGGGTAATGCATCTTATAGTAAATTATATTGGATACACCAAAAAAAACTGGATAAAGTAACTCAAAAAGATTCTGTAGTTTCCAGCTATGACTAAGGCAGAAGCAAAATTAACTTGAGCAGAAAAGTATATATATATCTCAATTCCTCACCAGAGAGAAACCTACCAACTAGTAGTATTCTAACAATAATTTACGGAAAATCCTTCTGGGGTGGGAGTGAGATCGCCCTCATATACAAATCCACCTACCTGCATTTTTATAACAAAGGTTAAAGACAATTCTCACACACGATTGCAAGCATTCTTTCTACAAGTACAAGAATCAACCGGGATGATCAAGTCACTGATAACTGAGCAAAATGCTTACCTATTTACACGAGATAAGGTTTTCAGGCTGGGAATTTTCCCTTGGACAGCTTTGGCGTCACCTTCAAAGTGATATCGCCATATGGATGTTGTTGTTGAGCATCTACAAGTCCGTGACTCTTCAGAACCTGCATAGCTTTGTAGACATTATTCATAACAAATCAAGTGGTGGTTGTTTTGTATGAATTACTTACTTTTGAGTAATTGATTTGAAATCTAATGATTCCTCAATCTAAACGTAAGCTCAGACACATACTCAAGAATACTCTTTTATCGTCAGTGTTAGCACTTACCAAAGTCTCGTAAAACATCCGTGCACATACTTTACGGGTTTTGCCTTGCAGAATTTTGTTCAAACTCAGCTCATCAGGGCCTCCTCCTGAGTTGCCTGGAATGGGGGTTACTGACTGCCTTTCCAAGTACTGAGCCACGGCCCTGTAACCCAAATAAACAAAAATATTTTATTACTTTTTTTTGTTGGGGGGGGTGTGTGTGTGTGATGAAGGATATACCTCGTTCTTGAAGACATCTCCATGGTTTTTAGATTCTTTGAGAAATCACCAGTTGCTGGTGTTCCTTGGGACCCTATTCAAACACAGGTAAGCTATCTCATTATCCAGTTATAGCATCAAGCTTATGTAAAACAATGTACCTTGATAGAATGAACAAAATATATACTCCCTCCAACTCAAGATTATCTTTACACTTTATTATTTTCTATGAGGAGGATATAATAAAAGTATGAAGATAGTTTTGGAGCCAAGGGAGTATATTCAAAAGTAAGGTCATGAAAGTGCAAACTTACGAGCTGGAGAATCATCATCTTGTTCTAGAAACCCAAGCTCCTGCCAGGGAAGAGGAAGCACCATGTCAAATGCAATACACAAGAAGTTGATGCCTAAATCATTGATTAACTTGTTTAAAAGAAATAGTCGCAGGTGAACAAACATTTTTAGTTTAAGAGCCAGCGAGATAACTAGGTGATCAAAGGAGGAATACCCTGTCACTTAAAAAATAATTATTTGCTTTTCCTGCAAATGAAATTAACTTCCCTATCTCTTCTCATAACTGCATTAGTAAATGTCCCATTGCAAACAAACTCTTGGAAGGTTCCACACAATGTTATCTCAGACAGACTCGATAATGTTAGGTCAGACCATATCATATTTTCATACACCAGTATCCCATTATAGAAGCTCACTAAACCTTCAAACCAAGCTAAAGTCCAGTCACCCATGGCATTTTAGTATCTCAATATTTTCTTTCACTTTCCTTACACCTATAAAAGCCAACCACAGAAGTCTCTGGTTGATAACTTTGCAAGCAAAGGACAGATCAAATTGTAACCAACCACACAACACAAATAGCTAAGACCACAAAAGAAAGGCAAGGAAGAACATGATGAGTAAAAAGAATAGTTCAAACTTCCAAACATATCATGAGCAAGCATAACGAGCATACCCCAGGAGAAGCCACCAGCTCAGGAATATCAGAAAAGTCTCTGTCCTCATCCAGCATGCCCATTTTATTGAAGGTGTTTGGGGTTCTTATTTCTGAATCAGGATTCACTGATGCTCCATCTACTGCGGGTGATACTTCATCTTCAGTCATTTCCACATGGGGAGACTTGCCATTGGAGTTTCCAGGAGTGAAAAAGCCTCTTCCACTTTGAGAAGGCATGTCTTGCTCAGGAATAATCTTAGCTGGCGACTCATACTGATTCTCCATCTGAGTTTCAATCTCGACATCATTAACATGCTCAGATACAGGGGGTTGATCTACATTTGTCTTTTGATGTGGTGCTTCGGTAGGAACCAGAAGATGTTTAACCGAGTCTTCCTTATATATACTCTGCAGCTCAGTAGAAATTCCTGCAGAAGAATAGACTTGATTCAGAGGGAAAGCAACTAAATGGATTGAAGCAACAACTGCATGAGAAGTACTAGTTACCAGTCATAAAGGGTTCAAAAAAGAGGCCTTCCTTTCTTAGCTTTTGCCTGTTATTTTGTTTCCAGATAGCCAGAGAAGATAAAGGGCAGTTCCTCTTAACCCTACGAATATCGCTGGTGTCATGCAATGCATCTTTCATGAACCTGAATCATTACCTCCCAACATTAGTAGGCAAAATAGATATTCGAAAAAGGCAGCATAAATCATATGGCTAGACATACGTATTTGTCAGAACAATGGACTTATCACACAGCCTTCGCTTTCTGTTCCTCCTAGGTCTCGGCTGCTCAACGGGACTTGGTAGGATTTCCTGCTCAGGTGATTGGTGAACCACATTGGGAGATGGCGGGACTTCAACTGATTGGCCACTCTCATTCACATCCTTGCGCCCAGATGAATGTTCTTGTGCGGGCAAGGAATGGCAACCATCGGGCGACTCTACTTCTTTTATAACTGGAGTAGCTAGCTTACTATCTTCGATGATTTGCATCTCCAGGTCCGGATCAGATTCCAAACGAGAAGACAATACAGGTGCATTATCATCGAAATCAAAACCATGTTGAGCATCGCGCGCATGTTCTACACTTCCATATCCAGCATTGTCATCACCAGGTCCTTTTTCATTACTAGGAGAGGGATATTCGAAATTAGGACCACCTGTTTCTGGCCCAGTTGAAGGGACACCACTATAAAAATGACATTAAACTCATAACTCAATAAAAAGAAACAAAATAACTTTGATACATAATGGCAATGCAAGACGTACTCTTCCTCCATTGGCACGGGCCCTGATCCCGAATCATCTTCTACGATTGGTGAACCCCTCCAATCATGCTGCAGTTGAAGAAAATGTCTTTATTAAATATGAAAAACAGTGCATGTCCAAAGAAGGGTGTAGAAAGTGGTGGCACCTCATCAAACCTGACGACAATATATGGATCGCTGCCAGTTCCAACTTGCTCTGCAGATTGGGATCAATGGGACAACTTATTATAAGATACAAAACAGCACACTTAAAAATTAAAAGTATCATATGTGAGATAAGTACCTTGTAATGTTATGTCATCCTTGGTCTTCAAATGGGAATCCTCACCCCTGAAAAATCCATGAATTAATTTGCAAGTATAGCTCGTACTAAAGAGCTGAGAGTTTGCTAATCACATACCAGTCAAAGTCATCCAACTCCATGGCATCAAGATTGAATTTTTGGGGCAAGGTGATGGAATGAGGTGGGGCATGAGTGGCATCTTCTGGGAGATTGACACTCACTGTTGTGAAAATCCTGTTTATAGTAATCCGTGTTTCATTGCAATCTTCATAAAGATAGTCGACTTGTTTCGAATATATCCGCACAACTCCAAGCAGGAGATGTCCAGACATTCTCAAAGCAATAGGAACTTCAGGGCACATTATCAGCTCTGTATACAAAATTTCACAATAACTATTAACTTTAGGGGGAAAAACACCCAATTAATCATGAGATGGTTTGGGAACTTGATTTCGGAAATTAGCAACAAATACCGCTACAAAACTTAAATTCGTATCTGGGCATCTATTTTCAATTTTTTTTTAATAGAATGAAACTAGAAACAGCAGAGAGAGATAGAAAAAAAGAGCAAACATTCCAAATACTGAATCATCAAATCAAGAATTGATTTTTCATCAACATCTACAAACCAAGAATCAATTTTTCATAGACAGCAAATCAAGAATTAGTTTTTCATCGACATCTGCAAATCATTGGGCTAAAATCCACGAGCATATCATTTTCCGGCATCACCAAGCAACCATCACTTCTCAATTACAGACAAATCAAAATCGCGTAACAAAAAAAAAGAAAGTTTTGCATCGATTACGCACTGACGGTCTTCTCGACGTTTGTAGAGATATAGTGAGACTTTTTGAGCTTGTGCTGCAAATGGGCGGCGCACCAAACAGTGCCCAACGGCCCCTTCCTTGCCAAGAAGGTGTGCGAGTAGAACATCTTCTTCTTCTACGCTTTCCTTCGACTGTCGGGTGTATACGTACACCGATTGTGTATCTATATGTAAGCAGGGGGTAGTGGCCAATGTGTGAGAGAGGGGTTTGGTGGGGGAGGGTTTTGAGGGGATGGAATGACCGAGCGGGAAGGGAAAGAGGCGCGAAAATAGAAAAGAATTGAGTACATTTCCGAAATTATTTTATTTAATTGGGACTGTTGATTTGAAGAATTACAGGATTGCCACTGATTCAGCGGCTTCCCACGTACGTTAACTCTTGCCTCGTTGGCGCGCTGGCGAGGTGCCAACGTGGCAGATTCTATTGAGCGCCTATGGATCTTTATCAAGTAGCTTACCCTAAAAAAAAAAATTAAATTAAGAGTGTGTTTGATCATGGATGGTGATGGGTCGAACGAGAATGGAGATGAAAATAAATAAGTGTGCGTAATTTTATAAATAAAGTATTCTCTTTCCCCCACAAAAATTTGCACACTTTTTTTATTTAGACGTTAAATATAAATTTGCACACTATTAAAAAAGAAAATATTAATTTATGTGCACACTTTCAAATCTATACACATATTCATAGATCACCACTTCATATATAAATATACATTTTCCTTAAAAGATGTGTCGTCCCGTAGGGTGCAAATTCCTACGGGACAGAGGTGGTAATATTTAGTTAAAGATAGTAAAATATAATATAATTGAATTTTTTGTCAAATAAATATAATATATTATTTTATTATTGCTCATTAAATTAAGTATAAGAACTCATTTGGTTCGTAAGATAAAAATATTTATCCGTAAAATAATCGTGATAATAAGTTATGTATTATTTTATTATTAAATAAAATGGTAAAATAAAATAAAAGAGAAAATAAGTAGAAAAATAAAAATATAATGATATAACTGTA
>JAPKLY010000036.1:1192364-1276176 GCA_026898435.1 Prunella vulgaris
CTGAGATGTATGACACAAATATTTTTAAGCCTATTGGGACAAAGTAATTTTCGAGGCTAATTTTTTTATTAATAGAACAATGGAAAGAACCCAAAAAAAAATGGGACATGACGTACTATTCCATACAAAAATGAGAATAATGCACCACGTGTAGCAGTGGTGTACCAAATCAAATTCTAATGCAAGCACACTATAGCAAACAACTATAATAAATTTTAATGGCAACATGGAATTTGCTAATGAATTTTTCATATTTCAAGAGTGTAGAAAAGGCATAATGCCTCGTTTATTTTAAATACTCGTTTTGGTCTTAGAGTTATTCAGACTAATGATGAATTTTGAGTTAGATTTTGATACAAGATCTTATTTTTATTAATGTTGGTTCATTAGTTTTTATTCAAAAGTACTCCATTTATTCAGTATACATGGTTCGAATATAATTTTTTCACGATGTAAAGTAATGCATTTACAAAATAAAAGAAAATATTAAATGAAAAGCAAATCATTTTACTCAAAATGAAAAGTAGATCATTTTATTCAAATTGAAAAGTAAATCATTTTGTTCAAATTGAAACTCAAAAGGATATGAGATTTCTAAAAATAACAAGGAACAATGTTTAATGAGACAATTGTTGAAAAAAAACTTCATATGCATTAAGAGCTAATCGAACCATGTTAAAATTTTAAAAAAATATTTGTGCCAACGTTATTTATACACACACAATGAGAATGAAATTTTGTATATATCCAATAAATGTGAAAGAAAACACATTTTAAAGGAATTATGAAGTCGATCTAGTGGGATGTACCTCACTACTGTTTGAATTTTTTAACTATATATTATCACTGACGGACTATGTGATACTAATTTATATGGGCTTTTGTATAATAATTCATTATGTTGAAGAACTCACATTACGTCCTTATTTTTAGAGTGACGCATGAAATGAGATGAAAATTGATATAATGCACGATATCGATCTTGTTGCTGCATAGTCGCACTTCTTATTTTCTGAAGTACCAGATATACTATTTACATCTCACTCTGCCTCATTATAAGATTTTAAGACCAGTCACTCATTCTACAAAGCCTACTCTTTAGCAAAAGTAACGTTGAGACCTGTTTATGCTAAAGATACAAAATAAAATATTTCATTCTTACATAAGATATATGATAATATTTGTGGATTGATTAATCCAGAATGCGGATGATTTAAGTATTTTATGGTACTGGATTATACTTTGACATACGGGTCACATGTCACTTTACTGTCCACAAGATATTATGCATGCAAAACTCTTAGCACTAAGTACATGTCTTAGGGCTCACCACCCTAATCACAATATCACATTATGCGCACCAACATGCCTATCTCTTCATGGGTTTATGCAATACTGCATGCATCTTAATTTATTCGTTTTAGACCCACTGTTCACAATCATTCTATGCGTACCAGTTGGTAACTGGATATAGCCTGATATTTTACATTTACGCATCTTTGGTTGTGCAACATATGTGCCTATTGCGCCCCCACATCGCATTAAAATGGGTCCTCAGAAAAGATTAAGTATTTATGTTGGATATAAATCTCCAACAATTATCCGCTACTTAGAACCTTTGACAGATGACCTATTTACCGCAAGATTTGTGGGTTGTCACTTAAATGAGACAGTCTTCTCGTCATTAGGGGGAGATAAGAAAAATAATTTTCTGTGGGAACGACATGAAGTATCGTGGTCGATTCTTACTCTGTCTCATTTGATCCCCAAACTTCACAATGAGAAAGTGATGTAAAATAATAAATATTCAGAACGTAACAGATTCGATGCCTGATTCGTTCATTGATATTGCTAAAGTGACTGGGTCATACATGTTAGCTGCAAATATGCCTGCAAGGTTAGAAGTCCCCAATAAGGGGCACAACATCGTAGAAAAGGTGTTGCAACCACACTTGGTGGAGGTGTGGTTGAGGCCGTGGCTCCCAAAAGGAAAAGGGGGAGGTCACCTGGTTCGATTGACACCACCCAAAGGAAGGAATGGTAGGTGTGGCACAATTAAATCTATCGATCATCAATATCAAAAATACATCTCATGAGATTGTCTCTGATTATAATTATGTCCAAGAATCATTACAGGAGGACGCTCCGATGTTTCATATGATTCCAGAGAATAAAACATCTCTATTGATTATGAGAGTGCATATAAGTCGATGGACAGACATTGCACGCAGATTAGTGATGTATTTATGTATAATGTTGCTCAAGAAAATATAGAGCACAATGAAATCGAACCAAGCTCAATTGTAAAATATCAACAAAGAGCAAACTGGCCTAAAAACAAGAATCAATCCAGGTAGAACTTAATTCTCTGACAAAGTGACAGGTATTTGGTCCGGTAGTGCTAGCCCGACCAAGTGTAAAGTCTATAGGACATAAATGCATCTTTGTCATAAAGCGTAATGAAAAATATATGGTCCTGATATATAAAACTTACCTTGTAGCAAGGTTTCTCATAACACTCTGGAATTGATTATAAGGAGTCATATTGTGTTATAGACATTTTAACGTTCTGCTACTTAATTAGCGTAGTAGCATCCGAAGGATTGGAAATGCAGCTTATGAATATGGTTACTGTATATCTCAACGGGGATCTTAATTCAGAGATATATATGAAAGTATCTGATGACCTTCTATTAACCAAGTCAAGTGACTACTTGATTGGGAAAGGTTACAAAAAATAAAGAACAATGCCCTTGCGTATTTATAAAGAAAAATGAGTTTTGGGTTTGCGATTATGACACTTATGTTGATGGATGAACATAGGTACTCTTAATAAAATAAGAGATATCCTGAAACTAATTGAAATTTGAATTTGAGATGAAGGATCTTGAGAAAACTCAATATTATTGAGTTTGTGGAATACTTATCCACCAGACTGCATATGTCCAAAAGATGTTCAGGCGATTTAACAAGGACAAAATGCATTCTGTTAGCACTCTCATGATCAGCCGATGTTTGAATTTAAAGAAAGATTCATTTTGTCCAAAGTAAAATGACGAAGAGATATTAGGAATTGAAATTCCTTGTTTAAGTGCGATAGGCACATTATTGTACTTAGCTCAATATACTCGGCCATATATTTCTTTCTCAATGAACTTGTTAACTAAAGTTATTACAGGGCCAACACAATATCATTGGAATAGTATCAAGAATGTACTTTGATACTTAAAGGAAATCATTGACATGGGCATGTTATTTACTATATAAATGTTGAAAGGGACTGCAGATGAAATTGCAAACCTTAAGAAAATATTGAATGTTATCCTATATACATATACTAAATAATATGTTATTGCTTCTACTTATGTTGGTTATATCTTAACCACATAGACGTTCTCAAATTGATTATGTATTTACCATGAGATTCATGGTATATCTTGGGCATCAATTAAGAAAACTTTGATAGATATCTCTTAAAGCTATTTAGAGATTATTACCTTACATATAACAATTTGTGAGTGTATTTAGTGAAAGTCTATCATCACACATTTAAGGAATCGGTGGCTTGAGTTCTACCATTAAAGATCCTTTATGTATATACGAAAAATACATTGCATGTATTGAACATATGAATCTGTGCTATATAGGTGATAATATGAAGTATATATTAGCGAAGTTTTTCTATAACATGCGACAACAATCTTCACTCAAGATTCAAGTAATTTAAGTAAGCTATAAAGAAATGTGGCTGAATTATTTACATAATCATTATCCAAGATAATTTTTTAGAAACATCTTAAAGGAATTGAGATGTGTAAACTTTCTGAGCTCACTTGATAGATGTACCTATTAGTTGAGAGGTGTAGACTTCAGGGGGAGTCTTAACATAGGTGCGTTGCAACTCATTTTCCCTTCGACCAAGATTTATTTTTCTTATATTGATGTTACTTGGCACGGTTTTTATCGAGGCAACATTAATGCACCATTCATCCTTTTGATTTAGCACAAGGGGGAGTGTTAAAGGAAATTACATTTATGTGTCTTCATCAAAAGTATTACTAGAATCATAGTTTAGTCATTTCATTATGTATCATATATTCATGTAAACCCTAGTTTGTAACCTATATAAAGAGATCTCATTCTCAAGAAATAGTGGAATAATCTCCTGGCTTGGTACACCCCCAGACGTAACCTTTCAGGTGAACTGGGTCAACAAATCTGTTCTTCGTTTTCTTTATGCTTTATCGATTATCCTAAAACAATTACTTGCCTTTTTTATTTTCAACATCTTGAGTTTCAAAATTATCGTTAATTTCTCAAATCTTTTTAATTTAATTAGACATAAAAAAAATTGGATTTCAAATGCTTGTTAATTACTCAAATCCTTTTAAACATTATAAAATTTTGAGTTTGAATTCTTATTAATTACTCCCTCCATTTAGCAGCAAATATCTTTATAGACTTCGAATTTTTCTTAATTTTCTACTTTACCTCACCTAAAGATGTATGAGATTTTTTTACATTTTTTTTTTCTAGTATCTCATAATTATTCTTTTATGTTTTTTTCTATTCTTTCTCTCATCTTTTATTGTATTTTGGGAAGCAATGCCCATTAATCTGCAGGGAAAGAAAAAGGATGAGAACAAAAGAAAAGTATAAAGTAAAAATAATTTATATATTAATTATTTTAAAAGAATAGAAATTGTTTTATTCAAATATATTAATTAAATTCACTAAAAATATTAATTTTTTAGGGGTTCAAATTGTTTTCATTAATGAAAATCTATACATATATAAAAACAACAATATCTAATTAAATTTGAAGTTTATATCCTGGTAAGTGAGTAAGCACGCGCTCTGATATATGTGCAATAATTCAAATAGAAGACAACGTTTTTTTTATCTTTTCTGTTTTCAAAGTTAAATTTCTATTGTGCGGTGGTGATCCTTATATATATATATATATATATATATATATATATATATATATATATATTTCAAATATGTTAAATTTAAAAGTATAAAATATTAAAAATCATTAACAAAAGTAGTAGGTTTTTCGAAATTTTAGAAATTGGGGTTTTCTTGAAATTTTCCACTTCATTCAAGATAAAAAAAAAAAAAATTAATTCTATTTATTTATTCATGGTTTTTTTATGTGAACATTTTTCTTGTTGAAGATGATTTTGTATCTTATGTATTCAATTTTTATATTATATATTAAATTAATATTTAATATCAAATTTTATTTAGATAGTTATCGAAATTGCCAAGTAATTGTATAAAGCAATATATAAGAAATATATAAATTGTATAAATAGTCCCATGAGAATTTGTGGTCACGAATATAATTTTTATTTTGTCAAAAAATTGCCCTAAATGATTTTTCCATAAAAAACTAAGAAATTAACACATGTAGAGTTGAATAGAAGATTTGATTATGTCATTGTTGAATTATTTTCTATCGTTGTAGCTAGATAGGTTCAAGATATTGTTTATTTAGAATATGAAGCCCGCACTTCATATGTAATAAGACGATAGATGACTTTCTTAGAGCAGGTTCGTCCCAAAGAATATGGAGGCCTCGTGCTATTTTTTAAAATAAGGCCTCAAAGTAATGATTGAAGTTAAATAATTAGAGAAGATTAAACAATTACCAACATAAAAAAAAATGTCGTTAAACATCATGAATTTGGTGACTTTTTTGAGAAAAATTTAATTAAAATTAAATTAAGGAGGAAAGTAAAAGATTTTTTGCTCAAAATTTTTTCTTGATGTTGTATTTTTTTATGTGCATTTGCAATAGTATATTTTATAATTGTTGAAAAAAAAATATGTTTCAATATTTGAAAAATGGAAAGTACGTATTTATAGATAAAATCTCATATCTTAACTGACTAACAAACTTCCTAATTTTTTGTGCTTTGAAATATAAGAATAATTTTATTAAGATTTATCTATATTAACCATAAAAAAATTCAAAATTGATTTAGGGACCCTGTGAGATATCGTTGAATGTACATGCTAAAGAACGGTCTTGTCTTAAAGATTATGTGATGATTTATATTGTTAACGATTTTACTAGGATATAGACAGACTCAATTATTGATAGAATTTTATGTTTTGAAATCTCATAGAGCACAACATTAAGTGAATATCGAAATATTTTATTGTGTAAATAAATTTTTAATGTATCGAAGTGTTTACTGTTTAGTTCTATCAAATCATGGATCCGAAATAAGTATAAGTATTGACATTATTAGATAAAAATAAGTTTCTATTAGATAAAAATTAGTATAATTATTTTTCAGCATTTCTTGCCAGTAAATTTGGATAGAATTGTCCAGCAGCCAAATTATGCATTAAACTGACACTTCGATTATTTGCAACAGATATAATAAAATAAAATTTATCCCCAACTTTAGTGCAAGCAAATTCAAAAGACAAAATTCCAATGTACGTTAATACAAAGCAACATATGTCATAAAATGAATTTTAGTCCCAATTTAGTACAAGCAAACTAAATATAAAATTTCAATGTACTTTAATACAAAGAAAAGACAATCTGAAGGATGAAATAGAAAATCTACCTTAACAATTAATATTGCAACAGATACTGGATCTCCAACCCCAAGAACACTCCCAGACTAGAGAATTATCGGTACCAGCAGGTAAGTCACGTACTATTACTGAAAAATGTGATTTTTAAAATTATATTTTTCAGTAATAATACGTGTGACTTTTCAGTAGTATTTTATATAATTTTTCAAAAATATACTTGAGTTGCACAGTGCACTTTGTGCACAAGAGACTTACGCTTTTCTTTTAATTTCATTATTTATTGCAAGACTATTAAGTTATTTTCCAAATGTTGGACATCATACCTTCACATAGGTGTTTGTTATTACAAGCTGAATATCAGGATTCAGAAGCATGTTAGAGAAAACTAGTCCCAAGTTTTTCTCGACATTTTGTCAGCAAATCAAGCTTATCATATTTCATTATCCTTATAATGAATCAGAGCATTAAGCTTATCATATTTCATTATCCTTACTATGAATCAGAGCATTTTCATTGCACCTGTAATAACATATCTTGATTGATAAACACAAGTAACTTAGGAATGATGTCAAGAAACCTTACCCTGTATCAACATTACAAAGCACATATTCGCAGTGAATCTAATCTTCCACACACAATTAATAATGAACAAGCATTACCTCACATGATGAATTAAACAGTTAATTTACAAAACCAGACTAGCTTTTACTTGTCAAGGTAAACAAAAATTAAAAAATTAACTTCTCGTTGACAATGATTCGAGCCAGTCCTCAATGCCCTGAATAGCAGCTCAATTCGTTGATACATAATGTTTTAGCTATCCTACGCAGCCTTATTAACACGGATTTTCTGTCCTTCAAGGACCTGCAACAATCAAGAAAAAACGAGATGGATTTGAAACTGTAAGCAAAGCACAAAGGTAGCACGGGATGCACGATTCACTAATATTTGAGTGAACTTTTTTCTGCCCCTTCCACAAATGGAAACTTTTCAATTCACCATAAGAAAAAACTATCACACTTATTTTCCCACATCTTACAAAAAATCTTGCAGATAGGCCCCTGCCCATTCCTACCCTCCACCGTGTACACAATATCAGTGGTGTTGTGCATCCCATCAACCCCTTTAGTAACGCTATCTTGGTCTTTGCATATGAGAAATGGATAAAGAGTTTCATTTGTTATGTACGTGTATGCAACGTTCTCCCTTTCCATATTGGGTACTCCTAGATATTTTCACTATTTTTTATATTGAGGATTTGATGTTTACTTGAATAAATTGGAAAGAATTTAACTCGTAAATATGTTCATCTAGTCTCGGTCTCCATGCCATGGATGGGCATGTGACATGCGCAGCTCAAGCAGGCTGATGTAAGAATTAAAATTCTTCACTTGGACAAGATTTTTGGTGAACATACCGCATTATTAAGAGATGATATGGCAGCTTCCACATCCTCCTCCGAAGAAAACGAAACAAAGCCATAGCCACTTGATTTTGATGTCCCAGGAACTCTGGATACTTTTGCACTAACAACTTTACCCTTCTCAGCAAAGAAGGATTTAAGTGTGTCCGTAGTAACAGTCTTTGCAAGATTGCCAACGTAAACCTTGTGGGGACTGTCAGAAAATTGAGTTTCTTCGGCTTGCAGAAGAGATACATCCGTCGACGACAGTGGTTTCTCCGTTATATTTACCTTAATTTCACGCCCTCCAACTTGCTATTGCAAATACAAATTAGAAGACATCAATACCTGAGCGACCAAAGTGTAGCACAAACAATCACCCACCTTCCGATCTTAAAAGTCTTAATCTCTAAAACTTACTGTGCCATTTAGCTTTTCGGCGGCAGCGCTTGCGTCCTCAACAGACTTCATTGTTACGAACGCAAACCTCCTGCTCCTCCCAGAATATTTGTCATACATTACCTATCAACACAAAACAACACACAATCACATGCTGTCTTACACTATAAAGAACCTACTGAAGTGAACCATCACCAACTTCACAAACTCACAAAACAGGAGACTATAGACAGTTTTGGATTGTTTGCTAAGTGGTTTATGCAAATTTGTTGGAATTTAATATCACACCCATACATTCACTGATGAAGCGAAGAGGCCTTAGTCCAATCATAATTTCGCTTCAGAACAAAAATCAAATAATTGAACACAACCCCATCCATTAAGCAGCATTTGCATCTCACCAGTCACCAAACATAAATAATCTACTCTTTCATAATAAATTGGTTAATTTATTTCACAAACAATATAGTATTAACTTTTCTAGAATTAACTGAAACTAAAACGAAATTCAAAGTGATGTGCCCTTTATCCGAACACTACCACGGAATATTGAAAAATGAACTCAATAAATTAGCAGTTAAAAAACAAGAATATGACCTCGGCCTTCTCGACAGTGCCGTGCTCTTCAACGATTTTTTGGAGTTCTTCGTTGGTGACCGTCCGGGGAATGTTGCCGACGTACAGTCTTCTTGCGGCGACGGATGAAGGGTCCGCCGTGGCCACAGATGTGTCCTCGGCAACTGCATTAAATCTTCTGTAGGTAAATTTAAGAGAGGTGAATTGTGGCTTGATGGGCTGAAAACCAAGACTTGGGAGATGGGTTTTGAAGGGTGTCGTGGATTCTTGATGGAATCTAGGAGAAATAAGAAACGAAGACGAAGAAGAAAATGCAGCCATATTTGGTTAAGGAGCTCTTTTGGATATGGAGGTTTAGGGGTTGAGACTAGAGACTCAAATTGCAGAGATGGGGAAAGAGTATCGCTTGTTTATCTCTGGATTTTATCCGTTTTGGAGGCAATTATATTTTTTTCCTTTCATTTATTCTTCACAATATACCCTATTTTTTATTTTATTTTTTTATGTGAAGGACAGATAATTAGGGTGAATAAAAAAATATTTTATTAATTAATTATGACTGTAAATTTTTTTACATGTAAAAGTAATTTTTAGATGGGTAAAAGAGAGAATGAGATCCTCCGTTGTGTATGGAAATCCAGCAAATTATTTTCTTTTTCTTTTTTCTAAAGCCCTACACTTGAAGAATAGGAAAATATTTAGATTTGTTTATAATTGCGTTTCCACCTTGATAAAAATATACATTGTTATATTATTTATAGACAAACGTTTGTATGATAATGGTACAAGATAAATTTATTATAAAATTATTTTGAAATTTTAATTGTATTAATATATTTGATCAAAATTAATAAAAAGTATAAAAAAATTCAAGATCATTGTTATCATAGTATTTTTAATAAATAATTAAAAATTTTAACTATCTATATTATTCATATTTAATAGAAAAATACAGTAAAAGAATTTTAAAAAATAATGTATCAAATACTTGATAAAGAGTATAAGAAATTAAATATTGATTCATAAAATTGAAAATGGTCCATATCATTAATAATTTTCATATAACCAGCCTGGTTCGATTTCCTTTGGAAACAAATAGGAGGGAGTTATAAAGTTGGCTTGGAAAGATGGGTGTATGGAGACTTGATGAACTAACTTCTAACTACTAACCACTAGCATTTACCTATAAAAAAAATTGATAATTTTCATATAAAACCAATCCTTCTTTTAAAAAAATATTATCTTCATTCAAGGAAACTATGTTCGTTCGTTTTGAACATATTTTAATAAAATATAGATAAAGTAGATAAAAATAAATGTATTTTGATTTTTTTTTTACTTTTCTTTTTCTGTGAAAAAGATCTTAAGATAATAATCAATAAGATAAATCTAAATATGACAAGAGACAAAATATTGTATGAATCGGTTATATGGAAAAAAAAAAACTATATTTAGTATTAACTATTTATATAATCAAATTTAATTTTAAATAATATTAATTATATTAGTATAAGAAATTATTAATCCAAACAAGAACAACTTCAGAATTAAAAGAATATTTTATACTACATATATATATACCACAAAATACAAAACAATAAGAAACATGACTCACTTTACTCTAGCTCCGTTCATCTAAAGCAAACATTCATACGCAGATCAGAATCACTGTTTTCAGTTCCATTATTGGAGTGCTCCAAAGGGTGCAAAGGTCATTTAGTAGGCATTGCAACATGCAGTTGCATTCCTGATGATCGATCTACAGCCGCTGCTATATATCTCCTGGAAAGGAAAGGAGAAACTTAGATGCCAACAGCATACTTCAAAGACATGCTAGCTCATGAACTGTCCTCTCAAACTTTGCATATATTCAAGGGGCTTCCATGCCTTAAACATTCTTGAGCATCTCACTCAAAAGAATACTAGTATGAGCTGAGAAAATTAACATCTCAGACTACAACACTTGGATCTTGTTTATTATTACAAACACCAACAAATTCACACAACAAGCAGTCTTAAAACATCAAAGCATGCTATCAGTTCTAGCAGTCAGTCTCCTAAAGAAGTTGCTCGGAACACTTGGCATCTTGCTCCTAAACTTAGGATGTCTCATCACATACAATCCCCCCACCAGAACCACCACCCTCACCGGCGTCACATACAGCACCACCGCAGCACACAGACACAACACAATGAACAAGCTTGTAGCTCTAGGGTCCCTCCAGCTCAGCAATGCCTCAAACCTCTCTCCCTGCGTCGCCACATCCCCCACCACCGTCTGAATCCTCCCCGCCACGCTCCTCAGCCTGTCGTACCTCATGCGAACAACATCCTCCTGTTTCGAGCTAGGAAACGTGTCCAACTCCTCATCAAGCTCGTCCGGATGCACTGCCTCCGCCCACGAAAGCTTGATGTCCATGTGCGGAGGGTGCCTCGGCCGCAGCCTGTAGTTCCATAGCCCGATCAGAAACGCGTAAAGAAACAGAGTCGGAAGGATCAGCTCCGGGTACCATATCAGTATCAGAAACAGAATGTGGACTAATACAGAGGTCACTGCATTCTTCCAGTTGCACACATCTTCAAACCATCTGTTCATGGAGATCAGGCCAGAGAGTAGAGACATGATTCTGAAGAAATTAGCCTTACTTCTTCTCATACTCCACATGTGTGAGTCCACATCAAGCATGTACTCAACCACCTCTTTCCTCAAGGGGGGCTCTGCCCTCCCTAGCCTTGTGGCCACAATCTTCATAGCTTGGTACCTCAGATTCTCAACCTGGTTGACACTAAAAGGCTGCAAATAGTGCATCTTTGGGAGCAAAGGGTGGCCGTAGATGTACATCATGTGAGCTAAAGAGATGGTGGTGAATCTAACTGCTATCTGCACCTCTCCCATCTTCTTCACCCCTGATGGATGCAAAGCAAGAAGGGGGTACGAGTGTGTGTATATTCTGTTAGCCTCTAGGCTCGACAGCCTTATACGTACCTTCCCGATTCTCGAATCTCGTGCTGCTGCTGCTGCTGCTCCTCCTCCTCCTAAGTGGCAGTTGTCAAACACACCTAGTGTTATCACTGTGCATGGATCATACACTTCCCATGTGTACTGCTCGTTCCATTTGGGGCCAAAGCTGTCAAGAATCGTCCTCGTTCGCACCCACTTTTGCCCGTATTTCGCTACACAGTAAGCATCTGTGCTCCCTCTTCCATCCTTCATCTTCATTGGCAGCAGCCCTTGTGCTCCCAGTATCCCAACTTCCACCACCCCAACTGGAGGCTTCCACAGCTGCTTTGCAGTGGGCCTTTGATCGCTTATGTACATTGCTGACTCATCAAGAACATGGTACCCTCCTTCAAGGCACACTCTCAGGTGCACCCTACTCGAGAACCTGTGATCCTTCCTCCTCTCGCCTTCCAATCCCCCAAAACCGTGCCTTTCAAGATCAAACCACCGGGAGTTCACCGGCCTGTGGTCGAGCCTCTTGTCAAAAACAGTCAGCGGTAGGCTTATCCGTCCCAAAACCTCATCTTTCGTCTGGTGGATTTGATCCTCTACGGTCAGGATAAGGTGCTCCTCGAACGGCTCTGCTGCTACAAACACTAAATCTTCATTCCACATTGGATTTGCTGTCCTGTTTGGACAAATCCCTGTCCTCAGAACCTGGCTCCCCACCTGGGTTTTCACTGATACTTGTGGCAATCGGCCTCGGTCATTGGAAACTATGTCTTGAGCTTCGATCACGTTGACTCTCAAGTACCACAGCTTTGGTGACACGTAGACTTTGGACCTTGTGTTGACAACTCCCTCTCCATAAACAGAGGCAGCATCTGAATGCCATGCTTCTGTGAATGCTTCATCCGCTTGTGTCCCCATCCATACAGCCACCATTATCTCCCCTCGCCTTCTGTCGTCCAGCCTGTACCACTGAGGGGCAAGGGGGCTGTCGGGTGGGACCCTTGTTGGGACCTCGTTCAAATCGAACACCACCTTTCCAACATGCTCGTCCCTCCCCACAATCTCTTTGTCCTTGACAATAACTTCAAGAATGGATGATTGGATTCGTTCTTTGGAGAAGGCGAACACTTGGTTCCATTCAGGATTTGCCTTCCTTTCGAAATGTCTTGTTCGTCCTCTGTAGTTCCCCAGCTTTACTTCCACGTAAGGGTCGGTGGAGGAGAGGTCCTTGGCCTTGACTACTCGAACGTAGAGGTAGAACATCTGCTCGACCAGGTCCAGCGTTCTTTCACCATTCATCCGTGATCTTAAACCCCCATTAGGCCACTGCTCGCCTAGCTGGAGGTTCGTTTCTTTTACCTCGAAATCACGATCATGATCATCTTCATCGTGGCTAGGATGGACTTGTAAGTTTGGTTGCTGCATTGCCAATGGATGGCCTGGTTGCTGCATTGCCTGATGCTTGCGAATGTGATGAGTGGTCTCTGATAGGATTTCGCCGCTCTCTTCAATCAAATCTTGAAGTGGGACAGATTCAGTTAAGTGATGTTCAGTGTCATCAGCAGTTGGAGCTTTAGAATGAAGATTGGGAGACTTGTTTGTAATGTTTGAAGGATCAGCAATTGGGGCTTTAGGATGAAGATTGGGGAGCTTGTTTGTAAGGTTTGAAATATCAGCAATGGAGGGTTTAGAATGAAGATTGGGAGGCTTGTTTGTGAGGTTAGAAGAATCAGCAATGGGGGCTTTAGAATGAAGATTGGGGGGCTTATTTGTAAGGTTTGAAATTTCAGCAATGGAGGGTTTAGAATGAAGAGTGGGAAGCTTTTTAGTAAGGGTTGAAGGGTCAGAAACAGGACTAGAATGAGGGGGTGTTAAACCGGGGTGTTCAGATTCTGTCTCAAGATAGATTTTGAGGCCAATTTCACCTTTTACATATGAAAGAAATGACTTGTTTTCTAGGTGGAAAGACTGATAAACTTGGTCGCCTTTTCGGACAATATTGGAGGTAGAAATCCTTACTCTACCGAGGAAACTTGTGCCCTGAACTGGTCTCCTCTCATGGTACACAGAGACCTCAATACAATGGTGGTGAGAGTTTATGGTTTTATCAAAATCAAAGAGGAGTTTCTGGTTCCAAATGGGGTTGAGGTTTTTCGGGATGGTTTTCGTTCGACTAAGCTGATTCTGGAAATCGACTTCTACATATGGACTTGCTGATCCTGCACCATCTTTAGGCATCAGATCATGAGCATCAATGACTTCTACCACCAGCTTCATCCTGCTTTTCTGCTACTTTCTCTCCTTTTGAAGTTATTACCAAGTGGATGTCATCAAGAAATCTCAAATTCTGTTGACAATTACTATAAATAGATGCATGTTAGAATGGAAAAGAATATATCTGGTTTGCTGCAAATGAGTTGCTGTTTATAGTTTTTAGGACAGAAATTGAGGGAAGGTATAAAACTTTGTTTAAAAAGAGGCCATTATGTGTGATGATTTGTACTAATTTTAAATAAGTTTAAGTAATAGAGTGATTTTTCTACTATGGCCCTTTTTGGGAAACATTCTATTCTTCTAAATGCAGCAATGCTAAATATGTATATAAAAAAAAAAGAGGTAATTAAATAGGGAGGAATACATGCAGCAGTAGAAAGAAAAGCTAAAGTGCCAAGTATGTCTTTTCTGGTGCTGTTGTGCTTTATTCTTTTCTTGATGTATTTCCATTTGTCCTAGGTGAATCCTTTTTAGGGACTAATTGATCTTTTTTTTTTTTTTATGAATTTATTTACTCATTTATTTATCAATTGACCAATCAAAATCAATTCAAAAATCAAATAAAAATTTGTTTCACTATTTTTATGCATTTGTGAAATTTGTTTATACATAAAATGTTTTACAATACATTTTAATGATAACAACTAGTAATACTTTCATACCTTTCAATTCATATTCTCTATCCCTTCAATATTAATAATTTAATATCTTTTAGTGAAACAATTCAAATCCTTAAAAAAAAAAGTACTTTACCTTTTTGTTTCTCTATTTTTTATTTTTCTGAATTGATTAAAAATATTTAGTGAAATCTGAATTATGAACACACCTACTACTAGGAATTCAAACTTATAAGTAATTGAGATGTTTCACTATTATTATATATAAATAAAAAATAAAAAGTATTCCTTATTTTTTATTTTAATTACAAAATTAATATTTTATTAAATTTTTATTGTAAACTCAAAATATACAATAAAGTAACCATATCACAACCCCTAACCACATTGTTGTCATGAAATGGATATATTTGTTTGTTGTAGAGCAAGGTGGGAGGGGTGGGGGTGTTTAGTTTGTTAAAAGGAATGAAAATCATAAAGATATGAAATTAGTAAGAAATAGTAATGAATGTGTTAGTTATTATCGAGTTGTTTGGTTGGTAAATAAGATTTTTTTTTTATTTAGAGAAAAATTAATAACAAAAATTATAAAAAAAAAAATTGTAATAAAAATGTTATAAATCAATAAAAATAATTAATATAGAGAAAATATATCGGCTTGATAAGCTTAACGAGCCGAGCTGAGCCTGCACTACTCTGGCTTGCTCGAGTCGTATAACAGCTCTACTTCCAACCAAACATATCATCTTCATTCCACCCATCCCTTTATTTCAAATCTACCAACCAAATACCCATTAATAAAAATAAATTTAATTAGTATGTGATGAATTGACATTCAAGTTAAAATTATTTCACTTATTCATTTATTTATTGACTCTTACCATTAATTTTTATATATTTTGTGAATTTGGTTTTTTTTTTTTCCAAATGAAATAATCTCACGGGAGAATGTGAGGCATTACATTTATTATAAATATAAAAGAAATACGAATATATGCACTACGTTGTTCATAGAGATGTCAAACAAGCACAAATTTTGCCTATTTAGCACTAAAAATTAGAGAATTAGGTTAGAGCATCTAGTGTCATGTTTTATTGCCCGGATCAGTTAACATGCGGGCTGATCCGTTTAGCCAATTATATATATAATTTTTAATGCAGTTTCCGGGACTCACTCAATTCATTTTCAATTCATCAATTTTCAATTAACGAGTATAGGGGTCAACTTCTTGAGAAACGTGTGGAAGTTCTTATTTGTACTCATAGTTGGTTGCAAGACTTTGTTGTTGGTAATTTTTTTATTATTCCATAGATAATTTATTTTCATTTAGGTAATTACTACTCCATCCGTCACACAATTGTTTACACACTTTCATTTTCTGTACGTCCCACAATTATTTTAACACCTAATAAATGAAAATTACTACTTTAACTTTATACTCACACTATTCATATATTTACACAAAATTATATTGTTTTTACTTTCAAATCAACCAAATTTATTATTTTAATAATATAATTTTACATATCTTCTAATTTTTCTTAAAAAGTGTGCTCTCCCAAGGGTGAAAACACATTTGAAAATGAGGGAGTAATTTATATTCCCTCCGTCCCACTATAAGTTTCTCACTTTCCTTTTATGAATGTCCCACAATAAGTTTCTCATTCTATAAAAAACAACAACACTACTTCATATATTAATAAACAAATACCCTTTTCACAACTCTCTATTATTTTTTCACAATTTTTCATTATTTTATACAAAAGTCAACATGTGGCCCACCATATAATAATAAATAATACATTTTCTTAAAAAAAAACAAGAAACTTAAAAAGGGACCGAGGGAATATTTTTTATTTATTTCTGATGATATTGATTTGGAAGAAGAAGTTTTGTCATTGTACAATGAAGGCAATGCCCAAGATTGAGGAGTTTTGATACATTTATTAAATTATGAATTAATTATCAATGTTTGAACTATATAAACTATGTTTCGATGTAATTTTAAGAAATTTATGAATAATATTTGAATTTAAGTTTGAATAGTATTGTATTATAATTACAACTTTGTATTTTATATTAAAATGTATTTTTTTGAATTTTTTTTATTTTGAGTCTGTTAGTGGCCCAGGCCCACAAAGCAAACTATAAGAATTAGGATTAGATCCAATTATTATTGGTCCACTAAAATTATACCATTAAATTCGGAATCATCTAGATCCACAACTCTATAGGGTTGAGCCAAACCCATTTAACATATCGAGTTGTTTACCCGATGTTGTTAATTAGAGATGTTAAACGGGCCGCGGGCTGGCGGGCCGGCCCGTTTAACCCTGTTTTTTACAGGGTTAGGTCCGAGCATATGGTGGCCCGTATAAAACCGGGCCTTTTTGGCCCGGACCGGTTAGCCCGCGGGCTAAACGGGCTAGCCCGCCGGTTAACCGGGCTGGCCCGGTAGCCCGGTTTTTTTTAATTAAATTAAATAATTAATATATAATATAAGTTAATTAAATTTGAATGTGATTGTGGGCTGTGGAGGTGTGGGCCGTGGGCCTGTGTGCTGTGGCTGTGGCTGTGGGCTGGCCTGATTTCTCCTCACTTGTGTTACGTAATTGTAAACTTTATTAATTATATTTTTATTAATTATTAATTACTAATTCATTATTAACTAATAACTTAACTACAGATTAAAATAGAAAAATAAATAAATAAGTTAGATCTCAATTAATTCAAAACTTTTAGGGATGTGTGAACTTTAGTTATTAAATCATTAGTTCTATTTTATATTAAATTTTAAATTTGTAAAAAAAAATTACCCCGAGCCCGTTAGTGGCCCGTTTAGCCCGTGGACCGCTAGGGTTAGGGTTAGGTCCGAGCATTTAGCAGCCCGTTAAGGATGAACCGCTAAGGCCCGAGACCGTGTAGGCCCGGAGCCCTGTAGGGCTGGCCCTGTAGGGTTAGGGCCAGCCCGTTTAACATCTCTATTGTTAATATATCTAGGTGGACTTAGTTTTAATGCACAACCCAAGTGTATTTTTAAAAAATTACACAAAATACTATTGAAAAATTATACAAGTTATTACTGAAAAGTGTATCTTTAACGATGTAACTTTTCAATAATAATTTGTGTAACTTTTTAAAAATAAACTTGAATTGCACGATGTAACTGATACACAAGAGACTTAGTCATCTAAATGCTTTTGCAAAAGAACAAAATTTATTTAGTTGAGATTCTCAAATGTTTATCTTGTTTCAAAAAGATAAAAATAAGAATAGTACAATCTTGATGTGTTGACAAAATTTATAGTAATTAGGTTCACATAATTTTATTTAAAAAATATTTTTAATGATTTTAAAAAGAATAACTTATAATATTACATTTTAAAAACATGAGTCTATATAAAAAATATTAATTCGTACGATAAATTAAATTTAATAAATACAAAAACTCATAAATTTATGATGCTCCAATCAAATAATAATAATAATTCTTAACACAATTTTATTTCCCACCAAAATATCAAAGTAAATGATAATGATTTCTCCTTGGCCAGTTAAAATTGGGAAAAGAAAGAATACTCCTTAAAAAAAAAAAAAAAAAATCGCGGGCCAAACCGAAACGGGTCGGACCCCTAAATTTCCAAAAACAAATCCTCCATTGTTGAGTGTTACTAAAACCTTCCAAGAATTGCGGCATCCTTCTCTCCCAAGTCTCACCCAATATTACCCTTTGTAATATTAGGGTTTTTCCAGGGTTTTAGAAGGCAATCCCTTTCATCCCCTTCTCTTTCCCGTTACTACAGTTGCTAAACAAACCAATGGTGCGGTACCAAGGCCTCCGCCTCGCCCGCCGCTCCATCTCTTCATATCTCCTCCGCAACTCCGCTTCATTTGTACGTACACTGTGTCACTCTCTCTCTCTGTTTATTCGCGCGCGTTATTTAGACTAAGCGTTATGCCATAGTAACGAGCTATAATTGTATTATTGTAAATTGTTTCAGTTATGTGATTCGTTGTTGAATAAAGGCAGTAGGAGCTTGAGCACCGCACCATGCTATCAATCTAGGGTTCTTCTTAATTCCTATTTAGGTAATGGTATCTGGAATATAAAGGTGGACGGTTCCTTTTTTTTTCTTCTTTTCATTGAACTATGTGGTTCTGATGTTTTTTGTAATGAGATGCAGCGGGCAATGGTAATTTGTTGAAGTTGGGATCAATCAATAGAAACTTGGGTGCCGCAAGGTCTATTCACAGCACTGGTAATTATTTTCTCTGTTCTTGGCTTTGCAACTGTCGTCATACGTAAATATTGCAAAAGCATGAAATGCATCTCGATAACTTACCCACTGTTAATTAATTCATGAACACGATGGCATGTAGTAAACGAGTATTCGAACTCTTTATTTAAATTAGGTGGTTCTGTCTGCATGTGTTAAAAATCAAAATGCTAATCTTTATTTCCGTCTGGCCTTCCAGCTCAATTGTCCAAAGATTATTACGATATTCTTGGTGTCAGTAACAATGCAACTGCATCAGAAATTAAGAAAGCTTATTATGGGGTACTGTCTCATCACTTTTTCTTGAAAGCTTGTTAATGTATATAACTAAGTGGTTCCAATTCATTTTCACTTGTAATATGATTTCGTTGATTCCACAGCTCGCAAAGAAATTACATCCAGATACAAATAAGGATGACCCAGAAGCTGAAAAAAAATTCCAAGAAGTTCAAAAGGCATATGAGGTATACTTGGATTTTTTCACAGTTGAACTTCCAGATACTATGCTGTGTTCTTTTCTTTATTATATTTTCTTTCTGGTCCCATCTTTTGCAGGTCTTGAAAGACGACGAGAAGAGGCAGCAATACGACCAGGTTTTGAGCCCATATATTCCAACTATATACTGCTTATCACTAATAATTTTGAAATATATTTTAAAAAATGGATGACTACTGTTGGATGCATTTGTGCTCTTGGTCATGTATATGCACATAAATATGATGTAATAAAGTGTACTTTTAGTTGAAATTTAATGATATGGTACTGCTATAGTACATGTGTGAAAATGTTGTGGTGATTATTCCTTCTTGTTTTACTTAATTACTTTTTGCATAAACCTCCAGTGTTGAAAATGCAAGCAATGTGCTGCATAAATAAGTAAATTACAAGTTCTACTTATTTGGTGTATAACATTCTGACTTAATGTTCTGTGGCAAGTTGTCAGTTCCAAAATGTCAGGCTTCTGCAACTTCAAAGTGTTAATCTGAAATTTTATGCAAATAAATATGAACTGAAAAAATAAGCAAGTGTGTAGGGAAACTTGTGGTATACATTGCTTGTGCAGAGTAACGGGAATATAGGAGAATTGATTTTGCTATACTCGTTTCCTTCTATGTAGACATCATAGTTCTCCTTTTCCTATGATCTGACTGTTAAATTTCTTCGTTAACACTTATCAGGTTGGACACGAAGCTTTTGAAAGTGGTGGTGGAGGTCCTGGGTTCGGTCCATTCGAAAATGGGTTTAACCCTTTTGAGGACATATTTAGAAATTCTGATGTAAGTCTTTGATGAGGTTATCTCCTATTTTTTCTCCGTTTACGATTTCAATTCTTTTTTCAATACCTTTTTTTTAGTTTGTGCTGATAGTATGATGTGATTGGTTAATCGAGTTAGATGGTAGTTAAATGAATACACTTCTAGTTTCTAATGATAAATAGTGATATATGTGTGCAATGATATTTATTCATTTGTGCTGTTTATACAGGAAATGAAATTGGTATAACTTTTTCTTACTCCTGGTGGGTTTAGTTTATGTTATCCATCCTAAGCAATAATCTTTATAGTAGCTGTGATAAAGTGATGTAAAAGACTCAGAGGAGATATAGATTTGATTATATGGAATTATTCTAAAAAAACTGGCAATATCTCTTATATCAATTGTACAATACACCAGAATCTGGACTTTACTTCACGAGTTTTATTAACTATATAATGATGACCTAGATTTTTGCGAGTAGTTGGATAATATATTAATTAATATTTATTGAGTACCAGTGTACTCTTGTGACTCTTCCACTGTTGTTTATAACTTCCTGATATTTGAAGATTATCTAACTTCTTATTTTGCATTATTGCATACTCTATTTTGGAGATCAGATTCTCAACAACATATTCAACAGGGACATGGGGGGCGAACATGTGAAGGTGAAGAATCTCTTTCATGATAAAGTTGTGAAGCTGTTTTAATGTTAATGATTTCTCACAAACGCATACATTGACCGCAGGTTTCAGTTGAACTTTCTTTTATGGAAGCCGTTCAGGGATGTAACAAAACGTTATCAATCCTGACTGATTTGGCTTGCGATACTTGCGGTATTGGAATATGTGTTCCTTTTAAAATAAAATCAACCACAGTTTTTTTAGGCCCTTTGTGAATTTATTGTTTTTTATATTCAGTTTGTATTGATTTAGTATTTTATACATGACTAGAATGCTCCGTTTATTTACTCATATTATTCTTGCACTATATTCTTATGGTTCATTGTTTAGGTGGATCTGGCGTTCCTCCTGGGACCAGGCCTGAAACCTGTAAACGCTGTAAAGGTTCCGGCATGGTGAGTACCTTCAAATATCTTTTAAGCTAGCTCTGGCTTATGAGTGGTCTGGCTCCTTGTTGTATTGATGAATTAATACTGGAGTCTTGGTTTTCCTTGGCAGACTATATCACAAAATGGGCCATTCACACTTCAATCTACTTGTCCAAATTGTGGTGGTGCTGGAAAAATTGTGAAGGTATGTTGCATATTCCATATTGGTTCTTATTTACTAGAATATCTTCTGCGGGGATGGTGAATAAACAAACCAGTGTATAGTTGTCATATATCTTCCTCTAATCGGATTGATACTAAAATAGAAACTGTGTTTCATTTGCCCTGCTAGTGTAATATTATGTTTATCAATGTGAGACCTCCTCCGACTAGGAATTGAGTTGTTGCTGTGCAATTATCTGCACATTTATTTATATTAACTATTGCATGTGATGGTCAATATAAGGAAAAAGGATGTTGTGTGCATATTCTTCAAGTTAAACTACTAAATCCATGGGTTCCCCTCCAGCCTTTGGCATGTGAAAGCCTGAATATGCATTTTCTTTTATTATCAAATCACTGACAAAACTTGATTATATTACTCCCTCCGTCCCCCAAATGTATTCTCATTTATATGGGCACGGGTTTTAAGGAAAATGAGATAAAGTAGATAAAGTAAGGATATTGTGGAATAATTGTGGGGTCCACTAGGGAATAAAGTGATTGTTTGTGATTGGGGTACGGACGAAAATGGAAAGTGGGAATAAATTTGGGGGACGGATGGAGTACTAGTTATAGCTGATGAACATTGTTGTTTAAAGGTTGAAGTATAACTTTTATTTTAAATTTAATAAAGAGAACTTCTTTCAGAAAACTAGTCTTGATGTATTTTTGTGAACTGCAGTTATGTACATGCTGTGCATAACAGTCTGCTTTTAAGAATTGGTTTTTCAAAATAATTTTAATGTACAATTGGTAAATGAAAACATGTTCTCCGACCATACTTTATGGCGAGATATAGCAAACCCAATATGGGGTTAACGCTTATTTTGTCGGCTCATTGGATATGAAATTGGGTACTCAAACAACTTATTTCTTGTTGGCAATAGAGTTTCTGCAAGTCTTGCAAGGGTAAACGGGTAGTTAAAGGCTCAAAGACTGTGAAGTTGAACATCATGGCAGGTAATTTAATCTATAACTTCTATCCTTTTTGTATGTTGACTCTGTTTCATTGTGTTAAACATTAACTTCAGTGGTTTCTGAAATTTTGACCTAAATTGTTTGGCAATCTTAGGGCATTTTCTAGCACAGTTCTCCATAAACAATCAATCATGAATCATCTACTTTTTACAATGAAATTATCCGCTATCATCTATTTTTTCAATATTCTTATCTCCCACATATATACAAAATCCAAATATTTACTGTCATGGATTTCAAATCCCACAGACCCAACTCAAACATACCATTAATGTTATAAGTAAATTTTGGATGAAATTACAGTATCTTGGGCTTCCTGTTATGAATTGTGGATGATTTTGCTTCAGCTTCCTGATTCATTTAACTGTTATCCCTTTCCCCTGTACTGTTCAGTAATCCAGGTATGAGTTGACTATCCCTTAGCAAGCCACTTTAACGTTTGAAACTTTATTCACGTGGGCACTAATTTCAAATAACCTCTGAATGGTTGAGTCTTGGATTGCTTTCAGGTTTCTGTATGGTTTTAAGGGATAAAAGAGTGGTATAAATAAATAAAACCTGGTCTTGAAATGACATAGTCCTGCACATTTTTATAATTTAAATTTTTTGCGCAAGGCTCATGTGAGTACAATATATTGATTTTGCATTTGTAGGGGTGGACAACAATGACACTATTAAGATTCCCAGAAGTGGTGGAGCAGATCCAGATGGACACCAGCCTGGTGATCTCTTTGTTATGATCAAGGTTGCTGATTACATTCATTATCACTTCTCTCTCTCTCTCTCTCTCTCTCTCTCTCTCTCTCTCTCTCTCTTTCTTATATATATATGTGTGTGTGTGTGTGTTCATGCACATATAGATTGTAGTATTGTTTGAATGTGGTTGATAGTTATATGCTCGAGAATGTTCTGGATATATTTTGCAGGTCAGAGAAGACCCGGTGTTCCGTAGAGAAGGGGCTGATATCCATGTAGATGCAGTATTGAGCATCTCTCAGGTAATACAAGTGAATGGTCTATTATGGTATTTCATGGATATGGCAACAAAAAGTCTTATGATTTTAAGGTAGAAGAGTTATTGCAGCTATTAAAATTTGAGTAAAACTCAATTGTTTTATCTTTGATAATTTAAACTTATATGTCAATAAATGAATCTCCTGTAACTGGTAGTTAATTTGCTTCTATCTTTTCTGCAGGCAATTTTGGGAGGAACAATCCAGGTGCCCACTCTGTCCGGGAATGTTGTTGTTAAGGTTTGTCCGAAGTAAATTCTCCAATAGTCGTGCAAGATAATTTTGTCGCCTCTACTCTTGCTGAAATTTACTTGCTATTTGATTATTGTCTGTAGGTACGACCGGGTGCTCAACCTGGCCAAAAAGTTGTTTTGAAGAAAAAAGGTAAGAGTTATATATTGAATTGTTTCTTGTTTTGCATGAAATAAGTATTTAAACATCTTCTATTACACTATATAGATGAATGACATATGGGCAGTGTAATTAACTAGGAACCATGAGATTATAAATGTAATTAATTGCACTGCATACGTTTGTCGTTCACCAAAGTAGAGTAACAAAAGATGTTATATCATTGTGTAACAGGAGATCTTATCTATTTTTTTCCCATTATATTGATAAAAATATTTAGATGCGCTGTAATACTTGTTAATCACTGTGCAGGGATCAAAGTCAGAAACTCGTTTTCGTTTGGAGATCAATATGTTCACTTCAACGTCAGCATCCCAACGTGAGTTAAACTATGTTTACCTCTTGTCTCTCACAGCTTCCTGACTTTTCTCTGGGTTAATTTGAACCAGTGTGAAACTACAGTACCTGTTATAAGAGAATTACACGATAAGGATGAGATACAACTGATAATTTTCTTTTTTTCATCGTATCAGAAACTTGACGCAAAGGCAGCGAGAATTGATTGAGGAGTTTGCCAAAGAAGAGCAAGGAGAAGATGATGGTAAAAGGGCAGCTGCAAGTGCGTCGGGCTGAGCAGTTGTGTTTTAGCAAGGCAGAGAATATACGCAAATTAATATCTCAACAGAGTTTTGGAAGGTCAATTGAGTTGAAATAGGTAATCTATTTATGTTATTATTATAATGGCTTGTGAGAATTTATTTATATTATATTGTACATACAAACCTTAGTTTACAAGAAGATGCAATCCACTTGATTTTGTTGGTCCATGTATTGACAGATCAATGAAATCCCTAATAACTGATTCAATAATGCAAGTGTTATAAATGATTTTTCGTTTTTCTTGATGAATTTTCATCATGTGCTGAAAACTTGATAAATGTAAATGTTATTGTATTTTAGAAGATGCAATTTTAACTTACATATATTTTAATGAAAACTTAAGATGTGTTGGCAGCAGTTTGAAGTACTTTGGGAAAGTAAAAGTTATTTATTGTTCATTCTCCTTTCAATCGAAGAATTTCCGAACATTCCTTAATATTTTTGTTCCCTCTAGTAGTGTTTACAAACACCTTATTATTCATTTTCCTTGCAATTGAAGAATTTACAAGTCAAATATGATCTGTACGTCGTTAGTAATGGGCAAGGGTGTAGAGGTGTTACACAAGCCGAACGAGTTCGAGTAGTGCTGACTCGGTTTAGTTCGGCTCAGCTTGTTAAGCTTATTGAGCTCGACTTGACTCGTCAAAAAGGGCGAGCTCAAAATCGAGCTTGATTGGTTTAGCTTGAGTTTGAGTTCGAGCTCAAAATTTATGAGCAAAGTTCGATTCAGCTCGACTTGAATTAGAATATTCTGAAAATATATTTAATTGACATTATATCAATAACTACATAATTCACCATATTTGCATTCTCATGGTTCAATAAAAATAAAACTATCATCGATTCATTAATATGAGTTATTTGAAAATTAAAGTTATATTATTATGTAAAATATTATAATTTTACATCCTACATTATATAATATATACAAATAACTTTTATTTTATAGTCTACCGAATTACTCCGAGCCTATTGAACAGAGTTGAGCAAATCCGAATTGGTTAAGCAAATAAGTGTTATTTGAGCTCGAGCTTGGTTCATTAAAAATATTGAATCGAGTCGAGTCTTAATGAACCGAGTCGAGTTGAGCTCACGAGTGACTCATTTAATTTAACAGCTCTACAAGGGTGTGAAGATGTATCGTCTCGCTTCTTGGATTTTCTAGGAATTAAAAGTTTTGTACTCTAAATAAATAAATAAATTATATACATAAATTAGTTATACGGAATATATTTTAATATACATTTATTAAAATCAACACTACATATTTCCTAGAAAAGTGAGTGTTCTAAAATAATTTGCCCTGAGGTGAAAGTACAAACATTTTTTTAATTAAACTTCATAATGCTCGTATAATTTTATAAGTTAAATATTCTTAATAAATTGGGTAAATTTTATATGAGAATGTTTATGATAAATTTATCATAAAATGATTTTAATGCATATCATGCATTTGATTAAAAATATAAAAATTTCTATTAGGAGTATAAAAAATTTGGGTAAAAAAATATATATAACAATTATAATATAATATCATTAACCTAAATTTTGTATACCTCTTGATGGATATTCTAATACTCTTAATCTAATACTTTAAAACTACTCTCTCCGTCCATAATAAATGGTCTTGTTCTTTTGCACGTGGTTTAATGCAATATGTTGGAGGGTATTTTAAGGTATTGTGAGGTCCGTTACGAATTTAAAAATTGTGTATGAAAAATATACAAACATACTTTTCATACAATTTTTAAATTCGTAATCGGACCTCACAATATCTCATAATACTCTTCGACATATTCCATCAAACTACGTACAAAATAACAAGATCATTTATTGTGGACGGAGAGAGTATTTCATAATATATTTAATATAAATTATTTTCATATAATAATCTACCAAATAAACTAAATGAAGTTAAATATTGAAAAGCATAAGTGAATTTAATCTTATAGATTTTTTTTTTTATTTTTACGGAAAGAGTAATATATTGATCAAACAGTCGAAAAATCGGCAATTACATCAGGAATAATAGAATCTGGAATCTGAGAAGAGAAAAAATCAGCATGACAAGAGAAGCTAAATAATGCTAAACGGTGAGCAACAATATTCCCTATTCGTCTAGTCCACCGAAATGAGATGTCCGTAAAGCATGAACGAAGCTCAAAAATTTCAGCCACCACATTTCCAAAATAAGACAAGTCAGGCCTTGGATTTAACAATGCATTAATCAAAACCTGAGAATCAGATTCTGCAATAACATTAGTAATACCAAGCTGCTGCAGTTTTTTTAAACCTTGGAGCATTGCTTGAGCTTCCGACACATCCACCACAATCTCCCTTTGTTTTCTCTGCCCAAAACACCATAGCACATGCCCAGCCTCATCTCTCAGCACCCCAGCTAAACCTGAGCCAACTTGACATCGCACTGAAGCATCTGTATTCAATTTAACCCAACCTACAACAGGTGGTTTCCATCTTTGCACATCATGGTCACAACTATTTACTCTTCTCCCAACTTCTGCCTTCCTATACTCTAACCAAAAGGTTTGAGCCTTACCTAAAACTTCATCACAATGAAGTTTCCCTTGACGGAATACAAGCTGATTTCTATTGTTCCACAATTGCAACAGCGAATAGCCAAACCTCTTTTTGATCCTGCTCATGCAAGCTATTCAAACACTCCACCAACCAATCACTCAAGCCATGATCATTTCCCAAGCCTGCTGGAATAGGCCTTCATAATGACACTGTTGTCCAAAAGGAGGAAACCACAGGACAATCACGAAGTGCATGCTCCACAGTTTCCATCTCTGTACCACAACGCTTACAAAAAAGATCCACATCAACAAATCGACCCACCAAATTAATTGAAGTAGGTATAATCCCATGGAGAACTCGCCACAAAAAAATAACGTATCTTAGGGGCTACATTCAAACCCCAAATCCGTTGTCACCATGCATTTGTCTCATGAGACAGTCTCAATCCAACTTCCTCATAATACCCAGACTTTGTAGTGTAAATACCTGACTTTGTAAACCTCCAAGCTAATACATCATTCGCCCCAAAGTCAGAAATAGGAAGCCTCGTGATTCGATGAATCTCTTCAAGTGAGAATCCTTGTTCTAACCCCTTCAAATTCCACGTTCGAGTACCAGGATGAAAAAGATCAGCAACAGTCCACTCATTAATCTGGTCATTTCCCTCGGATTTCACCATCGGATCTCCACCATAAAAAAATCCAAGGTTCTATTCGTGCATTAATGGATCGTCCATCTCCCACCACCCACACCAATCCCTTCTCCAAGAGTTTTCTTCCAGCAAGAATACCGGCCAAAACTGGAATTATATCCCATTATAGTACTTCGAAATCCACCCCTCGGAAAATAGCGGGCCTTTAAAGTACGAGCTAGCAATGAATCACCCCCTGCAACAACCTCCAACCTTGCTTCGCAAGCAAAGCTCGATTTAAAGCTTCTAGATATCTAATCTCCAAGCCTCCTTCTCAATGTGGTTTACATAATTTCCCCCAAGACAACCAATATATTCTTTTCTCCTCATTCTTCTGCCCCAAAAAAAACCGTGCAATAGCCGACTCAATTAAGTGAATGATCTTATAAAATATTGTACCTTCATCTGTACATTAGAAATATAAAGCTTTCTTTTGCCGGGGCATTATTATTAAATAACATACTTAAAAAAATCATACATAAATCCACTTTATAAATATTTTTATAATAAAATTCATATGTTTTAGTAATAACTAGTGCCTTTAGTGATAACTAAATTTTCTTAATACCTTTCAATACTCTTTAGTAAAAATAATTTATACCTTAAAAATCTAACATAAATATTTTTATAATAAAATGCATATTTTTAGTAATAACTAGTGCCTTTAGTGATAACTAATTTTTCTTAGTACCCATAACTCATACTCTTTAGAAAAAATACTTTGTAACTTAAAAATCTAATATTCACTCTATTCTATTTAATAATTCCACTAATAAAACGTTCAATTATAACCAAAATTATCTTCCAAAGTACCTTAAAACATCTATACACAAGACATTTTTATTTTTTACAACACAACAAAATACAACTTTCTAAAGCACATTCCTCATTGAGACTAATCTAAAACACTCTTAAAAAACCTCCTTCCCGGGTTTTATATAATTACACATAACTCATAAGATCAGGAGTAAGAGAGAGATTCAAAAACTCATCATCAACATTTCTCATACACCTGCAAACAAAATCATTTTCCGCACACTTCTCAAAATGTCCCTGTGAACTATTATTGTCTTTAAAGAATGCATAACTTATTGCTATTCAAAACTCCAATTAAGTTGAGAAACTACACCTTTAAAGAAAGGAAGAACCAAAAAAGTTTAGTTAGAACTTAGAAGAGAGCAATTGGGGTCTCACACTACTCCTTTGGATTTTGTTTTTAGCTTCTTGGCATCCAAAGAAGCCAAGCCCGATCCTAATCCAACAGGGGGGGCTTGATCTTGTTCCCCAGACTTTCCTTCAGGACTTTGAACCCCGTTTGAAGATTGAACGTCCGGTTCTTTCTTCCCTCCGTTCACCTCATTTGCGTTTATGATGTTAAGGAGCTGAGCAAGTGGCGGTGAATCTTGCATAGGACCACTTTGTGGACGTAACAACAAACCCCTTGCCGCTGCTTTCTTCCTCACTTCAGCAGCAGCTTTAGCAGCTCTTTCATCCACCCCCCTCCCTACGACAGGGCCAGAATTACCAGAGCCATTATTTACAGCAGCTGCTTGAAATGCTTGGATAAGCTCTGGACGAGCCTGTCATGCAAATAAAATTTTGTGTAATTAAGAAAAATATAACTCATTTATCAATTACATATATGGGGTAAGTAAAAATATGCGCTTCAAATAATTGGCTTAAACCAACCAATTAGGTTTCATACATACACCACTAATAGGCTTAAACTAACGCAAGAAAATTTAAATTTTTAAGGTGAAGAATTTTGTGTGTATAAGGAAGTTCATTAAAAAAAAATGTCTCATATATGAGTCATATGTATTAGAATATCTTTAAGAAATTCTGAATTTTTAATGAACTATAGTAGATCTAACTATATCTATGATAGAGTGTTAGTATTAATAGAGGTGGTTTGTAGTAATCATTAACCAACCAACCAAAAGGTTTTAATATATACTTAGGTATAACCACAAATTTAATCCTAAATTTTGCATCATCGATCAACAATTTAAATTTTCCAATAAATAGATGGCTCCGCTTAAAACATAAAATATGTTCTACTCTTTTCATTTATACCAAATACCAGAAAATACATGAAAACTAGCAGCAGGAGAGGTGCATCTAGTGAATACCTTTAACATATTGATGGCCTTTTGAGCAGAAGCAGAATTCAAAGCCTGGCCTTTCTGCTTTTGTGCATTTGCCTGTTGACACAAACAATATCATTATATCTTCACTCCAAAAAAGTTGGCATTGCAATATATGATATCCATTGACCAATAAAACAGAATTAGGAGGCTAGAAAATTACTTGCATCTCCCTCATCTTAAATGTGTTTATCCAGTTCTGAGAATCCTTCGTCCTAGAGTCATCCTCACCGAGTTGTTTCACAAGAATATCATATGTTTTCTTCTCATGCTGCCATAAAATCAAAGCTCAAATATCAACAGATGTTCAAACCGTATACCATATGCTTAATATAGATATGAAGCTTAGCAGTTTGTTTGACCTGGTGGGAGAGCTTAAAGGCTCCCATACAGTTAAATGCAATTGCAAGAGCGTGATAGCACACGGCTGTTTGAATGTGTTCCTTTCCTAGCAGTCTTTCGTTTTTCTTCAATGCTTCTTGTAAATATCTAAGGGCAGTATCCATCTTCCCCATATCTTGATACATCATAGCAACATTTATTAACGTAGCAGCAACATCGGGGTGATCTGGGCCCGACGAGAAACTTAACAAAAGCAAAGCCCGTGACATATGACGCAAAGCAAGCTCCGTCTGGCTAAGACCATGGTAGAAGAGTGCCATATTCCCATAACTGCAAGTAATAATATACTTTATTAGCATTAGTAATACAATTTTGGTAATGTAACACAGGTAGTGCACACCAAGATAAGGAAACAGGGGAAGGATTTATGCCTGTGAGCAGTGTCGGGGTGGTCCAATCCAAGACAGCGTTCATTTATTATAAGTTCCTTGTGTTGTTGCATTATTGCTCCAGCTATATCTCCAGCATGATATAAGACCATGGCCAAGTAACTGCAAGCAAATGTGTTCCATAACCAGGAAAAGTTAATGAGTACTAAGTTGATGAAGAAGATATCTTGCAAAATACTTATAAAAGATAAAACATAAAATCAACATATGCAGGTTTGACAAGAAGTACCGGCAACAATTTGCAACCTCTCGATGCAATGGACCAGTGACCTGCATTAAAAAAAAAAAAAATTGATATTGGTTATATCCCTCCTTGATACCAAGAGATCATATAAATACTAAACAATAATTATTGTACCTGCTGGAGGATTGTGAAAGCTTCAGAAAATAAATAGTACGCCTCGCTAAGCATTCCCTGAGAAAGCAATTAAAGATTATCACAATTTTTATTATAATAAAAGCACTTGATTAGAAATATGTACCATGAACTTTGAAATATTTATAGACAAGGTTGGAATGTTATTTTCTTGCCCTTTGTAGATAATGTGTAGTTATTCATAACAGAATTGCAAGACATTGACAATGTGAAGGACTTTAGACTAGCATAGTTTCCTAACTTACAGAAACATAAACTAATAAATTTATATTCAAGAGTTTCTTTACATGTCATCATAACAACCCCAGATAGCATACCTCTGCTAGTTGAACTTTTCCAGTTTCAACCAGATCCTTGGCTTCTGAACAGACTGGAATAGAATGTTTTACAATCGGTTGAAGATTCATTATATCCGAAACTTGGAAAGGTGCAACAGCATCAAAATCATACTTGTGAGCAGCAATGCTGATTCCAACCTGATCAGGGGTCAAATACCCAAGAATGGACACAATCAATTGTTACGAAGAACTTCAGCACTAAAAACATATAACGAAGCCAGGAATAATACTTCCTTCTATCCAAGTACGAAAAATGCCAATTCGGTACCAAAATTTGTAGCACCAAACTAAGGGAACTCACAGTTTTCTGAACAAAATGTTACCTTTTGGCACAGATTTCTTATAACTGAAATTTTCTTCACCCGCTGCCTTGCATCTTCTGGCAACTCAAACTGCAAGGGAGATACTTCAGAAAAATAAACATGCAATTCTACCAAGTTCGATGTGGATGGAAAAAAGTAAACGAAAACGAGATACCTTGTACTTGAGTTTTGCAAATTCCTGAATGTCAGTCCACAAACTTTCAGAGGTAATGCTCAAATACGAGGACTGCTTCTTGCTCACATATCCTCCATTTCTTAGCTTAGTTTGTCCTTTAGAAGACTTTCCTGAAGCATGATGTCCTGAATGAACCTGTAAATAGATTCATAATTTCAAATTATAAATGTCAGGATATCTTATCACATGCCAAAATGCAAAGCAATAAGGAAACAACTCCTGAGTCAAGATTCAGTTAAAGCTTTTCCAGGTTCATCTTCACATGAAATTATTACATGATGAGAACTATATTCTCCATATCACACTTATCTGTTTACTAAGAACATACACACAGAGGAAACACTGTTTTCAGAGTTATCAACCTAATAAAATGTTCAGAAAAAAATGGAAAATTGAATAACTAAAGAAAAAATGTTAAACAATAATATTGTTCATGAGATATGAGCTTATCAAACATATCTTCATACTTCCTAAAAATTGAACTAATCAGGCTCATCCATGTTCAGTTTTGTAATGCCAAGACAAACTCAATATGAATTAATGCCCATTCACTGCAATTAGGCTATCGTTTGACAATTAGGTAGAATTATGCTTAGGCATGCTGATGTTATTTAAATGAAACCTTCAGAAAAGCAACTGTACTCTTTAGTACCATCAATTATTATCAACGTCCAACGATAATGAGAAAAGGTATTTCGCATACTGAGACATTAAGTAATGACATACACACAAAGAAAGAATGTGTTCCAATGAGGATTCCGTAGGAAAAAGTACCAAAGTAGGAATGAAAATCCAGCCAGAATTTTATTTTTCTAATCCTATCCTCTGTTAATGTTTCCACTAAGCTGAAAATAAAGCTTTTCAATTGATCTGGTGGAAGTGTAAGGGAATTTTACTCCATGCAACTAATATAATGTCAAGATCAAGAGGGCAGAATGTTAACATATAATATAAGATTGGAAGGCAAGCAAACACTTGGAAAGATACAAGAACCCTATTTATTTACCTTTTTTTTATTTTTGGACTGTGTGCTGTTTGCAACATCTTTAGCAGAAGCAGTCTGAACTTTACCAACAAAACAATTGAAGAAATGTGAAATTGCACTCGCAATATCATGATCCTCTGTATCTCTCAAGGCATCCTGCATGTCAAAGAGGCAATTTCATGAGCAATAAGTCAAATAACATATAGTCTGACTGCAAGTAAGATGGATGAAGCCATGTGCAACCTATGGTTAAAACTTAAAGACAACGATACAAATTAAAAAAGTAACTTTTCAAGTAAAAATTATGTACCCTGCACATTTTAAATAATCACAGTTTTGGTTTTAAGGTCAGCATAGTAAGAACCTAGAGTATCCCTGTAAATAAATAAATAAATAAATAAGTGATACTGTAATATTTGTCCTGGGATTCCCATTTCTTTGGCCAATACAAACAAACTGACCGGATGTTAAAAATACCATCTAGTCAACTAAGTCCCCTTAGTATCCCTTCCAAAGAGTAATAAAGGTCAAACTTAAAAGTCTAACAGAGTTAATATTTGGGGATACATACAACAAAATCTTAAACATGACAAAGGATACTGCAGAACTCGAATTCAGTAAAATAAAATTGTTGAACTGCAAGAGATAGAGGCCCACATTTATCAATTCAAGTCTGACTATATTATGCCTGGATATCATCATCAGTAGTTCCGCTTCCACCAATAATTAGCACTCAAACACTATTCAGTTTTCATCTAAGACGGACTTCTAGTGATTGGACAATTAAAGAGTAATCAAAAAATTCATAACATCATTTTGGACAATGCTTAAGTGCTGGACAATCTGTAAATCACCTTGACAATATGCTTGGCAGATCTGACAACAATTTCATTGGAACAAAGATCCCATAAATGAGGCATGTTTTTAGTCCCCTCAGCTACCTGAAAAACCAATAATGACAGATGAGAGCATATTGATTAGATAATGCAATCTCAAGTAAAGCACATCTTTCAAACCTCTTTCACAAAACATTGAAATTTCAATTTAAGCTACAGAGGATGTAAGGATACAATAAGAGAAAAGAGATGACAAATCATCAAGAGCTTGCTTGTTACCTTTCCAATATAACGAACATTGATACCATGTGCATGGAGTGCTTCAGTTAAAGTTTGTCCATCCATTGGTGACACTTCAAGGGTGCAAAGGTCATTTATGAATTTAGGCAGTGCAACATCTTTGAGATATAGACTTGCTTTCCGCACATTTTCCTCATCTGCAGCTATCTCCTGGAAAGGTGAAATTTTAACAAAACTTCCCAAGAGCAAAATGCCAACAGAAAATTTAAGATTATATAAGCTACCTCTGGATTCCCAGCTAGCTTAAATTCAGTAAAAACATTAGGGTTGAAGAGAATTTCTTTCCTAGCATCTTCAGTCTTGGTGCAAGAACCACCATCTTGAAACTTCTGCTTTTCACCCTCTGCAGTATCCTGTTGAAATCCATTTATAGTTATACCAGAAACTATGTGAACCAAGAACATATCACAGGCAACTAATCCAAGAAAAAACCAGTACCTTCATCAATCTTGCAAGTTTTAAGTTGACTAAGTGCAATATCTAGCATATAGGCAAAAGCAAAATTATTTGGTGATTCATTGCAATAAGTTTTATACTCCTGTCCGTACTGTAACTATTCAATGCAAAGATTGGATTCTCAGTGAGTACATATTGGGTACACAAGTCATTTCACATGAGTTGATAAACTTATGGTCAACTGTTTATGCATCCTCTCAAACTTCACAAGCAGTGTTGATCACCATCAGGATTTGAGTGGATATATTAAAGGGGCTAAACATGTGAAAAGGAACAGTAAATTTTATAGTCAACACATACAAAATAAATAAATAAAAATTAGCATTAGAAGATAAGAACATCATATGAACTAAACAAACTGCAAGCAATCATATCAAGAAAAGTTGTGAAGAATAATTTCAACTGGTTAAGCAGGCCAAGTGGTAGGCACAATTAGCAGAGATTAAATTCAACAGAAAAATAACATGTAAAATAAAGTATTCTCTTTTCAATTGGTTCATATGTCAAATCCTAGGGATTTTTGCGCATCTGAGTCAACTTAATCTAAAGAAAAGATAATACTTTATATGCAACACCAATTATTTTGAATTGAGAAAATCTTCTCAACATGTAATTTTTTGTTATGCGGCTCAAAAGAAGTATTGATATCAGAAACTCTTCTCCCAAAAATAAAGCAACAAGAGCGTGCAATATGGGGTTGCAACCCTGATTTACACATTTATCTGTGGGTACGCAAGAATCCAAGAGGACAGAAACTCTGCAGCTTATCTCATTAAACTATGGCACATTACATAAAAGTGCCAGTACACAATGCCAACTAAAACTATATTAACATTCTCATTCCTCAATGAGGAGATCATTCAGCAGCAATAAAAGAACAACTGAGATGCTATTGCATATTTTCAGACAGGGTTGAATAAACATGGAAGGTTTACTAGGTCGGAGTTCATTTTCCTAACAAGATCCATTCTTGTAAAAGCTACTTTCAGGTGAACAAGTTATTCACAAAAGGGTACCTGTAACTGTCCGTCGCTTGCTGCTGATGCAGCATTTTCCTCAGAACTCACAATTTCTTCAGAATTATTGACGTCCATAGAATCAGAAGCAACATGATTCTCTCCTGATTCACACGCAAGGCTAGACTTCTCACCTGACTCGGCCTTCTCATGCATAAAGAGGTAAAGAAAGATCATAAAACTATTCAAATTATTTAACTTGGAAGTCATGCAGAAGTGGGAGCAAATCTTACATGGCAAAAGGCAGTTATAAGTTCAGGCCTCAAAATACAAAATCTGGAACCTTGTCCAGTATAGTTTTCATCACGAGGAGTGACCCTCATCAGGTCCAAAAGATAATGCCTGGGAAAAGTCAAAGCAAACAGCACAAAATGAACATCGCTAAAATTTTGAGCAGAAAAACCTAGAAAGTTACATCTCCAATGCTACTACAATTGCAGAAACAACCTATAAAGAAGAACACTTACTCATAATAATTCAAGTATAGGTCAACAAAATGGATAAGATGGCAAGAAAGAGCTAGTACATAATGATCAATCTTACCAAAATTTAAGTCTAATATTACAAAACTTATCATGAAGGAACAAACTTTGAGCAACGAGGCAGTCAGAGATTTCCTTTTTACCAATTTTTCAGACTCCAATACAAACCAAAAAGAAGCAAGATAACGTACTACCAAATACCTGATTGGTGAAACTACCAATTTTAGGCATGATAATATTTTCTAGCAGCGTCCAACAATCCATCAAATAACAGAAGATAATTGAGTCGACTAATGAGAAAAGGTGCTAAAGAAACTAAACTCTAAATCATACCTGTCATCGCTACCAACAATGCCCTTGCATTCAACTGGTGCAGCTAGCTTAACAACATTACCAGATCCATCGAGCACAGAATGCTCCTTCAGATGAAGGCGTTTGGCAGCTTCCAGTACCTGGAAGATAGTGAATTCAACTATTACAACTGGGATAATTATGAGTTGCCAATATCATCCTTCCAACAACACAAAAATTTAAGTTGAAGAGGAAACCTAATTTAATGTATTATTTAGGAAAAGGACTACAGTGGCCTTAGCAAGGAAATGGTAGCAGCCATTTTACAAGTCAGAATAATTAGCCCAGAGAAGTTGCATTAATAGATTTTCCTTTTCGTAAGTACTTTTTTAAGCTGACAATTTTTTAGCGGAAGGAAACAAATAAGTAGATAACAGATAACACATACAGATGTAACTGTGGGTAGTCTATAATAAACGACAGCACACTATATTACCCTGGAAGTAATACCCAATGCAGAACAGGCATTATGAGAATGCTGAGTGTCTACAGACTAACAGTTGAGTAAACTAATAGAAGTTTCTCAGGAAGGAGATGAAAGATATATTAAGAAAGTCCTAGATGGAAAAATGCAATCTAATAGAAGTGAATGTGAGTATAACAACGTACAAGTTTACCTTGGAATGAAAATCTTCACTCCAGCAAATTTTCTTGCCATTGTCAACAGAACCATACAGAAGGGAGTCTGATTTATCACCTTGAAGAATTCCAGGCAAGACGCTCTAGCAATAAAATTAAATTTATATTCAGTAAACGAAATATATGCAATGGAATCGTCTTGCTCCCATCATGAGAACTGCAATTTTTAAACTGACATGTAGCATGAAGTATCTGCTCATTCAGAACGTCACAACTGAAGCCAGATTGATGAATTTAAACACAGATGTGCATATCAAAGATACAAAAAACAATTAAAGCTTAACGGGAAAACTGACTTGTCAGAATAAAGCTTTAAATACACCCAAGCACATTAAAACATTTCAAATTTCCTCAAGAATCTGGCTGGAACTCGACTTGTCTAATATTATAAAGAGATGATGCATTTTGTTCAAAGTAGGTTTGGAAACAGATATACACCTGCGCTACCACTCTATGACCCCTGTAATCAATTATCGCCATCGCTAGATTGTATAATCCAGGAACATCAGCTTCCTGGTAAGCCTTGGTGCCCTTTAAGTCATTGTTAGCACTTGCATATGTGGCTTGCTCACTTTCAGCCAACTGAGCCTCTGCAGGCAAATCAGGGGACGATGCCTCAATGCCATTAGTATTTCCAGTATCTGGAACAGAAGATCCATCTGCATTACGAACTCCAGAAGCTCCTTTTGACAGTGTATCCTCCTTCACCTCGGAAGAATTCTGCAGTGAGACATTGGCCTCAACTTTACAGAGCTCTTCAGATGTCTGCCTATGGGGCAATTGCTCAATGTCCGTATCAACAGCAAAACTGAAGAATATGTTGTTATGGACATACCTGGTAATCAATAAAAAACAAATATCAGATAGTTATACTGCATATAGTCTGCATGGAGTCATGGGAGAAGTGCAATGGGTGGAGAGAGTTATGGAATTTGAAATGTGAAAGCTAGGGATACAACAACTAAACAGTTGCAATAAGGGACATCAATACACTTGCAATTAACAAGAAGCTCATGCAAAAGCATTCCAAGAAAAGAAAAAAATAAAATAGAAGATTGAATTTTATGGATAGAATGACAAATTAACAGATTAAAACTTGAATCAGTATCTCAATTCAAACGTGGGTTGGTTCACACTCCATGTTCTGGGAAATATTTTCCATTCGAAAAGAGGAAAAGCGTTTACATAGACTGAACATCAGAAGTAATTGTTACTTTGCTTAGTTTACTCACATATGAAAGCACTCTGGATCGGTTGGGTTAATAGGTGGAATGCATCTATTAATCACTCCAATAGCCCCATTAGTTGCTGCTTCAACAAAATCAGTAGTGACTTTGTAGAGTGCTCTATCTCTCAAGATCCTGCAAATAGGCAAAAGCAGTAAAATATAAGATATGAATACAAAAAAGGTGTTCTAGCAGGCAAATGCAATATAAAGATATCAAGAGGTAGACCTTTCCTGATGTGAAGCATGTGGAAACTCCCGACAAGCCTGCAATTCTTCATTCCAATCCCTCTGCATTCCAATCAGTTCACTTCCAAAAGAAAGCGTCAAGGAATTTTCTGCTCTGGCTGCATCACGTTTGTGGTCTGTAATTACAAGCATCCATTAGACAGTTATCATATAAGAGAGAAATGATAAAGATGAAAGCAAGACACAAGTAAAAGAGATAAAAATGAGCTAATCACACAAGGAAAACAAATGATTTGAAGACGGGCAAATTATTTAAAAGCTAAAGTAATATTGTTACAGGCTTACAGCTATATTAATTAATGTATTAGCATAATTTTAGTTCTTAGGGAAAAAACCCTTACATGTCATTACATCTGCATATCAACAAAAATAGGATAACTAGAAGGGGGAAAACAACATAATGGTTTGGCTTAATAAGCCTCAATCTACCAGCAAACATGATGAATCCAGCAGTAAGAAAATGAGGGTATGTTTGTTTTGGGATTTAAGGGGTCGTAGCAAGTCATGACTTTGAAATCCTGAGATGTGAAAACCTTGATGAATAGTAAAAGTGTGTGTTTGTTTTGGGATTTTAGTAGGGTAGGATGTTACTTTATGTCAAATCAAAGTGTGATAATGATTGATTTTATAGGAATAATAATAGGTATTTTATGAGTGTTGTGTTGGAAAGAGTAATAATAGGTTTAATAAGTATTTTTAGGTGTGGATTGAGTTTGGGATGTGAAATCCGGATGTTACATCCCAAACTCGTGTAGAGCGTGATCACAAAGTCCTACGTACATCCGTGCTAGTCCCAAAACAAACATACCCTGACAGATTATATGTGTACTATGGCAAAAGATCCTCAGTACAACTGGATGCTCTCCCTCACTTTACAACTGAAATCTTACTCATGATATAAACCATCTACAGCTTCAACAAATATTACCAAGTGCTGTTTAAACACCCATGGAAACCAAGGGCCTCTACTTCAGTTGTCTTCTTTTCGTAATATTAATTTGGCAACTGATTCAAATACACATATTTCCTCAGCATAACCATACAAAATAGTACAATTATTAAAAAATTCATCTATAGTGCAACAAAAATATAAAGTTTAGATATCTTTGCCAACTGACTTGGATAACAATATAAAAGTAAAATTGAGCAAGAATGTCAGAACAATATTACTCCTAAATCTTTAAGAATTTTTATAGCCAAAGAGAAAGAGATATCGATTTCTAAAAAAAAAATCAAAAGTAATACTTCATGAATTCAAGGATCTAAAAGTGACTGTGTCCAGTCCCCATTAGAATCAGTCAAAAGAATAAGAAAGCACAACATCTCATTCAATAGGATTATAATTAGGCTATATAGAATAATAAATTGCTCAACTAGATTAAGAAACATATCCTACTACCCAAGAGCTACATGACCCATATATGGTAGTAACATCTGGACTTGCCTGGAGCGTATGAACCAAGCCACGTATTTGGCGCCAATAAAGACTGAACATTTTCAAAAGGATGTGCAGAAGCCTTCCGCTCCAAAATTTCACGAAAAGCTTAAAAAACAACAAAAGCAAGTCATTCATAATATTTGAGATAGTTATTACAAAAAATATATATAAATATTAGGCTGGTCATAAATAGAGACACATTTATTACCTTTCTTGAACTTAGAACTTATCTTTTGCAGAATTCCTACAAGGGTTGTTGCTTCTGAAACATTTATCTTCGGCCTTGGATCAAGAATATTCCCAGAACTGGAATTAACATAGAACGACTTTGTTGTTCCTGTAATACAAAATTTGTTTCCTTCCAGTGTTTCCACGTCCAGATAAATTAAATCTCCAGAGAGCCTGATGTAATCAGAAACATATTCAATAAGTTAGCACAAAGCTTCAACCAACAGATATAAGTATTAGAATCAAGATAGCAAAGACAAAAGCCAATAGTTAAATGTATGAAAACAGTTAAAGAGTAAATAGGACCTTCTGTAGCTCGGAGGTGGGTTAAATGAAGAAAAAACAATACTTTCAGCATATTTAATCTCTTTGGGAGGTGATGGCAACAAACTACCAAGTGAACTAGAAACATTTTCCATAAACCCCAGAGTCTCGAGTTCTGGAACTTCAACTTTCACAACATCTACACATAGACATAGGCAATAGAATTCATAAATTTATCCAGAAGCAACATCTAAGTGAAAAAATGGCATATTTAATTAGATACTTGTAAAGCTAAGGATAAAACAAAGTGATTAGATATCACCGATCACGAAGTGACATATTACAAACCTCCTTTATTGTTAGCGGCACTTTGACCTGTTTCCTGTTGAAGGGCAAGCGTTGTGGACAAAGAAGCATGTAGTGTAGATAGAGAAAGTAACTCTCTTGTCCGATGAACATGAGCTCTGATGGATCGATCATCATATAATGCTGCAACGGGATAGCCTTAAGTTAAAAATATGATGTGTACTCATATATATTCCCAGTTATAACCCCTTTCACAGAAGATCTTTTTGGACCACGTGATGTACGCAAAATACACAAGTAAATAAGCAAATTTATATGTGACAGATAACAATCTCATCACTATCATATACCAAAAGGTAATTATGAATAAAAATAAGCTGCAACAAGAGTATTTAACGCATACCAGGAACCATTTCCAAGGAGCAACCCCCAGAAGTGATATCAGCAACTTCTGAAATCTCATTGTAATCCTCTAAGTGATGGACCGAACCATCCTTTGTGTGCAGTAACAACTCGTAGCAAGTAACAAAACATGTTTCTGGGGCATCAAGAAGAAACTGTCTTACATCCATTACGGAATCTCCGGGGTTCAACTGCAAAATTCAATTTATTCGGAGCAATAAAACAGGAATTTCAAACAAGGACAAGCATACATAAATCATATTCATATGTTTTGTTTTGAATTATCAATTTAGCTCACTTACTTGTAGCTCAAGCTTCTCTCCTCCTTGTGTTTTCACGGAAACAGGATAAAGATTAACTTCAGCTGCCATGAAGAGAAGAGGTCAGTGTCTTGTGTATGGGTGTAAAGAATGACTGTACATACACATGTTTCATGTTTGTGCATATGATATGCATTATCAGGTTTTAAATTGCTCAGGGAGCCCTCAATCCACATGTATCAGAGTTTATTATCCTAATGAGGAAAGAGGAATAATTAAAAAAAATAAAAAATTAACCCCAGCAGACAGTTGTAATTAGGCTACAGACATACAAGAATTAGAAGGTTGGAGAACACAATGACAGATTGTGCATGTCTTAAATAATTGACACTACAGTACATAAAAATTGCAATACAGAGTCTTCATTGGAAGGAAAAACACACGCAACAAAAAAAAAACTATAATGTAGTGTCGACATGCTGTGAATAATTACACACTTCAGAGAAAGTCAAATTTATACCACCAATAGACTAAATAAGGAAAAGAAACAACTTCATCAAGTATGACGTATACTGATAAAATGTTATAACAGAATGGTGCATGCGTTGCAAACCAAATCACGACATCCAATGTCAGTACACATATTATTTAACCATTTTCTTCATAGTCACCCATCAAGCAAAAGAACTGGAATACTAATGTTGTATCCAAAAGTTGGCTACACAAAAGACAAAATGGAAGATTAGCAGAAGGAGAAAAAGAAATGACATTTTGCAATTTTGACTAATCTATACATCAACATCAGGAACATGACTATGACCATCGATCTGTCAAAGGAAAACCAAGTCACTGGTAAAATGCATCGGTCCAATATTACTACCACAATAGATGTGAATGCCTAAAATCGGTGTAACCTTTGCACATTGAAAATGAATTTGGGGCAGAATAAAGCAGTGAAAAGATCCTGATTGAAATGCAAAATATTTAGGTTAATTCAGGTACCAACCACTGGTAAATATTGGAATAATTACAAAAGCTTCAAAGTATGTAGGGATTATTTCTCCAAGATATTTACTGCCACTATTCAAGAAATGCTTGGGTGATGAATGTACTGCAAGTTTATCTACCCATGCAGCCAAGCATCATGGACATGCTTGCGTTAACTTCAAACTCCAACCGCTAAACAATAATGTAATAATCACTAGAGCTTCAAAACTGGCTAACATAAAATGTTCAATATATTTATTAGTTATGATGTAGCCATCGATAAAACGAAGTGAGACTACACAACCCAACAAATAGACTAAGGACAACAATAGACCACCATTATACCCACCTTGCTTCACCGGATGATTCTCTGAAGAGTTATCATGCTCCTTCGCCGGATTAGTCTCTGAAGAATTATCCTGCTCCTTCACCTCTGACTTTGTGTCAGCCAATTTACTCAAGCTTTCTTCTCCATTAGCATGTGAAGCAGTGGAACTATCATGTAATGGAGCATCAGAAGAGACAGATGTCTCTGGCGATTTCACAGCACTTTCCTGCAACCCTTTACGATTCTTTCCCCTATTCGACTTCCCCGCCATCTTTCTCCCTCAAAACAAGAAAATAAAAATACAAAATTTTAGTAAAAACAAACACTGAGTTCAGAGATGAGGATTGACCATAAGAACTCGGAAACATATTATATGTGGGACAAAATCGCGTTAGACAACACTTTTTAAAGACAAACACACAAACTTTATCCATTACATTCCGATAGTCTTATTGACTGGCTTCCCCATTCAAAGAAATCCATAACGAATTACGAAGTTTTCACAGTTTTTTCCAGTTCCCATAACCATCATCTGATCTATTCAATCATGTTCATACCAGCTCCATATATGACAAACAACTGATAGGACCATCGTCAAGAGAATAATTAAGAATTAAAACAATGAAATCTAAAACTATGATACTGACAAAGAAAAACCCATAAGCGGTACAACATCTAGCTAAAAAAACTAAACTGTGGGTAACCAAAAATCCCAATGGCCGCTTCAAATACCACATGAATATTCAAATAAACAGAAATATAGAGTAACCCATCCACTGTCAGGTTACTCAGGTATCAAAGAAGTGTATAATTTATCCTTGGATTGACGTATTACCAAATGAGGAGACGTGGGAATCGCCGCCCAGCTGTTTGATTAAATTTCAAATCCAGAAAGCTGTGAACAGTGAATTCCTGAGGCAGGGTTTTGGGGTTTTGGTGGCTGAGGTTTTATGAATTTAGGGGAGACAGGAGAGGAGAGGCAGAGAGAGCGTGTATATGGCGCGTGTGATTGGGAGACGGCGGATTACAGCAGCTTTTATACTACTGTGTCCCCTCTCGGTTCTCCATATTTTATTTTTTTTAATAATTGGCATTTGAATTTAATTATTGTAGTTTAATAAGAGTTTATTCGTAATAAATTTATTTATTTTTAAATGCACTAAAGACTCCTAATTTATCAATTTTCATTATGGAAGGCTGATAAGTTACTTTTGTTTTGAAAAAAAAGTTTATACTCCTTCCCTCCCGATTAAACTTTGCATTTTGCTAGGCACGTATTTTAAGTATTTTATTTTGAATCAATGAATAAAGAGTATTTTAAAATAGGATTAGTCTTATATGCACTAGTTACATGGTACAACTCAAGTTCATTTTTAAAAAGTTAAACTATAAAATATACACTTTTCAGTAATAAATTGTTTAACTTTTCAAAAATGAATTAGAGTTACACCATGTAACTGGTGCACAAGGGACTTACTTGGGTGAAGGAGTATATTTCTTGTTTCATGAGGTCTTTGGGTAACAAAAACTTATGAATTTGTTAAAGCAGATTAATATTATCCATTAAAATATACGACGAGTCAGTTAATTTTCAATGCTATTAAGAACTAAGTTTCTATTAAAAAAACTAATCGCAATATAATTGTCAAAAAAAGAGTATGAGATAAAATTATATACTTTGAAAATGTATTTGTTTAGGGATGATAGTTGATGGGATGTGGATTGGTGGATATAGAAAGGGAGGATGAGAGTAATCTAGTTAATAGTAAATATGTATTTGTTTAGGGATAAAGAAGTAGAAGTGGGTATAACTTTATGTCAATATTAAAGTTTGTGTTGTATTATTTTATTAAAGTAAGTTTTTTGTGCTTAATGTGCATTGTGCAACTCATGTGAATTCTTGGAAAGTTGTCTTATTATTATTGAAAAGTTATATTTTTTTATACTGAAAAGTCATTTCTAGTTAGGATAATTTTTCAGTAAAAACAAAAGTGGCTTTTCAGTATTAATAAGTATGACCTTTTAAAAATGCATTTGACTTGCTCACTAAAACTGATGCATAAAAGACTAAGGGTGTGTTTGCAAAAGATTAAAAAAGTGTAGAATCACTTTTTCTTGGGATAAGTTGGGTCTCACCAACTTCCCAAAAAAATGATTCTTCACTTTTTTAATCAGTTGCAAACACACCATAAGTGTTTCTTTTAAAACACAAAAAACGACTTTTATAATCACTTATTTATTAAGTTATCTCTCACAATTTTTTAAAGATAAGTGATTTTAGAAGTTATTTTAAGTGGTTGCAAACGGACAAATAAGTCATTTTATTGTTGTTAATTAGTGGGGCAAAGATTGAGTGAGATAAAATAGGATATGATAAGAAAAACTAAAAGAGAGAATGAGTGAATAGAAGTAAAGTAGGAAATAGAATGAGTGATTAGAGAAAGTGATGTAATAATATATGATTGTATAAAAATTGATGTATTATGTGGGATGGATGTAGAGCTGTTAAAGTGGGTTGAGACTGTTGGACCAACCTGTCTCGCCATACATAAAAGGAGGGTTGGACTATTTCTTAGTCCATGACCCAAATAGGTCAGCCTTGGACCTCAAACCTTTTTTTATATATAATGATAGTTAATAAGGGTTTGTTTGTTTTGAGACTTAAGTCTGGTAGCAAGTCATTACTTTTAAATCTTGTGATGTAAAAATCTTGATAAATGGTAAAAATATGTGTTTGTTTTGAGATTTTTTGGTATGGTGAGATATTACTTTATATTAAATCATAGTGTGAAAATGATTGATATTATAGATATAACAATAAGTATAATAGGAATTTTATGTGTGTTATGTTCGAAAGAGTAATAAGGTACTTTTAGGTGTGGATTGAGTTTGAGATTTAAAAATCGAATGTTAAATTTCAAACTCGCGTGAAGCATGATCACAAAGTCCTACATTCATTCGGGTGAATCTCAAAACAAACATACCATAAAAGAAATTATTTAATTACTTAATTTTGATCAAATTAATATATCATAGTCTTTAAATAATTTTTTTAATAAGAAATTTCAAAAAATTAAAAGTGAATTGGTTCATCTGAACTCGCAACCTACTAACAAATATGTTTGATTGGAGGTTTTGTAACTCGTCTCACCCTATCAAAAAGATGGATCTCTGCGAATTTTGGTCGAGCCTGGCCTAGCCCGCTGTTCCACCTGATAGATGACAATTTAGGTGGATAGATTATTAAATGAAGATTAGAATGTGAAATTCAAAATAGAATGGAATTTGAAATTTGTACATTTTTTTCCAAACAGTGTCATCTTAAATAAAAATTATACTATTTTTTTCAAAATTGATAATAATTTCGGGCATTACGAAACAATATTGTTACAATTAAGAGTTTGTTAAAAAAAAAAAAATAGAGCTTTTGGAAATAAACTAGAAGTATCTTTTTTTTTTTATCAAAATTTAATAGAAATAAAATTTAGAGGATATTTCCGACTTCTTTACACATTACCCAAAAAGAAATGGGTGAGAATAATACAAGTGGAAATGGAATTTGGAAAATGGGCTTAGGTTTATTTTAAACTTCACCCTTTGGTAAGTACACCTCATCAAAGAAAATTTAAAATACACATATGGAATATGTCATTGTCTTTTCTTTCTCATTTATTAACTCAGATTATATGCACCCATTTTCGTGGGAAACCTACAGAAATAAGTCTATTATGCATCAGGTGCACCATGCAACTCAAGTATATTTTTGAAAAATTGCACCATTTATTATTGAAAAATTACACTATTAAAAATAGGTTTTTCAATAATAACATATGTGATTTTTTAATAATATTTTGTGTAATTTTTTATAAATAAACTATAATTGCACGATGCAACTTGTGCATATAAGACTAAGATTTTTTTTTTCTTTTTCTTTCACTTCAAGTTCATACATTCATTCCCCCAATTCACTAAATTTTGCTCCCAACTCCTTATCACTCATATATTCAGGCATCCAGATTTCCAAATCCCACCCTACAATACATGAATGCCCCGTCTGCAGATTTGAATTTTACAAGTATATTATATCTAGATCTATGTTTTTCTTATGCTTTTCCTGTTTGCAGGTTTGAATTTTTTTTTTTATCTTCAATCGGTGCAAAGAAAATTATACATTATAAATTTTGAATCTGCTTTTTGAAAATAGTCATAGTTTTTGGATTTAATTTTCGAAAATTTGATATATTTAAAAAAAAAAAACTATACGATTTTTTCTAAAATATTTTTAAAGCATGCTTTGGTTTAATTTTGAATATGTTGTTTTTCTTCGATTACTTTAATTATTTGGTAGTTTTCATTTTTATTTTTGAGGTATTCTAAACTTGTTCTTGGGATATTAATAAATTGAGGTACTAGTGAGTTATTTTTTAGACATTATCTAGACATGTTCTTGGGGTATTATTTAGAATTATTCTTGGGATATTACTTAGAGTTGTTGTGATATTGCTCTGTTATTATTCGGATATTATAAATTGTTCTTTTGAGTTACTCATTTTTTTATTATTTATTTATTAATTATATATTTATAAGATATTTTTTGTGTATTATAAATTATTTTTTAAGTATTACTCGTTAATTTATTTATTCATTTTTTATTTATAAATTGTTCTTTGGATGTTATAAAATTATTATTTGGTATTATATATTGTTCTTTGAATATTATAAATTGTTCTTTAGGCATTATACATTATTCTTTGGGTTTATTCATTTATCAATTATTTATAAATTATATTTGGGTATTATAAATTGTCCTTTGGGTATAATAAGTTGTCCTTTGGGTATTATAAATTGTTCGTTGAGTATTACTCGTTTATTAATTAATTAATTATTAATTATTCATTTATCGATTGTTATTTGGATATTATAAATTATTATTTGAATATTATAAATTGTTCTTTAGATATTATAAAAAAAATATTGGTTAATTTATTTATTTATCAATTAGATTTTGGGCCACATTTGATAAATCACTCACTCTTTGTCTAGCCGGAAAACAAAATCCCCTACTTGAAATCCTGAGATCATTCCAAAAAGGCAAAACACTCAAGTTTTGTATTCGCCAGAATCATCTCCCATACCCGATATGAAGGATGACGATGTGCTACCAGTATCAACGCCCACATCTTCATCACCCTCCTTCGAAATCTTCAGGAAAGATAATTCTTCTGTTGTAACTAGTCTACTTGGGCGCAACCGCTACAACTTTTTGGCACTTGCCGCCATTATGTTGCTGGCATTATGTTCAATGCTCACCAGCACCGCCTCACTACGGTGGTCTACCGACAATCTCAACCGCTTTGACCAGGACTACGACTTCCCTACTGCCGAAGATCTAGACGTTCTCGTAATTCAACATTCTTGTAACTGGATTGGATATAGTTCAAATTAAACCCTAATTAGGTGCGTACTATACACCCTAGTGCATAGTAGACGTGCTCTTTTTTCAATCCTTATTGCGATAAACAATTAACAAATCTGTATAAAATGGATGACAACGACCAGATACATACTTGCAAATTTGGGGGAAAACTACATGAGTGTGATGAGTTTGATGGATGTGAAAATTTTGGGGACAAAAAAATTAAGGGGTATCAGAAGTTCTCTCCAAAATATTATGGGATTGGTGCATTTATATTGTGGGGTGTGAGATAGTTGAAGATATTTGTATCATTCTATATGTCATAAAAAATAAAAATATTTTAAAGTGTGTGTACTACAAATAAAAGGGGGTGCATATAACCTGAGCCATTAATTATTTTGCCCTACCCTGACCTGCTCCTTTGGGTCAGCCCGCCCCGTCCTGCCCATGGGACAGGGCAAACATGAGTTTGCATTTTTACTATCCCGTCCTGTCCACGCGCCTGCCCCACCCTGAAGTCCCCGCCACCCCACTTCCACCTCTACCTCAACATAATTTTTTTTTCAAAAAAATTATATATTAAAATATATTAATTTTATTAACCAAACATTTTGAAAACTTATAATATACTTAAAGATAATATTTTATAAGCTTTTAAATAACTTATAAAATGTTAGATGTTAAAAAATATTTAAAATAAATTTAGTCAAACACTTTATTAATGCATGGATTGTCTAATATTCTTGGCAGTTCAAAGTGCACAATAAATACAACCTCTTAAGGCATAATATGTCATCCGAGAATCTTAAGGCTGAGCCAACAACAACAAAAAAAAACTCAACAAATCTCTATTCATTTATTGCTTCAATCATACAAAGTATAATTTAATGATGTGAGGTCTCACTTCTGGCTTGGAAGATGGCTTATGTTCACTGTGTAGAGGTACATTGGAATCCTCTAATCACCTCATATTCTCTTGCCCAATTACACTACTCGTCTGGCAAACCTTATTGTCTTGGCTTGATAAGTCTATCCCACATGCCTCGACAGCACGAGATCATTTTATTGAGTTTGTGGAGTCAGAAAAGGGTCAAATTAGAAAGAAATTTTTTGGATTAATTTCACAGACTACTCTTTGGAAGATTTGGAAAATCCGTAATAGTTTGATATTCAAAGCGAGTTTGTATACTTTGAATGAACTCATTGATGGCATCAAATACTGTTCATGGAAGTGGGTTCGATCTCACTACCCCCTAACTTTTGCTTATCAATTTATTAGTTGGCAGTGTAATCCTTTAGAATGTATTCCGATAAATTTGTAAGTCTTTTCTTGTAATATCCTTTGGTGTACAATTCGGGTGTTGAGCATCCCTTATGCTCGATTCAATATATTTCACCTTTATCTTAAAAAAAAAATCGTTCAACGTGCTCTTCAATAAGTAATTATTTTACTCAATTCCAAGTCACATAATTGTTGAAGCTCTTTAGAATAGTACTGATATATTATCTGTCCTTTTAAAAAAATTCCATAACTAATTACTTTTTAGCTAGAGTTTTGGGTCTTCTCAACTTCAAATAATTCTTTTTAACTTGTGAGTGAGTACAAAATAATGCTCCACTTAAGTAAGTTAATAAGTCAGAAAGTCTTCAAACAATTTGCAAAATTGTTCAAATGGGTCCTACCTAAAGAGAACACATCACTAGAAAATTTCTATCAAAGTAAAACACTCTTGAAAGATGTGAGTTTACTATTTGAGAAGATTGATTGTTGTACAAATGGTTGTAAGCTATTTTAGGGTCATGATGAGAGCATTGATCAGTGCAAGATATGTGGCAATCCCAGGTACAATCCATCTGATCATAGAAAATATAAGAGAAAATTTTAGAAGAAGACTGTGCAAGTCCATGTATTATCTCTCCATCACTCCTCATTTAGAGAGGTTATATATGTCAAGTGCCACTGAAAAAGACATGACATGACATGCTGAGAAGTGCTCTAATGAGGATTCTGGAGAGATGTGATATCTTGCAGACTCTAATGCATGGACATATCTTTGATAGAAAGTTTTCTAATTTTCCAAGTGAGAAGAGAAATGTGAGGCTTAATCCGTGCACAAACAGGTTTGCTCCTTTCGGAATGCATGGAAAAAAATATTTGTTGTGGCTTGTATTACTGACTTCGTACAATCTACCTCTTTGGTTCTGTATGAAACCTCAACACATATTTCTCACCGTCTTAGTGTTTGGTCCTCACAATCCTAAGCATAGTATGATGTCTACCTTCAACTACTGGTTAAAGAATTATTATCTTTGTGGCATATGGGAATAAACATATAACGTGCACATAAATGAGAACTTCACGTTACAAGCTGCTATTTTATGGACCATTAGCGACTTTTTAGTAATTTCTATGTTGTCTGGGTGGTCAACAATTCGAAAACAAGCATGCCCATACTGCATTTTACCTTACATTGAGTAGAAAGATGCCATGGTTTGACAACCATCATAAATTTCTATGTGATGATCATGTCTTCCATAGGGACAAAGTACAATTTCTAAATGGTAAAAATGCTGTAGATCATCCAAGACCACGAGTTCGATAAGATATATGGTTTATATTTGAATTACTACTTATGATAAATGTTTTATTTATTTAATTTAACCATATACATATTTTTCCAGGCGATTCATTATTGTAATTGTACGAGATTACAATAATTGGTTTGATGAAGATGACTAAGGAGGATGCAATATAACATAATAAACGAATCTCGTGTGGTGGAAAGAAGAAGAAGAAGATCATCTTATGGGACTCGCTTTATTAGAGCAAATTGTTTATTAGACACACATTAGATGTGATGCATTAAAAAAGAGTGTGCTTGATAATTTGTTCCGCACGATCTTGAATATAAAAGACAAGACTAAAGACACCTCAAAATCCAGAGAAGAGTTAAGCCAATATCGATGGACAAGTACATATCTACAAGCCAGCTACACTATTGATCCCGAAACGAGTCTGAATCAGTGTATGAGGGAGAATACACCGATAACAATTTGTCTTTTCCAAAAATTAATTCTTTAAAATAAATATAATAATGAAAAAGAAAAAAAAAAGACAATTGTCTGAAAGACAGCATGCAATTGCAGTACGAAACATAAATAAAGAGAATTGAATGTAATATGTTTATATAACAAATCCAAACCCAAAATTAATAGACTCACCAATATATGATTTTTAAATTTTATTTTATAAGATATTTAACTATAATATTTTTTTATTAATTAATAACCGTGCTTCTATGGTTTTGGTATTAGTTGGAACGTAAAAAGAAGTAAGCTGGAATTAGAGAGCCAAAACTACCGATGAAAAGTTGTCCAAAATCCAAGTCATTCGAAGTGGCAAACATTCATTGGCCACACTTCCAAAGACGCGGATCCGTATTCAACTTCCAATCTTCACCGTATATTTTACTCATTAATCAACGGCCTCAAATTCGCTCCCAACCCAAAAAATTCAAATTACCTCCAAAATTCTCATCCCTCCCGCTCCCACCCCCTTATTTATATTCCACCACAATTATCGCTCATTCATCAAACTCAAATCACACACAAATTGATACATTCAGAAGTTTGTCTCTAAATCTCTGCTCAAATGGCTCGTACCAAGCAAACCGCTCGCAAATCCACCGGAGGAAAGGCACCGAGGAAGCAACTCGCTACTAAGGCCGCCAGGAAATCCGCCCCTGCTACCGGCGGAGTGAAGAAGCCCCATCGTTTCCGTCCTGGAACCGTTGCACTCCGTGAGATCAGGAAGTACCAGAAATCCACTGAGCTCCTGATCCGCAAGCTCCCCTTCCAGAGGTTGGTCCGTGAGATTGCCCAGGATTTCAAGACAGATCTTAGGTTCCAGAGCTCCGCTGTGGCGGCGCTGCAGGAGGCGGCGGAAGCCTACTTGGTTGGACTGTTCGAGGACACTAACCTCTGCGCTATTCACGCGAAGAGGGTGACTATTATGCCCAAGGACATTCAGCTTGCAAGGAGGATTAGGGGTGAGCGGGCTTAGGCTGGGTTGGTTTAGATTGAAATTGTGTTTGGATCTGTCTTGGTTATGGTCGATCTGCTCGGTATTGGTGTAAATTCGTTTTAATTAGGGTTATTACTTATTAGCCATTTCACGCCTGCTGTAGTTCCTTTGAAGTTTCAATGAAATCAGCTTTACAATTTTTTGTGTTCTTTTGACACCTATATTTCACAGAGTATTTAATTTGTCCGTCAAGAATTTTGTTTATGTTGTAATCAATTTGATCTGCTGTGCGATTGAAATGGTTGAATGAAGTTGTATCCAAATGCTGAAGCACAAATGCTATAAAATATTCTGATAAAAACAAAAATTTAGTATTGCGAATCATCTATCATCAATCTGTTGCTCGATTGCAAGCAACTTTTTATATTTTCTTATATTTTACCAAATTAAATTCCAACACAACAATAACTTCAAAAATCTGATTTTGTATACTGCATGCCCCTTCTTCCAGAAAAAGACTTCAAATGTCCATATAATTGGCATTTAATTTAATTTGATTGGAGGTGAATTATTGCTCTCTATACCAACAAAGAAATTGAATCAATGGTTTCAGATAAATGAAATAACTGTTAGTCTCACAAGTAACATGAATCAAGTGTGATAGGGAGTTAGGAGAGAAGCACAAAAAAACACCCTCCCGTCCTTATATATATGAGCTATTGTGATTCAAGAAACACACGCGTCGAACCAGGATATCGTCCCCGATATCGCTACGAAAAAATATGGTCTCAGAATCAAAAGCATTGCTGCTGATGCTTGTCCTGGTGATGGTTGCTGGTCCAAGCAACAGCCATCCTTGTGCAAGCACCTTCTTCTCTGCCCTCGTTCAGCTCATACCGTGCAGGACTGCAGTGGCTCCGTTCAGCCCCATTCCTCCATCAGAAGCTTGCTGTGCTTCCATCAAAGCTCTGGGCCAACCTTGTCTCTGTGTGCTCGTAAACGGGCCCCCAATTTCCGGGGTAGATCGTAGCATGGCAATGCAGCTTCCAGAGAAGTGCACTACCGACTTTGAGCCATGTACATTGCTCTCTTAAACTCAGCACCTTACTTTTTTTGTTTAGGAAACTAAGAATTATGGTACACCATTTCTTGTGCAGGTGAAATTCCATAATGAGAAGCTTAGAAAGCAAGGAGAATTGCAGCATAGATAAATAAGTATATGCGGAGGCCATGGATGTAGCATCTGCAACTATAATGTGGTGAAATAAGTGTAGAAGCAAAGTAGTAGTGGTTTGATTTTGTCATGTTGGGAATATCCTTAATGATTGCTGTCTTCTTTTCTCATTCCTGCTGCTAAATCTTCATCAGTTAAGTTGAAAGCAGCAACCAGATTGTGCAACCTACTATTTATAATACGAAGGAGTATGGTCATCATCCAACATTCATGTTTGCTAATAACTTTCTATCGTAAAATTGGCAAATGATCGACTCATAGAAGATCAACATCAATTAAATTTAAGTACATAGTTCTGCATAAAGCTCACCTAGAAGATATAAACATTGAACGCCGTCAGAAAATCAAACATTCTGAGACTGCAAGGTTCAACATGATCATATCAAATCATTTTTAAGGTGGGATCTACAAGAAATTCTTCGAATGCAAAATATCTAAGATGGTGGCTCAACTATTGTGACAAAGAAGACTACAAATTTATGTGTTTGCTTACTTGCTAGCAATGAACACGTTCAAACACTAGCATATTAAGGATACCAAAATAAGACATACATTTTAAGAGTATCCTATACAAGAACTGTTCAAAATGCTATCAATCTAAGATAATACAACATAAATTTCTGCTTTTTAACAAACAATCTTCAAAAAGAATTCAAATCCTATCTAGTGAGCTTTACGAAGGAGAGCCTGTCACAAGAATCAAGATGGAACGTTCTATTGCACTTGTTTATGGTCTTTCTAAATGCAACTATGTGGTAGGGCTTTTTTGTTGAGACTTACTTGAACAAAGACACTTGCTTTTCATGTCTGTGAGCGCCTACAAACGAAACGAGCAAATACAATTAGGCAAGACAAGACTGGTTAGAGGTTTCATGCGAATCCCAATCATTTTTCAATCGAAAAACATGCATCTTTTCTCATTACCTCTACTTGTTTCTGCAGGTCTTTGATGTAATCAACTGCCATGTCCAACATATCAGCTGTGTTTGTTTGCTGCCAATAAATGACATCAGGAAAAAAGACGTTAGAAAGTAAAGCCCCACTTTTCGATAGAAATAAATGGTCTTCTAATGGGACTGTAAAATCTACCTTATCCATATCCGGGAAAAGATCTTGTAGCTTCTTAATGTTCTTACTAATCCTCGTCCTTCTCATCTGCAAATAAGTCATTTTCAATCTTAATTTCAAAGTGAAAGAAAAAACTTAATAAAAAAAAAAACGAAGACAAGTTGATAGAGTAGTGAGGAAGAACTTGTAGTAGTACCCTTTCTGCAATACTGCGAGGATGAGTAGCAAAACCTCTTTTAGCTCGAACTTGACAAGGAACCGTGATTTCTTGTTGGAATTGCAGATAATTTTCAACCACAGCCATTTCGGCAGATGTTTTGGGCAAGCTCATATGTGAAACCAAACCTGAAGTCCTTTTTCTAGATTCTCCGTTCTATTTACAAATGAAGTTACATCAGTAATAAAACTAACTAATCATATCATATATATCAAGTGAATCTTCAAAGGGGAAAGAAATGCTCACTTGATTCTCCAATTCATTGAAATTGGAAAACATCTTTGGATCACCATTATTGTTTCTTTTCAAGGTGTTGAAGGAAGCATCATTCCAAGACTCGTGGGGGTAGGCGGCCTCGTATTCGTGTCCGCTGTCGCCGTTTCTCAGTCTATTGTTTCCAGGGGGGATGCTGTCATTTCCATTTTCGGGTATGCTAGGCATGAATCTTGAGCTAGAAGAACTGACTTCTGCATGATTCTGCACTCTGTAGTTCCCCACTTCTCCCATTACACCATATCCTGAGGTTCAAGAATTTCTACAAGTTTATACTTGAAAAACTCACAGAAAACAAATTTTACTACTGAGGCAGTAAAAATTCTCAATAAAAGTGTCAGTTGGAAAAAGCTAAACTCAATAAATGAACACATTCTTCAAAAGAAATAACTCTTTCAACTAGTTTTTGTTCTGCTTCCGTGAACCATAACAAGGGTTAGAGCCTATAAATGAAAAAAGAGATATATTCCAAATAGTGTTTAATTCGACAGGAAATGTATGAGATTTAAAACTTGCAGTCTATCTTGTTTCTCCTTCCCAATTTTCAAGATCCAAAAAAACCTCCAAGTCAACCCCATGAGTCAACCAAAAAAGGCAACAATCTTTAACTGCTAAATCATAACAAAAGAACCATGAGATCAAATTTAGCCAAGCAAAGTAAAACAAAATCAAGTACAATACCATTGAAAAATCCAGCAGGGGAGCTGCTCTGCCTAATAAGGTTGGACCCATTTCTGTTCCCATGTCCATTGTTCAACTGATTCTCCATTCCCACAGAATAAGATCCGACAACAGAGCCCCCACCTCCATTCACCACACTATCGAACCCGTCCGCTTGCCCGTTTTGGAAGACGGGTCGGGTCCCCACCTCAGCCACGGCTTCTTGCTTCATGGGAAACTGCATCTGATTGTCAGTGTTCTTGGGCCCATCTATCAAGGAGGAGAAAAAAGCTTCAGCTTCATCGCCACTGCTGCTATTATCAGTGTTGGAATCTAAAAGGGCTGCAAGAAATGAACTTGGGGCAGATCGGTATCTGGCCAGCCCAGATGTATGCTGCTGACTTTGATTCTGAAAATAATCAGACCCCACAAATTCTTTACTCTTCAAGAATTCTCCATCAGCTGAAATTTGCTTGAAAGCCATTTTCTTGATTTTTTTTTTCTGAGCTAAAAAAATAATAATAAAAAACAGATCTTTCCAGGGGTAAACAGCTAGTGGAAAAAACCCATTTGCAGATCAAGCTGCAAAGAGCTGGTAGATTTCAGAATAAAAGGTGATGGGATCTTGGACTTAAGGCTTTTCTTGAAAACTAAAAGCTGCAAAAATGGGTGTTCAATATTATTGTGGGAAATGTAGAGAGCAGACCTTTTCTGCGCCACAAAAGGAGAAAATCTAGAGAGAGAATTAATGGATTCCCTGAGGTAGAAGCAAACAAGAAAAAGGGCAAATGTGAAGTGAGGTTTTGCTAGTTTATGACCACACAAATTTCCTCGGTTTTATCCATTTGAACACGTGAAATTCTTAAATTGGTGAGCTGAACCTGGTCCAAATGTGCGATGCAGTGATTCCAATCTTGAAAATTACGTACCACTGCCACGTCACTGGGGCCACATCAGCTCATGATTAGTTGAGCAATCACTTGATGAGGTGGAAAATTACCTGGTTTGATGTAGAAAGTTGTTCGTAAGTTACATAAAAATGGAACAATAAAATAATGTGCAATCCCATATACTTTGGTCCAGCTTCGTAGGTTGAAAAGTGAAAACCCATACCTAGACATAAATATTAAGAATACACTCCATCCCAACATGATAATTGAACTATTTTTGTTGTGCACAATTATTAAAAAAAAAATAGATGTAATGTGTAAAAATGAGAGTATTAATATTTATTTATTAAAAAAGTATTTGATGTGATGTATAAAAGTGAGTGTATGTGTATTTAAAATAAAAATAATGATTGTAATATTTCTATTTTAGATAAGTAGACTATTTATTGTGGACAGTCATTTAAGGCAATGTGGACCATTTATCGTGGACAGAGAGAGTAGAATTTTTGCAACTTTAGTTCTACTGTGAATTTACTCCATCCGTCCTGCTATAAGTTGCTCGTTACTTTTGGGCACACGAATTAAGATAAAAGTGAAAAAGTATAAGTGATGTGATAGGAAAGGTAAAAAAGTATAAGTGATATGATATAAAAAATGTAAAAGTATAAGTGATGTGATAGAAAAAGTGAAAAAATATAAGTGATGTGATAGAAAAGTGAAAAAATATAAGTGATGTGATGGAGAAAAATGAAAAAGTAATGAAAATAGTGTAAAAAGTAGTGAAAATAATAAAAAAAAGTGAAGAGTAGTTTCCCAAAAAGGTAAAAAAACAATGAGCAACGTATAGTGAGACAGACGAAAATGGCAACATGAGGAACTTATAGTGAGACGGAGGGAGTATTAGTCTATATTCAATCCATGAATTTCATTTCATACAATTTTTTTCACTTGCAATTCTATATATTAAAAAGTTTATAGGTTTGATCCTAAATATTGAAGATGGTAATAAAGTGTACCGTTAAAGTTTCTAATACCTATATTAATAAATTTAAATCCTAATTTATCACTAATTAAATCAATATATTACTAATTAAATCTACTTAATGAGAAAAAGAAGAAAATCCTAGCCTCTTCTCTAGAAAATGAATGTGAGAAATCCTTAACCCCTCTTCATTTCTTCTGGTCAAATTTCAACGAACAAAAACAATTGGATTTTGATCGATTTCAGGCGCACAATATTGCTCACAAAGAACCTCGTAAAGTATAGACGTTCAGATTACGGTATGTTTGCTATCTCCTATACCCATTTTCTCGATTTTTAAAATTTTACCTTTGAGTTTTTGTAATCGGACCTTTGGAGGGCTTCATCGTCCAACTGTAATAGATATCTTTAAAGTTTTAGATGAGGATTTTGAGTTTAGGAAGACCAATAACTAAATCCAAGAACTATAGAAATGAGAGATGATGACTTTGTTGTGGATTTTTTTTTTGGGAAAAAATATTAAAAAATCTGAGAACTAGAGGGAGGAGAGAGGAGGAAGGTAGGGGCGATGTGCTTCACTTACATAGCTCCTTGCCGGATGGTGGTGGTGAGGCCTGCATAGGTGATCGGTGTTTAGAGGAATAAAAATATGTTACTTATAACCATTTTACTGTATTATTATTTAATTTGAGTGTTTTATTAAATAGTTTTAATTTTATTGATTTCAGGATTTCATCACTTTTTATATAACTTTTACTTTATAAGGCTGCATTATGGTAGAAACTAGAAAGATGATTAGTCACTGTGGTGAGTTAGGATATGATGGAGAAACTGTAAATGCATTTGACTTAAAGATGCTTGGTTAAGGATTGATCCATATGATGGCCATACTCAATTCCACTAAATTTTGAAGGGGCAAAATTTTATGTCTAAATATATATCCATATATATATATATATATATATTATATCTCCTATCTAAATTTTGGATAGGGTTGGTTCTTTGTTAAATTTTACGATGTTCGTGGTTATACAATTCGAGAATGGTATTATGTATGTGATATCCATTGTAATCTTGAAATACTGTTTTTACAAATGTCTTTATACTGATAAAAAAAAAACTATAATACACATATATTTCAATTTTCACAAAATCTCATAGAATCACATCATCTCATTCTCATCCACCTACATCTTCTCTTTTCTACTTTTATTTTATCCACCCATGCTCTTTTCTATTTTTATTTTATCCACTTATTTAATAATAAAATAATAGATCATTTACCATCACAATTATTGTCACACTAATTAATAATAAAATAATACAAGATCATATTAATATCATAATATGACATAAAATTTCATCAAATCTTACTTTTTTATCCTTAACCACACACCACTTTATTATTCACAGTATTTCTTCTGTCCACCTTTTTCCATCTCCTTCTCCAACCATCACCATCCATAACTAAACATATCTATATAGTTTTGGCCAGCTTCTTAAGTTGATAACCTAGATATAACTATAAGAATAAGTTGTTACAGTTTCCATTTTTATAGGACTGAAAATATTTTTAAAAAAGATATGTGACAGTAAAATTAAATAATATAATAAAAATATATATTTTATTAATTTTTGTAAATGTGCATTTTTTAAAGTGAAAAAGAAAGAGACGTCCCACGTAGAAAAATGTGACGAAAGAATTGAAATGGAAGGATTGTATAACTTGGTCAACAAAATTCATTATTTATCCCAAAGTGTAAATCTCATATATACCAAGTACATTTTTAAAAAGTTACACTTATTATTATTCAAACATTACATTCATTATTACTAAAAAAAATTATTATTTTTACATATATTTTTTAATAATAATATATATAATTTTTTAAAAATAATTAATATAACTATTAAAAATATATTTAAATTACACAATCACTTGGTGTATACAAAATATTTCTTCCACACATCTTCACCTAAAAGAGGAACTACTATGCTTGCCTTCAGTCTTAATATATCGAATGGAGAAACAAATTTCACAATGAAAATTATTCACAGCGTGTAATTTGATCGATGTTAATATTATTAATTACATAATTTACATTCAATAATAATTTTTGTTTTAATCTGTTATAATTTAATATCATGTACGATTTACACATGTTGAATTGTGTGTACTATTCATTTATAAGTATAATAATATTATTAAATGAATTTTATGTTAATACCAATTGAAATTAATCTTATATGATAAACAAATTTCATTGAAGAACTGCTCATAGTCATAGATAAATTAATGACACATAATTCCGCAATTCTTTATTTTTTTTACAAAACAAAATTATGAACTGGTGGGTGGTGCATCAGTGCATGTAAATTTTATATGAAAATTTGGTAACTCGTCCCAAAACTACTTTTACACTTTCTTTATTTGCACGTCCAAATTTTATTTTTATATATTTAAAAAGAATTTTTTTACACTCATAAAAGTCAACAAAGTACAATATTTTTTATTTTATTATTTAATTTTACACTCAAAGACTCACGTTTTCTTTGTTCATGTGCTCAGATTACTATGAAAATAATCGTGGGACGAAGGGAATATGTATCATGCGAAACAATCATGTTTTGTAATTTGCACGTTAATTAAGATTTTTTTAAAAAATAAATTAATAATACATGAATAAAAATGTATATAATTTTATAAATGTTCACATAAATTGATATTTTTTAGTAATATTTATATTAATGTGAGATGGTTAAATAAAAAAATTGTGAAAATTCTCAGAGTTATATATAAACAATGTATTATTATTATTTCTTTTTCTAAAAAAAATATGTAACACTATTTTAACGCGATACTTTATATGCTATAGTATTACTTTGTATACCAAATTACCAATAGAATTACTAAATAAATTATTAAATTTACGTATTTTTGTTTAAAATGAGTTAAGTGTAAGTAATACTTCATCTGTACTGAACCTATTTTTTTTTATTAGAAACTGCCACGTTTTTCTTTTTAAAAAGTATATGAATGTGAGATTGAATGTATTTTATTAATTTTAGTGAGTTTAATTAAAAAATTTAGAGTATAAAAACAATATTGAAATATTAAAAAAATATGAATGTGAAAATAATTGTGTGATAGAATGAGCAACTAATATACTTATTTCATCTATAAAAAATAATGAAGATAATTAATATACTTTTTTTATTTTTTAAACTTGTGCATCATTCATTATTGTATTTGCACGGGTACTTAAAAAATAGATAAAATAAAAATATTGTAAATATACTATGGAGTCTATTTATAAATAAAACAATTTATTATAAGATTGATAATAAAAATAATAATTTTAATTAAAAAAATTGTATAAATTTAAATACCTATTTTCAATTTCTATTAAAAATATAGAAGCATTTTTTTAAATTAGTAAAATAATTTTTTAAAAATAAATGCTTATCACTATTAATAAAAAACAGACCCTTGATAAACGCATAAACTAATTTTTAAAGCCAGAATAAGCGGCTTAGAAGAAGAGAATCGCACATGGCGGACAAATTATAAAACATGTATGGGCCAGCCCTACAAATTATTATATTTTCATTTAGTTTCTACTTTGTGATTTCATCGGAAATTCTTTTTTATATATATATCTATGTCGGCTAAGGAGCAGGATTGTTTTTCTTCTTTCTGGTACCATTTTATTACAGGCGACTAATTCAGCAAATGATATAATGTGTATGACAAATTTTAGTATGCACAGAGTGCGTGTATGATATTTATAAAAAAATTTAATTTTAATTTTGATTTTAAAAAAAAAATTATATACTCCCTCCGTTCCAAAATTACTTTCACACTTTCCTTATTTGGACGTCTCAACTCTTCTTTCACACACCTAAAAAGAAAATTTTTTACACTCACAAAAGTCAATAAAGTACATTTTTCTTATTTTATTATTTAACTTTACACTCACATACATACTTTTTCTTAATTCGCGTGCACGAAACTACTATGAAAATAGTTTCGGGACGGAGTGAGTACTTAATATGTTAACTTGTGTGTGTGTTTTTTTTTTTTTTAAGTTGGGATACTAGTAATTATTTTTTGTCTTAGTATTGTATGTATCAGATGCACTATTCAACTCAAGTTTATTTTTAAAAAATTGTATAAAATATTACTAAAAAGTCACACATGTTATTACTGAAAATTTTATTTTAATGCTGTAACTTTTTAGTTATAATACGTGTGATTTTTAGTAATAAATAGTGTAATTTTTTAAAATATACCCGAGTTTTGCTGTGCACCTTGATATGGACCATATGGTGCACAAGAGACTTACTCTTATTTTTTAGGATATTATTGATTATTTCTTGAGATATTTAGGGTATTTCTTTTAAAATTAAAATTTGAATCCAAGTGCATAATATGAACATGATGTATGCTAGAGTGACTTCATATATATATATATTTGTTTCGGATTAGTCTTGTAGGCACCAGTTACACGGTGCAACTCAAGTTCATTTTAAAAAAGTTAAACAGTTTATAACTGAAAGGTTAAATAGTTTATTACTGAAATGTTAAACTATGAAAGATACACTTTTCAGTAATAAACTGTTTAACTTTTCAGTTATAAACTGTTTAACTTTTAAAAAATGAACTTGAGTTGCACCGTGTAACTGGTGCACAAGAGACTTACTCATTTGTTTCATTCTATATTAAGGAAGAAATAAATTAATCTTTGAAGGAAAATTATTTGATGTGGCAAAAATAATAAAATAAATCAAAGGACGATTTTGAAGTTAACGTTCTTTAAATTTTTTGACTATTTGTAACTACTCTTTAAATAATATAAAGAATAACAGGAGAATCTTAGAAAAAAATTAGATTGCTAAGCTTATCTAATTTGTAATTTTGCATTGCATATTTTTTGTACCACTTCTTCAATCTTAATAATAATTCTTTGTCTATTAAAAATAAAAAAGTTTTATATGTATGGAATGTTAAAGAAAAATTCAATAAATTATCATAATGTTTGCTTATATTTTAAAATTTTGAAATGCTAAAATATATCTAACTAATCATCAATTGAAACATAAAATATGACACAAAGGGATATTATAAACTGGCTAACTCATTTGTATGAACTGTGGTAAAATAAGTTATATAACTACCATTATTAATGCTATTCTAATTACGATAGCTGATATTTTATTAAGATGAATGCTTAAGAGTTTTTTTTGAAAGGAACTCTAGAATTGATTAGTGATTGTATAGTCAAGTTCATTTTTCAACATTCTTATTTTTTAAAGGTAATTAATTACAATAATTTTTTAATATAATTAAGGAGAAATACATTTTTTTGTCCTATAAATTTAGTTGACTTTGATTTTCGTCCTCTTAAATTTTGAATTTTGGTTTTCGTCCTCTTACGTTTTGAATTTTGATTTTCACCCTTTAATTTACTAAATATTATGGTTTTCATTTTTTAACATAAACCAAAACAAAATATAAGAATAAGTCAAATTAAAATTATAATTTTAAAAACATATAAAAAAATTATTTATTTTTAAAACAAATTTAATTACGCAACTATTTCAATTTTAAAAGTGTCCATATTTAATTTAAAGCAAAAAAAAAATATATATGAATTTGTCAAAATTAAAATTATAATTTAGATAATATGCCAAAATTATATTTTTAAACAAAATTATATAAAATCTTACCTAAAATATAGCAATAACATAGAAAAAATTATTTACGGTTATATTTTATAATTATCCTAACAAAAATTTAAAACCGTTCATATTAAATTTAAACCAAAACAAAACAAAACATTTGAAAATTTGAACATGTCAAAATTTAAAAATATGTCAAAATTATAATTTTTTTAAACAAAAAATATTTACTTATTTACCTAAAATGTAGCAATAATATTTTTTTTTACGAATTTACCTAAAAATATTTACTGTTATATTTTTAATTATCATAACCATTCTTTTTTTTTTTTAAATTTTAAAATCATATCTATTATACAATTTTAATTTTAAAACCATCAATATTAAACTAAAAACAAAAGAAAATTTTGAATATGTTGAATGACAAAAACCATAATTTTTGGTAAGTTAAAGGATGAAAACCAAAATTCAAAACTTAGGGGCCGTTTGGTATAATTGTAAGTAATGGAAAGGGTATAGGAATGGAAATGGTATGGAATGAAAGTCATAGTTCTCATATAGCTTAACTATGGTTGATTCCTTAGTTTTTGGAAATCAAAGTCATAGTAGAGTCATTCCAAACACACACTATGACTTTGATTACCATTACTCACCATCAAAAGTCATTAACCAAACACTCCCTTAATAGGACGAAAACCATAATCTTTGGTAAGTTAAAGGACAAAAACAAAAATTCAAAACTTAAGAGGACGAAAACCAAAGTCAAAGAAATTTATAGGACAAAAAAGTTTATTTTCCCTATAATTAATTATAATATTTTTTCAAAAAAATTAAGAAGTATTATTATAAAATATATTGTAATTCAAATAATGTGATTGAGGAAAAAGAATAAAGTGATGTGTGTGAATAAAATAAAAAAGTAAAAGTGGATTAGATAATTTTTTAAAAATAATATGAAAATTTTAGAGAAAATATACATTTTTGTCCTATAAGTTTCGCTGACTTTGGTTTTTGTCCTCTTAAGTTTTGGATTTTTGTTTTCGTCCTTTAATTTACCAAAATTTTTTGTTTTCGTCCTCTTAAGTTTTGAATTTTTGTTTTCGTCCTATAACTTACAAAAAATTATGGTTTTCGTCCCCCAACTGCCTATAACCAGTCACACAACCGGTAACACACGTATATCATTTTTTTCTATTTTTTAAGCAAAATAAGCGAAAAAAACATCTTGCGAAACATATATATATATATATATATATATATATATAATTCAAATGTATTTTTAAAAAATCATTTTTATTATTTTGAAAATTTATTATTATTTATTCAGAAAAGTCACATATAGTAAATTAAAATTTTAATAATTTCAAAAATAACTTTTTAAATATATATTTAATTATATATATATATACATATATGTATAATATAACTTCAATCAACCTCGTTGATGACCCAACTTTGCAAAGAGCCAACAAAAACACCTATCATATATATATATATATATATATAGTATTGGTCCCGGCGCACAAAGGTATGAACATTATCGGTTAACGCACTATCGTGATATAGACACTATCGACTTTTTTTTTTTTTTTTGGTTGTGCATATCCTCAACTTGATAATAACACGGATATTTAAATTTATATTAATTTGATAATAATACCAATATAATTAGAAAAAATCACTTGTAAATTTAAAATCACGTGAATCTTTTTGGTATCGCTGACGTACAAATTATAACATGTTAATTATCACTTTACAAATGGTTGATTTTAAATAAGTGTTAATATTGTATGCATAAGATGCATCGTGCAATTTAAGTTCATTTTTAAAAAATTACACAAGATATTATTGAAAAGTTACACATATTATTACAGAAAAATACATTTTTAATGGTGTAACTTTTCAATAATAAATGATTTAACTTTTTAAAAATATATTTGAGTTGTACGGTGCACTTAGTACATAGGAGACTTAATAAATAATGATATATATTGTTAGAGACATGCTCAAACAATTTTATTGTGGACCGTTGTCACACCCATAGACCTCACATAAATATCATTTAAAGACAAATATATCAGTAATCCTTAATCGCCAAAAAAAAAAAAGAAGTTATTTAATTTTTTTTAATAAGATCCAAAAGTTTAGCTTAAAATGCAATTTCAGAAAAGGTTGTGATTTAAATTGCAATTAAGATTTTAGATTTTTTTTCCATATAATTTAAATTTTAATGGGTAAATGCCACGTATGCGCCACGTAAGTTTCGGGCAGAAGTAGATCTGCACGTAAGTCTTAATTACAAAAAAGAGTAAACTTAAAACTTTTTTAAATAAAATTCAAAAATTTAGCTTAAAATGCAATTTCGAAAAAGCTCGTGATTTAACTTGCAATTAAACCCAAAAAAAAGAGATAAACTAATAGTATGGTATAAAGAGGAACACTTAGGATTTTTTTTTAAAACCTAATTCATCACATGCCTTTCGTCTTAGTGCCTTTCTCCTCGATCATGCCCTGGGTAGCACCACCATCCATCACCATGAAACTGGCATCGTAGCCATGAATCGTCTACATCCGTAATTACTTGTCTTGTTTATCAAATGATTTTTTTTTTTTTTGTTTAAATTCAATTTCTTCTCTCCAGTCTAATAAAAAGACATTTAATGATTCATTGTGGTTTAGATTTTTATTTTTTTTTGTTATCGAAAACCGTATATTCTCCGATAGAAAAATATATATTCCCTCTTATATAAAGTAAAAAAAAAGTAAAGGGTATTGTTGAAAAGGGCTCATATATAAATAAAATGATTATTTATATATAAAATTACAAGCAATTTAAATAATTATAAAGACATTTAGAGGGTGAAAAACAAAATACTGTGAATTTGTGGGTATTGCTTTTCCAATTTTTGTATATACATTCTAAGTTTAAAAAAAATGCAGACATTTTAAATACGGACGAGGAGAAAATATCACTTATTTACATTATAATAAATTTTAATCTCAACGGTTAAAAGAGTATATATAGTTTTAATCTTAACTGTTGAAAGAGTACACCATTCACCAAGTGCATCCGAGATGTTCGGATTATTGAGGAGTCTGTGGTTCGAATTTGGTGTGCACGTCTAGTTTCCCGGTTTTGGACGTTAACAAAACAATTGAAGCAAATTAATTAAATAGAACTTGGCTTAATAATGTGATAAAGCCATGTTGTTCTTTCCAAATACTGAGGGGGTGGTCTTTGAATAGTTGGAACTGCGAATGGGCAAATGGGAACTCTTGTGAGTTGTAATTAATTAATCACTAATTTATTTTATTAGGACTAATCTTTGGCCATTGCTATAGGCTATATCTTTCGTATATTTTTACTCCCTCCGTCCCTCTTTGAGTTTCTTGTTTTTTTTTTTTATAAAAGTGTATTTATTATTATATGGTGCGCCACATGTTAATTTTTGTATAAAATAATGAAAAGTTGTGAAAAAGTAATGGAAAATTGTGAAAAAATATATTTGTTTATTAATATATGAAATATTGTTGTTGCTTTTTATGGAATGAGAAACTTATTGTGGGACATACAAAAAAAGAAAGTGAGAAACTTATAGTTGGACGAAGAGAGTATTAAATTGAGAGAAATAAAGTTGGAATGTATATAGGAAAACCGATTGTTAGCAAGATTATAGATAGGGGTGACAATTTCAGATATAACATGAAAACGATATGAAAATTTTGAGTTAGTGTTTAGACTTATCGTGTTCATGTCCTTGTTGTATTCACCGGATAAGAACATAGATGTGTTCGTGTCGTGTCATTCAATTCGATAAATTTAACAGATGACACATTTACATGTTAACAACATGTTAATTTGTTAGTGTACATTACTAATACGTATCTGATAGTAGCATGTTAATAAATTTCAAATTCAAAATATTAAATATATTATTATTAAAATTGATAATAAAATCTAAAATTTATTAATTTTCGTGTCTTTATTGTGTTGTGTTGCGTCGTATCTATATTAATTTATTTAAATTGATCACAAATTTTCGTGATCTTATCGTGTCATGTCGTGTTGGCACGGAAATTCTCATGTTCGTGTTGACATGTATTTTATCATGTCATGTTCGTATTTCACCTTATCGTACCGTGTCATTATTGTATCGAAATGATCACCCAATTATTATCCCTAGCCGCCTTACTGTTTTTCTTGCAAGATACATGCATTCTCCTGAAAATGATGTTCAACAATTAACTATAGTTTTTTATTCATAATTTTGTGGCTTTAGTGTATATAAAGTATAAACAAAGGCAGACCTTTTTTTTGTATTTCATCTTTTAGGCAATCATTTTATTGTATCTCCATACTTAGTAGGCCCTATGTTCTAAAATTTTATTCCACCAAATTCATCCATATATATTACTCCCGGCCCTATCCAATTTTTTCCACTTACATTTTTATCAAATTTTGATAGGTATTATACAGTATTACGATATACATTTATGAATAAGGTGACTATTTATAAAAAATATAAATATAATCAATAATCACTTTATATATTTACAAATAAATCTTATAATATCATATATCTTATAATAAAAAATAATAGACAAAAGAAATAAACATAGTAAAATTGGATAAATGGAGTGTATAAAATATAAATTTATGTTCTATGTGCTGGGGAATTTGACTTTATAACGTATATTAATGAACTATTTTGCGTGTAATAGAGTCGATCTTAGGAATGATAGAGCATGAGTAGTGATAAAACATAGTCTATTCAATTATACTAACTTAGACAATAGAATTTATTTTAAATGAAATTAAATATAGTATTATATAATATTTTCAAAAGAAAAAAAATCAATTTGATCAGTGAGGTATATCTCAATTAATAACATACTCCCTCATTCCTCTAATAACTTTCATATATATATATATATCTTAATTTTGAAACATCTTACAATAATTTTTATACTAAACAAATTAAAAATAAAGCATTCCCATTATTCCAAAATACTCTTCATTCATTAATTTAAATAGTCAATAACTGATAATAGACCACCCACCGTACCCCATTCAATGAATAGAGTGGGTTTAGCGTCATCCATTTATAAGTTAAAGGATATCATTAAATACATTTAATGATATATACATATGAGTAAGTTTCTCGTGTACTAGGTGCACCGTACAGTTTAAGCGTAATTTTTAAAAGTTAAATCATTTATTACTGAAAAGTTACATAAATTATTACTGAAAAGTCACATAAATTAATTATTACTGAAAAGTCACACCATTAAAGATACATTTTTCAGTAATAATATGTGTGACTTTTCAGTAGTATTTTGTGTAATTTTTTAAAAATAAACTAGAGTTATACAGTACATCTGGTGTATCAAGACTAAAACTATATATATATACATATATTGATTAGACAAATGATGATTTAAATTCATGGCCTTTCAATAGTCAAATAGTGGGACTCTAATTACTATATATCATTTTGTCAATAATATATTCCCTCCGTCCCAATTCTTTCTTTCAGTTTTATTATTTTCTGTGAGGAGGATAAAATAAAAGTGTGAAGAAAGAGTTGGAACAGAGGTAGTATATAGTAATATTAATTTTATAATATAAATAAGTTTTATATGAGAGTTTGTGAGACTGAATTTATATAAAAACACAATCTTTCTCTCTAATCCAATTTGCATATTTTCACTTTAGTTGACTTTTTACCATCATATAAGAATGTACCATAAGAACTGAAAAACAGAGACAGGAGTGGCCGATGTTTGCTACTCCTTTGAAACATGAAACGAATTAGGAAAAGAAAAATAGAATATAAAAAAGAAATTATATACTTTATGCAACTTGTTTCCAAAATCATAAAATTAATTATGCCTGCCAATCCCAGACAATATGGATAAGCCCTCTAAGGTTAACATTTGGTAGGAGACAATATTAATTATAATGTACACATTTTTCCTTTTTGAAAAAAAAAAAATCGGGACGAAGGGAATATACAATAACACGCTAAATTATATATATTTTTATTATTAAAGTACTACTGATTACTCGTCAATTTTTTGTTTTTCAAAATTCAAATGCATACGCATAGTGCAAAGTAGAATTACTATATTATATATATATATGTAAATATTAGAAATTGCATCGTCGAATATCTCAAAAAAAAAAAGGGGGGGGGGGGGTGTTCTTTTTCATGTATTTGTCTTTCAACTTTGAATAACAAAGTCAACCCTCTGGGTTTGTGTCATTATATTGCCAGTTGTGGATGATAATGTATGATATTGACCAAAATGTGCATCACAGACATAATCTTTGTTTAGTCACAAAATGATTTAATAACAAGTCGAAATATATGTATATGTCACTTTGATATGCACTCTGTAATTTAGTTAAACCTAATATCGCATTTCAATTATTAGGTCAAATCAAATTCCAACTTCTTACACCAATGAAATATAAGTGGGCCCTAAGTTAGCCTCAAATAAAGTTTGACCCCAACGTGTGAACTGACATAATTGAAGAGTAAAAGTTTGCATTTGACTGGAATAAGTCAACGCTTTTTTATTTAATTATATGGGGAAGTCTAAAATATAATTGTTGAATTTTTTTTTTGGGATTTGATCGAGCTTTGGGTAACAAACATTGTAATTACAAAAATAAAATCTACACGACTACTTTATTCACAATTGCTGTGAGCAAAACGAGCTTTGGAGATATTAATTAAAACTTGATGTGCATTTTGTTTGAAAAGAATCTGGTGAACATTATCAAGTGATTGGTGGTGATGATATAAATTTGCTGACTTCCAATTGAGGGCTTTTGGTTGGCAGGATAGAAGACAAAAAAATAAATACACTGATGAAAATCGTGTGCCCTTGCCCCTTATGCATCAAATTCACATATATTTTGGAGTACAAAGATTGCAAGAAACCAATGAATCTTGCTTCTAACCTGAGTGAGTGCAACATTAGCACTGTTATTCAAGCCGAGCTAAACTGAGTACTTAAAAATTAAGCTCGGTTCAATAACATTAATGGCTCATTTGGTAGTCTAGAAAAGACATAAAAAAAATGGTTTCTTATATTTGGTATAGAATAAAAAAAATTCAAGGAGGCCCGTTTAATGTCTGGCCCATAATATGTTTTCTTGAAAGACACTGTAGCTCTTTAGAAATTGGAACGGGACTCTAGGGTCCGATACATTTTCATGGTCCATTTCCTCCCCATATTCTCCCACCTCACCGAGGCTTCCGGGCACGCTACCAGCGGCGGAGGTGGCGCACCAGAGCGGCGGGGAAGGCGACGCGGCGGCGGTGGCGCACCGGGGACGGCGACGCGGCGGCGGTGGCGCACCGGCGACAGCGACGCGGCGACACGACGTCGGTGGCGCACGAGCGACAGCAACGAGACGGAGGTGGCGTACGGGCGACAGTGATGCGGCGGCGACGCCGCTGATTATTTCTTTCAATTGACCGATTTCATGATTTCCACTTCAATTGGTGGCGGCGCGTTGGTGCAATTTCTGGTAATGCGGAAACGTTTCCGATTGCACAATTTGTTTACTCTCTACCAAATAAAATTTTTATTTTCCTTGAACAATTTATCAAATATAAGAAAATAAAGTAACTCATGACAATATATAATAGGCCATTTTTGGACCATTTTCTTAACAAGCCTACCAAAAGAGCCCTAACAAGCCTTAAGAGTCAAGCTTAAACTCGAGGATCAACTTGTTAATAAATCGAGCATCCAGCGATCTCGAGCTCAACTTGTTTAACTGTACAAGTAGAACATTAAAGAGACTTAAAGAATCAAATTGAGCCGAGCTCGAGCAACTCAATTCTCATAACAAACCAGGTAAGATAAGCTTTTCAAACTGCCCCTTGATATGGCTACAAAAAAACTAACCCCTCACAACAATTGAGATTATTTCACAAAAATTCTTCAATTATATACCAGAATATCCATTATTGCAAAAAGTGAATTGGCTAAACCACAGTATCCCTGAAGGGAGATTATTATTTAAAAAAAAAAAAAAAGAAATAAAAGAGAAAAGCTAATACAGTCTCAAGATATAACTGAAAGAAGTATCGTGTCACAGACATGTCATTCCTCGAATGATATTTATATTTGGTTAACATATTGCTTCTATGAGCCGATCAAATCAATATCTTTGGGTTTGGCAGAGTTTGACAATCACAATATTTTAAAAATAAATATCTTCCAAAAAAAAAAAAAGAAGAAGAAGAGCTATCCATCTTCACCCTTGTCAAAACCAGTAAGCAGAAAGCGAAAAGATAAATAAAATATAAAATAATATTATGAGGATACTGGTACTTAGTAACTTAAGAAGATCCCAAAGAAACACAAAAGGCTTCTCAGTAATATGCTTTCCGTGGGTTGTTCTGCGATAGTTTTGAAAAATTAAAGGCATTAGATGATTCTTGAGAATACATGAAAGCAAATGATGGTAATGAGAAGGAACACGTAAGGCATACCAAAGGATTTGGTCTGTGACGATACCCAAGCATCATTCGCTTCTTATACTGCTCGTAAATGTCATCATCAGGAGTAACCTCCCCTGGTGCTTGAGCACCAACACCCAAGTTATCCTTTTTAACATCTCCCGCCATAATTGGAGCTGCAATTCCAGTTCTTGAGCTCCCTAAGCCCTCACCTGCAATTTCATAGTGGGGAGGGATTACAATAAAAGAAAAACTATTATTATCCCGGTCCACATTAGTAAGGGTGCATTTGCAAACTTCACTAAAAACTTTCGGAGTCACTTCTTTTCAAAAATTGTAAGTAGCTTTTGTAAAAAAAAAAAAAAAAAAAAGATTCTGAGCGTGCAGTTTGCAAACACCACTTTAGGACCCTAAAAAGAAGTTAGCAAAAAGGACAAAAGAAACACGAAATCCAAGAACAATACTAAAAGTGAAGAAAAACTTTAGTTATAGGCTGTTTAGTCCTTACCTTCCTTCCAACCCATTTTAGATAGAAGCCTGTGACCAACATTATCAGCCTGAATTTTAGTCCTCTCTGCAACCTCCTGTGCAACTTTTTGGGCAGATATATCGTTGCAGGTAGACATGAATTTCTCAAGCTCCTCTGGAGGAATGTAATCGCCCATATGATGCCCTTTTTTACTAGGACCTGTGGATAACATTACGTAAGAAAGCCATTCATATATTGGGTGTGTGCATGTGAACAAACGATTTTTACTGGTTAGAAGTTGAAACAAGATCTATAAAAGAAAGGCTGGCTCAAAACTCAACCTTGGAGGGAAGCAGGTGGGGGCATCTCATCTTTTGAACGTTTATGAGGCCTCCGCTTCTCTTCTTGAGCAGCCTTCTTCATGTAGTATTCCATCATTGCTATAGGATCTGAATCAGGTGGAGCGCTTGATTCACCTACCAGTATTTGGACAAGTAGGATCCAAATGTTAAATGGATAACAAATACATACACAGGCTAATGCTAGCCAGTAGATTATGAAAAGCAAAACACCAGAGTTGCAGATTTAAGAAAAGGTATAATTAATATGTATTTGTGAGCAAAGCATAGTAGGGCTTCAATGCATGCCCTATATGAAAGATCGATAACTATTATGAACCATATATTCTTATCCTAAGGATACAACTACAATTTGTGAGCCTAGAGAATCCCTCTGCAGGGTTATCAACATTACAACAGAACTCCAAACCCTGAAGGCCCAAAACATAAGACACTTATATAACCATGTCCATATCCAATATAAATTTTTCGTAGGTGAGGAAACAAAATTCTTAAATAGGCCAAATCAGAGTATACTGCAATACTTTCAGATGATACCTCGAACAAGGACAACATTGTTATATTTAACTTTCTGTGTTGTTGTAAAGGCAAGGGTAAATATAAAACTGAAGGCCATGACTTGATCATAGATAATGCAAGCTCAGGGGATTGGAGACAAAAAGTACCATATTTCCTGCTTGTTGTTTGTGATGATGTATGGGATCCTACATTATCTGTGGTTCCATATAAAGCTGAGGCAGGATTCTGATACTTCAAGACCTGATGCTCTGATATCTCAGAACTGGACACTAAATTCGTAGTTTTATTGCCTACAACTCCAACAGATCCTGCAGGCACATATTTAATAGTCAGCAAACAACAGTAGTAAATGCAGAATATATTTCATGGAAAATTAGTTGTACAACAGATAACAAAACTGTGCTTTTCTTAACATGAAAAACAACCATGTCGGTTGACGTTGAAATGAGTGGATATAGATTATTTAACTAGTAATTAAACCAAGACAAAGAAAGTTCTGATAGTAACCCAATATCTATAATTAAATTGAGCAAGCAGCATTTAACATAATGCACAACCCAATTAAATATTACAGAGCAAATGACTTCCCAACTATATAGCACACACTATATAGCAGTTATATTACTAAGTGGACACTTCACAACTAAAAAGAACTTCAATGCGTAATTGGATAAATTTAGCAATAATAAAAACACAAACCACTATGTGATGGCTGGGAATCTCCAGTTGTGGCCAAAGCCTTCTGTTCTTCACTAAGTCGATATTCATAATACTTATAATCTGAACAACTTTCATCGAATAAAAATCTGCAAATAAAATCAATGTAAAGTTGGGAAATAAAATCAAGCAAAATTACAAACTCTCGATTGAAAATTTAAGGCTATAAGAACATAATTGTAGTTTTTCCCAACATATAAGTGTGGCAACAGAAATAAAGAACAAGCAATTAAACCACGAAAAGAAGGGCATGCCATGGTCATTTACAACTTCTTGTGTGACCATAAGTAATCAAACTACTTCCAGAACTGCAAAGGTCACAATAGAGATCACAATGTTTGCTAGTAAATCACTATATCATTACACTACACTATACAATGGCCCCACATATCAAAGTATAGATCCTAACCATAGAAGTTTTATAGCAGGCAGTAAAAATATATAGCTAGACAACTGCTTCAACGATGAGAGGAAAACAATATCAACAGCATTACATTCTTCAATGCTGTGAGGTCATATTTTTATATTATATACAATATCATGCAATCAGAATGAATTACTTCAAATGGCTTGGGTAATTTCCAATTTTAAGGCATATCTGCACCCAAGGAATAAAAACCTCTGTCTAGAAACATCGCGTATTTATCAACATTAAGGAATATTGTTAACATCAAGAAAACCAAACGTTCAAAAAAAAAAATGAAAAAGGACATATTCTCTGCCTGACAGGGTTGAATTGATTCCCAGAAAATTATTACATAAAACCCAAAAAAAAAAAAAAATTCAAAGAGGAAAATCTGGAAAAATAAAAAGCACATGTGTACGTACACAACAGACAAATGTAATTTAGAGGGCACAATCACACAATATCGAATGAAGGAAAAGGACAAAAAGGGCCTCTAAATAAATAAAGAACCAGTAATGAAATCTACATACTTGAAGGGAGTATCTCCAGGGTTCTTTTGTCTTGTAACATGCTCAAACTGTCTTCCATTCTTAGCCACAAAACTTGCTAACTTGTCAGCAACCTTCTTCACTGTAGGATCACTTGGAGAAGGTGGTGCTGCATGTTACTTAAAGAACTGGTTAATAGAGGTGAATTTAAATTACTCCTCTAGCAGGCGTGCCATATATTCCGAATCATTCACTGAACGTCTCTTTCCACCAATGTTGAAATGGACATAAATATAAGCTGCATTCACCAAACAAAAGTAATTCAAGAAGATTTTGCTCTACTTATATGCCATTCAGGCAAGAAAACCCCAAGACAGTGCCTTGACTAATATGTACAGAATACAGCAATGTGCATTTCTGGAGGGGTTGTAGATTTCCTTTTTAGCGAGTTACAGTTAAACTATGAGCTCGGATAAATCATGGCTTCTGTGGAGCTCTAATGCAACAAAGACTGGCAGTATTTTGGAGTGAGAGAACAGCACAAAATTACATAATTAAAAGAGGTAATGCCATAATTAAATCATGGCATTATTTTCAGTGCCAGATTAATAGACCATGGTCCTCTGTCCTTATATGACAAACTAATAAACTAAATAGAAGGCGTCAGTAAATTAGCAGATAAAATATCATGGTCATCAACAGGTTTTGAATGGTTTGTCAATCTAAAACAGTTAGACCACTCCAAGCCTGAAAGAAGGTATGACCTTGGGGGGGGTTGACCTTTTATTGTAAATAGCAAGGTTGTAGAAGTCGGAAATCGGACGTTTTTTTGCCACTTAGCGCCTAGGCGGCCGCCTAGTTTTTTATTTTTTTAAATATATAAAAATACAAATTTGGGCCGTCTAGGACCGCCTAGAGGTCGCCTAGGAGGCGCCTAGGCCCGAAAATGCCTAGAATTGCCGATTTTGCAGAAATCGGGTCAGCAAGAAGCTGCCTAGGCCGATTTCTGCATCACTGGTAAATAGAAAAATATAAAACTCAAAACTGTGCTTTACCATCAATAATATTTGACAGGGAAGGGCATCTTAACCAAGTTGTCAAAGGCAAATAGTCGAATTAAGCATAATCGTGCAAACTCATCCAGTGTAGATATATCTGATACTACTTAAAAATTCACTCTTAATTGGTAAATAAATTGGCAAAAGAAGTATTTACCAATATCAACTTGTTTCAATGATTGATCAGAGGCATCAAGTGGGGCCACCTTTGTCCGTTTTACTGGGCCACCATCTGAGGAGTTTCCAGCATCTACTTCATCTTCATCTTGACCAAAATTAACAGGGGGCGCGACAAGTTTTGACTTTTGTTTCAAGCTGAACGCAAGTTTTCCACTTGAAAGGGATGGGGTCGTTTTGCGAGAGCCATTAGCCTTCAAATCGATGGTTGTTTTACTAATGACAGTCTTCGGTGTTGGAGTCACATATGTGTTTGAGCCTGAATTAGATTTCTGTGACAATTCACCATTTTTCTCCTTCTCTTGCTGAAGTTGTTTGAACCTCTCCATGAAAGATCCATCATTAACAAATAATCCAGGATCTGTTGCTTTGCTTTTATCCATAGCTGTTGCTATCACCAGTTATGTCACTGCTTGACATGTAAGCTCACAACAAAATTACTCATAGAACTGACTCCGAAATAAACAGTAATCTCATATACTAGGTGAACAGATAGTTTGTTCTTAATTTTTATTATAACAATAATTAGATTTTAAAATATAACACTTTGTGAAGGAGTCCAAATTACTGTTATTTGTACAGATTGCAGCGCAAGAAATTCAAGAAACATAAAATACTGCATCAACGCCCAAACAAAGTCTCTAATCATCATATGTCCAATCTGGACAAAATTGGCATTCATTCTAGTGCATACTAAGGAGCAGCTCCTCCATAATGCCTCTGTGGTTCAAACTAACATAAAACCTACTCCCTCCGTCCCGTAGGAATTTGCACCCTATGGGACGGCACATTTTTTAAGGAAAATAGTTTTATATATAAAGTAGTGATATATGGGTAAATATGTGTAAAGGTTTGTGAGTGTGCACGTAAATCAATGTTTCTTTTTTTGGTAGTGTGCAGATTTGTGTGGGACGTCCCAATAAGGAAAGTGTACAAATTCCTGTGGGACAGAGGGAGTATTTTACAACCTCCTTATGACTTGTAACAGGATATTTGACCATGCGATTTTAGGGGATATACATATAAAACAAATGCGATTTTACCACCACAAAAGAACCATTTGTGCCTCACAGATAGTCAATAAAACGAAATAACCACGTGGGAATTGTATCTTGCAATAAATTCTTTCATAGAAGATTAACAAACAAAAAGGAATCTTCACTGGAATTAAAAAAAAAAAATCAATTATCTCCTCAAGTCCTGATACAAAACGGGATTCCATATGACGGATCACACGCAATCGTAGACACATTCAACAGCAGATATAGTCTCCAAGGAGAAACAATCGAGTTCACAAGAAAACCCTTAAAGAGACAAGGTAAAGCATATCATAGTTGGCCAACAATTTTTTAAAAAAAAAAACTCAGATCAAGAAAGAATAGTTAATTAATTAAACATAACCTCAATCACAACCCCAGAATCATACAATCCGAACCAAAATTCCAGAGCAATCGAACTGAATTAATAATTATCGATAGCAATTGCTTACCTGATTAATATCAAAATGAACCGAACAAATTAAAACCCTAATCAGGAATCGGAGGATAACAAAATATGTATCTGTGAGGTGCACAAAAAGGGGCGACACCTATCGGTTGGACGTGGTGAAAATATCGGATGAGTTCTTCACCTTCCGCAGACGATTAGGGCTCAATGCTGAATAATACTACCTCCGTCCATGAAATTTATGCTCACATTTTTGCACGTGGTTTAATGCAATATGTCGGAGGGTATTACGGGATATTCTGAGGTCCGTTTTGAATAAAGAGAATATTTATGAAAAGTATATCATATGTACTTTCCATAAATACTTTCTTTACTCAAAACGGACCTCACAATTTCCCATAATACCTTCCGACATATTGCATTAAACCACGTGCAAAAATGTGAGCATAAATTTCATGGACGGAGGGAGTAGAACATAATCTTGTTCTTAGATTATTTATTACTCCTCCGGTCCTCCCTCCCATAGCAAAAAAACGCGCATATTATGAAAATAGTGTAATAAAATTAAAGAAAATATTTTTAGAGATAATTTAATAAAATATTATGTATAAAATAAAAGAATTAGTTGGATTGAGTGTAATATGGATTCAAAAAATAATAATATTTTATATAAATATGTAATATTGTAAGGATTAAATTTATGAAATGAAATTTTTTTTGGGTCTACAAGTTCTTGTAAGACGTAAAAAAAAATAAAAAATTTGCAAGTTTAACTGGGACGGATGGAATACATAATAGTCCATACGTCCCAATGGAAATGGATCCTCTGTTGGCAGTAAACCCAGCAAATGGTGTTTGGTAGTAAAATTGTGACGTATTATTAAAATATTTTGTTCATTTTAGTTTGACCAAGTCATGATTTTTTTGTTACCATTACGAGCTAAAAAAGAGGAAATTGTTTAATCATACGTCACCGTTTTAGTATCCAGTATAATTTATTGATTTCATTACCCAGTAGAGGATCCATATTCCATCCCAATATAATTTTTACACTTTCTATTTGGAATATTTCCAACTCTATTTGTAAACCTTAAAAAATTTACACTTATAAAAATTAGTAAAATGCGTTTTTTAAATAGTTGTTGTTAAGAATATATAATTGACTAAGATCAATTTTGATATACTTAATTTATATGTTTAAAATGTAAAATGATATCTGAAAAAAATAGTTTAGTCTTATATGCAATAGGTACACCGTACAACTTAAATGTATTTTTAATAAGTTACATCATTTATTATTGAAAAGCCACACGTGTTATTACTAAAAAGTGAATTTTTTAAAATATATTTTTTAATATTAACATGTGTGACGTTTCAATAGTATTTTGTGTAATCTTTTAAAAATACACTTAAGTTGTATAGTGAACTTAGTGTACAAGAGACTTAGGGGACGTTTGATATAATTGTAAGGAATAGAAAGAGTATAAGAATGAAAAATGTATGGAATGAAAGTCATAGTTATCATATAGCTGAACTATGATTGATTCCTTAGTTTTTTGGAATCAAAGTCATAGTAGAGTAATTCCAAACACATACTTTGACTTTGATTACTATTACTCTGCTACAAAAATCACCAACCAAACACCCCCTTACTCTTTATAGAGTGTGTTTCATAATTATTGATATTATTTTTTTAATATTGAGTATCTTATTTTTATTTTTATTATATATTATTGACATGAGCATTTGATTTTATTGATTTATTTTAAATGTATTATTTTAATTACCCAATGGTATACTATTAGTTAATATTATTATTGTTGTTGAAATATTAATTTTACTATTGAATTTTTTAATGCTACAGTGAGAAAGAAGATAAAGATCTCATATGCCATTGATTGTTGTACACTCATTCAAGATATTCTTTATACAGAAAAATTAAGTTTAGTTATATTAAAAAGTTTATACTATTTTTAATATTTATAAACTTCTAAAAATAATCAAACCTTAAGGTGAGTTAATTCACTTAAATATTTGGTGACTTGCTAAATTAAATTCTATCCGCTAATAATCAATCAAAAAAATTAAATGTCACTTTTTAATATAATTAAATTAAATTTTATTAGGGATTATAATTTTATAAGCCCAATAAGTTGACACCAATTTGATTTTGGTCCCAATTAATTGCTCATTTTGATTTTGGTCCTATAAATTTAAAAATATTTTGAAATTGGTCCTATTACCTGTGATAGCTGGTTGCACAATCGGTCAATGATTATATAATTATTTGTTTGACTTTTTATTACAAGTGACATTGATGATTGAGTCTTAATATCTGTGGGGCAATATTTATTTAAATAATTTATTACAATTATTTTTAAAAAATTCAAAATATAAAAAATTGTTAAAAAAAACAGAATATTTTCAAATTAGATCAGGTTTTAAAAGTTAACCCAGCAACATGTTCTTTGTTAATAATAATATATAAATAAAATAATCTCAATATTAATCAAGAATCATTTTTAGAAATTTACTGTTTATATTTAAAATTTTAAAATTTATAAAAAATACTAATTTCAAATAAAAAAATATAATACAAATAAGCTATAGAAAAATAATTAGTTGATTTAAAAAATCAAATAAATTAAAAAATGTTAAACAAATAAATAACAAAAGAATTAACTTAATATATTTTATTATTTATTGGTTTGTTTGTTTAACATTTTTTAATTTATTTGATTTTTTATTAAGTTAATTCTTTTATTATTTATTTGTTTAACAATTTTTAATTAAGTTATTAAATTTATGTATTTAATATTTTTTATAAATTAACTTAATAAATAATAAAAGAATTTGTTGATAGAATTTGTTAATCGTGTTTGTTATGTGGCTAGTTATAACACATTAATCCTATCAAACAATAATCCAAGATTTTGTGTTCTTGGATACAATATGAAGAGGGAGAGTAGAGAGTTTAGAGAGAGAAATATTGCAGTGAGGATTGTATTGATTGTGTGAATTGTGAGCATTATTCCTGAATAGTACAAGAGAGGTCTTATTTATAGGTGTGCGAGTGTGAGACGGCACCTTACGAGCCTATGTGGCTTCCGGTGTTGACGAGGGTTCCTTACCCTCGTCTTGGTCTCTCACACTGCTTCCTTTATCATGCCTCGTTCTACTACTATGCCTTATACTAGATGGGCCTCATTAAAAACCTCGCTGTAAACCACCCTTGTGGATAAACCGGACGGAGGGAAAAAGAGCGCGCCATCGGGGTCCTGTTGACCAACAAACGAGCTCCTAGGCGAGCTCGAAAATGGATTTCACTAGTTTGGGCGAGCTGCAGGGCGAGCTCTAATGCCTTGTGTGGTTGACCGATGTCGTGCTAAGATGGACCTCGGCGAGGTCTTCCAAGGGGACATGGGGCGAGCTTTGGGCGAGCTCCATCATGACAGAGGCGAGCCCTTTTGGGCGAGCTCCGCCCTTCCACGGATCTGGGTGAGTCTTGGCGATCTGCCAAATCTTCGTAATTATCCATCTACTGAAGGAGTTAGTTCGCCAGATCAACATTTGCCCCCCAGCTCGCATGCACCATGACCTTGTCAAATGTGCAAGCGAGCTGGAAAACTTAAAACCCGGCTAACTACCCATGGATGACCGTCGGGCTAGCAGGCGAACTCGGCCAAGGCGGTTGCTCCTGGTCGGTGTGGTGCGGGAATCCAGGAGTCATGCACGCCTTTTAAGGTCTCGGTTCCCGCCCACCATCATGTCAACTTTCAAATTTCTTGCAAACAGGTCCCTGTACTTCGTGAATATCGCACCTCGCCCCGACGTCTATAAATAGGGGGAAATGGATTCATTTTCTCACTTTCTGCATTTCGAATTCTCAGAGCTTTCCCGGCGACCGACTTTTCTTGTGCTCGACAGATTTTTGAAGGCTCTTCAAGGTAGGATTCAAACTTTCTTCCCTTCTCTTCTGCCTTTTACGTGATTTTTTTCCATTTTTCCGGAATTATTTGGACTTTGTACCGATAATCTCTCGGACTCCCTTGACTTCGGACTATTGGATTTTGGACTGAGAACCTTCTGGACTCCCTTGAGACCATGTCGACACGCTCTTCGAGTAGAACCCTGTCGGACCGGAACCCTGACAAACGACTAATAATTGAGGATGAGCCACCTTGGGTTTCGTACGTGGAGATCGACTCTAGCTCCGAGGCGACCTCAGTAGCTCGCCAGGTCTCCGGCGAGCTGCGTGGCGAGATGCCTAGTGAGCTGCGTCCCGATCCGGAGGAAGGAGCCTCCAGTTCTGTATACCGCGAGGTGTGGGAGGAAGGTGGCGAGGTCGCCCAAGAGGAAAGAGTTGCCAGTGGCAACGAAGGACCCGAGGAGGTTGATGAGGGTGTTGCCGAGGTCGGTGAGGAGGGTAGCGACCTGGAGGAAGTTACGCTCGAATGGTTCCGCCGTATCGGTTTTTCGGAACCCCAGCTGGTTGAGTACCAGGTTCCCACCCAGGTGGTTCATCCATTCGATTGGAACGAGTATGTCGCCGAATACGCGGCGAGTTTCCCCTGCCCGAGTCGGATACCTTCCGTCGTCCCCGCCGACCTGGAGGAAGTTGCCCCGTCTGAGTACAAAGCTGGCGAGGTGATGAGCCTTATTGATGAATGCGACCTGCCCATCATACGCAGGGAGTATCGCATCCCGCTCGACATCTTCATGTACGCCCCAATGAAGGATGAGCGAGCCGACGCGCCTCCTGAGGGGATGACCGCCTTGAATATTGATGTCCTAAGGGCCGGACTTACATTGCCATTGCACCCGATCATTGGCCAATATCTCGCTGACAATAACCTGGCCATCACCCAGCTCACTCCGAATGCGTGGAGCAACCTTATCGCCGCCCTATCTGTTTTTGGGCTTGAGGGCTATGAAAATGCGATGACCGCGGTGGACCTGGGCGAGCTCTTCGTCGTGACCAAGCGGGCGCAGGATGGCGTGGGGTATTACTATCTGAAGGCTCGCCGTGGGGAGAAATTTCTCGGGGACTTGCCAAATAAAGTTCTTGACTGGAAGAAACAGTTTTTCTTCATTGGCGGAGACTGGCGAGCTTCCAGCACGTACCATGGACGGGGTGACCGTATTCCTACTCCGGAGGGATACTGGGAAGCCAGCAGTAGGTCTCCTATTTCGGTGTGTGTGGGTTGAATTAGATATACTAATTCTAATTTTCTCTTTTTGCAGTTCCGAAGCGCCACAAATCCAGCAGAGGCAGGCCTAAGGTATCGGCCCAATTCGACGTGGTGCGCGCAATCTGCTGTTTGAGAAGTGAGAAGGATAGACAGGTCGCCCACCTGTGCGCGCACCATTGCCTACGGCTCGCCGGGCTCCTTACACTGCCGCACCACCTCGATATTCAAGGTCCCGAGCTCCCAGGTTTAACTCCTTGAAGCTCGCCTATGGGGGGGTGTAGTTCGCCCATTATGTTGATACTCGTAGTTTTTTGTGCAGGCGGTAGCTTCGTCGCCATCCCGATCGCCGAGGTCCCCGAGGCCTACCAAATCGTGAAGGAGCGCTTCGAGATGGGCCCACCTAGCCCCAACAGACTCGCCCCACCGTCCGTGCTCGCGCTAGAGGCGAGCAAGGAGGCAGAGCTCGCCTCCAAAAAGGGCGAGGCAGGGGGATCGGGAGCTCAAAAGGAGAAAGCCAAGGCTCCTGAGAAGTCCAAGGCATCGGAGGTCGCTCGGACCGGCCGAGGTGGGGGGCGAGCTGTCGCCCCCTCCGAGCGAGGTCGAGGAATGAAGGGGTCCCAAAGGGGGGACGGATCTCGAGCTGGCGAGGAGGATCCCCCAGCTCGCAAGAGGACTAGGTACACGGGCCTGGTCGACGAGGACTCCGACCGAGTAGAGAGGACCTCGGCGAGGTCCGGGCAGGGGGGATCCACTCAATCCGCTACCCCGCTCGCGGCTACACCTATTCGGAGCTCGCCACCCTCGCCGTCTCCATTCGGAGTGCAAACCAATGACGACACGATCCTTGGTTGGGACCCCGACCGAGCTCAGTAAGTAGTTCGCCCAACCGACTCACTTTGCTCATTGTTTCTGTTTTTCTAACATTTTCTATTTGTCTTGGTCTCGCAGTTATGCCCTGATTGCCTTTCCGAACCACCACGAGGCTCTGCATGCCTTCGAGCGATCCCGCTCCCTTACGTCGATGCGGAACCTCCCTCCGGGCGTAGCCCGAAATGCCATGAGTGAGATGCCGAGGCATTGGACAACTCCGTCGGTGGCAAACATCAACGGCCAAGATCTGAAAAAGAACCTCCTCCTCTCGGCTCATCATGCGAGTAGATTGGTGCTCGCCAATCAGAAAGCTCTCGAGCAGCTCGCCGAGTTGGAGGCAGGTCGCTCCGACAGGAACAGAAGGATGTTGGCGCTGGCGGACACCGCTGACAAGGCGAAGAGGCAAGCACAGCTCGCCGAGGAGAGAGCCGAAGCATCATTGGCCGCCGAGCAGAGTG
>JAPKLY010000036.1:1276186-1291279 GCA_026898435.1 Prunella vulgaris
AGCAGAGTGCCCTTCAGCAGCTTGAGACCGTCCAACGCTGGCTCGCCAGGCTCAAGCAGGAGACGGAGGCGAGGATAAAAGCCAAGGAGGAGGAGCTCGCCGCCCAGCTCGCTAAGGAGGTCGGCAGCCATGGGATCACGAAGAAGGACCTCGCACTGCAGCGGGGTTTGGTGAAGAGCTCCAGCGCTGAGTGTGAGAGGTTGAGGGGCGAGCTGGAGGCGAAGGCTAACGAGATTGCCGAGCTGCGGCATGCCGCTTCCTCCTCGCCGGATCTGGCGGCAGTGAAGGCTGAGGCCTCTGACAAAGGATGTGTCCAATGTTATGCCGAGGTCTTGTGGACTCTCTGGTGGGCTCGAGCTCACAAGGATGATGAGGTGGAGGCCATTGTGGGCGATTTCAAGGCCTGCCTGGACCGGGTTCCCTTCCCCGATGGCGCCGAACTGGACATCGGCGACCTCCCGGAGCTCGGCATACCTCTCGACTTCGTGCCCGTGTGATTTCAAGTTATCAAAACGGTCGAGGTGCTGGAGCTGGGCATTGTTGATGAGGAGGTCGCCGGCGAGGAGGAACAGGTTCCTCTTACTGTTGCACAGCTCCAAGAAGCCTGCAGGGATGTTGTGCTGAACCTCAGTGAGTTCGACACCACCGGGCTTACTGGCAATATAACCACAGAGGCTGAGCTCGCACTCCCATCCGACCCGGTAGCCTCTGGTTCCAGCGAGGTGCCCGCTGATGCCCCTCTTGCTGCTCCAGATGTTTAGGCTTTCTTTTGCTTTCTTAGGCTAGCTTTTTATTTACCAACTTGTGGTAGGTCGCCGGGCTGTGGTGCTCGCCCAGAAGGAGCTCCATTTTTGTAGCCTTTGCTTTTTTGTTCAAGTAGATTTAGCTCGCCAGGCACGTGCAGCTCGCCCAGAAGGAGCTTTTTTGCAGTTCAAAGATGGCCAGCTGGTCGGCCTTTGTGGCCAGCACAGCTACTCATACTTAGGATTTTTTCAAGTATATTTTTGGCTTGAAAATCTCTTAAGTATCTTTTGAATATAAGCCGAGCATTTTTTGTCCAACTCTTTTCATTTATGTATTTGAGCTTTTACGTTATAATTTCCTAAATAGCTCGTTCTTGTTTATTTTTCTGGTACATAATTGTTCGTCTTATTCTACTTTGAGAAGCGAATCGTTCGTTTTATGTCACTTACGACTACGAATTGTACCTCTGTTTTGAGAGTGTGTATTCTTCGTCTTATGCCACTTAGGGCCGCGAATTGTCCGTCTTAGACCACTTAGGGCCGCGAACTGCACTTCGATTGATTCACGTTGGGCCATTGGGTTTCACGAACCTTGCCTTAGACGTTTTTTAGTCTTTTTCGCGAATTTTTCTAACTTATGGCAGTAGGTGCTTAGCAACCCTTTAAGGAGGGTACCTTCGCGACCTTGGGCACTTTGGCCTTTGCCTTCGAGCTATTTAATTACAATGCTTGGGACCTTGGTCCTTGCGCATTGCGGATTTTTGAGCATGTGGGCGAGCTGGGCTTGGCGAGCTCTCTGGAGCAGTGGGCGACCTGGTGCAGCTCGCCCGGTTGGAGAGCCGCACAGGTCCAAACACTTGGGTATTTTTTGACTTTTTATAGTAACGTTATTTACATCGGTTGCCATCGATATTTTTGATGCAAACCTTCGACTAGTCTATAACAGGATTCTAGTCTATTGGTAGAACTTTTTTAGATGTGCCGAGCTCCAGGTGTATGACGAAGCCTTGCCTTCTGCGTCTTCTAGATCATAGGTACCGTTTAGCCAGGCTGCGGTGACCCGGAATGGTCCTTCCCAGTTTGAGCCGAATACACCTGGTGAGGCCATCAATTTCTTTTTTAACACCAGGTCTCCGACCTTGAATTTTCGGTCTCGGACCTGAGAGTTGTAATTTTTTTCCGCTCTACGCTTGTAGGTGGCGTTTTTCATTTCTGACGAAGCTCTGGTCTCCTCGATCAGATCCTTCTCTACTGCCAGGGCTTCGTCATTCTTTTCTTCATCATACCCCACCACCTTCCAAGTCTTGTTCTGGACTTCTACCGGGACTACGACTTCAGTCCCGAAGGCTAGGGCAAACGGGGTCTCCCCGGTGCTGGCCCTATAGGAAGTTCTATAAGACCATAGGACCTCCGGGAGTTCGTCTGCCCAGCTCCCTTTCTTTTCTTTGAGGCGGAGCTTCAATATGTGTTTTAGGATCTTGTTCATCGCCTCGACCTGGCCGTTCGACTGGGGATGATATGGAGTTGAGTAGTGCTTCTTGATGTTCCATGAACTGCAGAAGTCCCTCAACTTCTGTCCGTCGAACTGCCTTCCATTATCAGTGATGACCGACTGTGGGAGCCCAAATCTGCAGATCAGGTTTTTCCAAATGAAGCCGATCATCCTTTCTTGGGTTATGGTTGTGAGAGCTTCTGCCTCAGCCCACTTAGTGTAGTAGTCTACTGCTACGACAGCAAACTTTACACCGCCTCTACCAGGTGGAAATGGGCCGATCAAGTCGATTCCCCATTTCGCGAAAGGTCATGGGCTGAACACCGACTTCAGCTGGTTAGCTGGGGAGTGGATGTTAGGTGCGAAAAGTTGGCACTTTCGGCACCTTCGAGCGAAGCTGATAGCATCTTTGCGAAGAGTGGGCCAGTAGTAGCCCTTCCTGATCGTCTTGTATGCCAATGCTTGCCCCCCAGCGTAACTCCCACAAATTCCTTCGTGAATTTCTTCTAACACTTCGGACCCCTGCTTCCTAGTTAGGCATTTGAGTAGGGGTAGAGAGAATCCACGTTTGTAGAGTTGGCCATCCAGCAGCGTATATCTGGCAGCTTGCTTTACTAGCCGGCTAGCTTCCCAGGTGTCCACGGGGGTTGTTCCGTCTGTCAAATATTTTTGGATTGGAGTGCACCAATCTTCACCATCTTCACTATCCTCCTGCCCCCCACTCGAGGTTTGATTTATCTTGTAATCGGAAGTCGAGGGGTTTTTCAGTGTGGTGATCACAACCTCTGTGAATTCAGCTTCGCCGTTGCTAGTAGCTAGCCGGGCTAGAGCATCTGCTTGTGTGTTTTCTAGCCGCGGTATCTGATTGATGTAAACCTGCGTAAACTTCGAGATCAGATACGCGGCTATCTTCTGGTAAGTCATCATCTACTGGTCTTTTGCCTCATATTCCCCCCGGACTTGGGATATTATTAGCTGGGAATCTCCAAAAACTTGAAGATTGGTTGCCCTCATAGCTAATGATAGCCTAAGTCCCGCTATTAGTGCTTTATATTCTGCCTCATTGTTGGTTGCTCGAAAGTCGAACCGGATTGCGGAGGTGAAGACTTGTCTGTCTGGGCTGATCAGGACCACGCCGGCGCCTGCTGCCATGCTGGTTGATGATCCATCTACATAGAGATGCCAAGGAGCTATACGCCCCATCGTCGGATCTTGTGGGAAAGTTAGCTCGACGATGAAGTCTGCAAGTGCTTGTCCCTTGATCGCTGTTCGGGGTGCGTAGGTTATACCGTATTGGCTGATCTCCAGTGACCATTTCAGCAGGCGTCCGGCGGTGTCTGGGTGCTGTAGTATTTGGCGCAGTGGGAACGTTGTCAACACCTCTACTGGGTGGTCAAAGAAGTAAGGCCTCAATTTTCTAACACTCATCACCAGTGCATAAGCCAGCTTCTCTGTTGGGGTGTACCACAACTCAGCTTCGTGTAGTACTTGGCTTACGTAGTACACTGGTAGGTGTGTTTTTGCCTCTTCTCGGACCAGGACGGAGCTGATGGCCACCTCCGACGCATCCAGGTAGAAGTATAACTTTTCTCCAGGTATCGGCTTTGACAGGACCTGTGTATCTGCCAGGTATGTTTTGATGTCCTCAAAGGCTCGTTGGCATTCACTTGTCCAAACGAAGTGGTTTTTAAGGTGGAGCTTGTTGGCTTTGGCCGCCTCTTTGTACCTCCGTGTGTTTGCCTTAATCGCCTTGAAAAATGGACAATTTCGGTCGCCGGACCTGGAGATGAATCTGTTCAGGGCTGCCATGCACCCAGTCAGCTGGTCTTTTTGGGGTTCAACTTCATGTTGTAGTGGTGCAGTATGTCGAAGGTCTGTTTTAGGTGGTCCAAGTGGTCCTCCTTTCTCAGACTCTTGACAACTATGTCATCTACGTACACCTCCATGGATTCGCCAATGTGTTGGTCAAACATTTTGTTCACCAATCTTTGGTAGGTAGCTCCGGCGTTGATGAGCCCGAACGACATCTTTTCCCAGCAATACATGTTCTTGTTGGTGTAGAACGTCTTATGTTCCTGGTCATCTGGGTGTAGAGCTATCTGGTGATAGCCCGCAAAAGCATCCATGAATGTCATCATCTCATGGCCTGCGGTGCTGTCCACCAGCTGGTATGCTGTCCACCAGCTTGCCTCCTACTCGGTGGGAGTATGCTGTAGTCCCCTCTGGTCTGGGTGCCCTGAGTGGGCCTGGTCTGCTCCCGGGCTTCGGTAGCTGGAGTTCGCCTGGGTACCAGGGCGAGCTCGTCCTGCTGTCGCTGCTGCAACCTCTGTAAGGTCGCAATGGTGCGTTGGAGCTCGTCAGGGTTGCTGGCCAGGTCCCTCAGGGCGGGAGCCAAGTCCTCCTGGGTCACCGCAACTCGCGGAGGTCGCGGAGCTGCGGTGCTCTTCTGGGGAGGTGGTTGTGATGTTTCCACTACCTGGCGTGAGGTCTCCACCTCGGCCTGGTTTTGATCACCCCCTTTAGACCTTCCCGCAGCTGCGGAGACCTGTCCCTTAGCGGCTCGAGTGTTAGCCATTTTTGGGTTTCGGAGGGGGTAGCTTGCTGAAGGTCGCCGAGGTGGAGGGAGGTCGCCGGGGTGGTGGAGGTAGCCGGAGTGGTGGTCGTCCAGCTTAGGTGGAGCTGTGCAAGTTTTCGTCTAGCCTCGCGTGTGACGAATTATCCGAAATTCGGTGTATTCATGTGCACGCGCGCATTTGAAAACTTGTCCCGGGCAGATTTCGTAAAATTAAAAAATTTGGGTTTTTGTCCGGAAATCTGGGTTCTTCGTTTAAGGGATGAAGATGTATGTGTATCTTCAAGTGTTCTTGAGTTTTATCAAGAACACCTTCAAATCTTCAAACCTTCAAACAAACCCTAACTTTTTGTTCTTGAAATTTTTTAATTTTCAGATCCGGGGCGCCCTTCCTCTAGCGCCAAATTGTTGATAAAATTTGTTAATCGTGTTTGTTATGTGGCTAGTTATAACACATTAATCCTATCAAACAATAATCCAAGATTTTGTGTTCTTGGATATAATATGAAGAGGGAGAGTAGAGAGTTTAGAGAGAGAAATATTGCAGTGAGGATTGTATTGATTGTGTGAATTGTGAGCATTATTCCTGAATAGTACAAGAGAGGTCTTATTTATAGGTGTGCGAGAGTGAGACAGCACCTTACGAGCCTATGTGGCTTTCGGTGTTGACGAGGGTTCCTTACCCTCGTCTTGGTCTCTCACACTGCTTCCTTTATCATGCCTCGTCCTACTACTATGCCTTATACTAGATGGGCCTCATTAAAAACCTCGCCGTAAACCACCCTTGTGGATAAACCGGACGGAGGGAAAAAGAGCGCGCCATCGGGGTCCTGTTGACCAACAAACGAGCTCCTAGGCGAGCTCGAAGATGGATTTCACTAGTTTGGGCGACCTGCAAGGCGAGCTCTAATGTCTTGTGTGGTTGACCGACGTCGTGCTAAGATGGACCTCGGCGAGGTCTTCCAAGGGGACATGGGGCGAGCTTGGGACGAGCTCCATCATGACAGAGGCGAGCCCTTTTGGGCCGCCCTTCCACGGATCTGGGTGAGTCTTGGCGATCTGCCAAATCTTCGTAATTATCCATCTGCTGAAGGAGTTAGTTCGTCAGATCAACAGAATTTATTTATTAAATAACATAAACTAAGTTAACAAATAAATAATAAAAGAATTAACTTAATAAAAAATACTAAAAATAAATAAATTTTAGAAATAATACTTGATTAATAAATAATACTAAAAATAAATAAATAAATAAGAAAGAATTAACTTAATATATTTCATTATTTATTTAGTTGAGGAGGAGGATTATAAGATGAAAAGAGAGTAATAAAATATAATAATGATATATTATCATATTCAGAAAAATAATATTATATATATATTTTTAATCTCTTTAACCATATTATAATTACTATATATTTCCAATTAAAAAAATTCTTCTTCCGATTAAATTTTTTTTAACCATGCACTAACTAATGTGTCATCAAAGAAAGACGTACCCACATGAGTTTTTAGCTATTTATGAATTAAATCATAAGTTTTCAAATGTAAATAAATCTGATTTTTACAATTATACCCAATCCGTATTTATATTTTTAAAAAAATCTATTCTCATTTACTTTATAAAAATTAATATTTTATTATTATCTGCAAAAATAATTATTTTATTTATAAATGAATTTTACATTTTTATTATATATATATATTTTTAAAGTCATGTCCATTTCGTTAAAAATTGCCCAGAAGGAGTAATATATTATCTTTGTCTAGTATTTTTTATAAATTTCAAAATTTTAAATATATGTAGTAAATTTCTTATAATAATTCTTAATTAATATTGAGATTATTTTATTTATATATTATTATTAACAAAGCACATGTTATCGGTTTAATTTTTAGATAATAGTATAATACTGAGATTATTTTATTTATATATTCTGAATTTTTTTTAACAATTTTGATAATTTGAATTAAAAAAAAATTATAAGAAATTATTTAAATAAATATTGCCCCAGACATTAAGATTCAATTATCAATGTCACTTGTAATAAAAAGTCAAACAAAGATGTGCAACCTGCTATTACAGGTAATAGAACCAATTTCAAAATATTTTTAAATTTATAAGATCAAAATCAAAATAAGCAATTGATTGGGACCAAAATCAAATTGGTGTCAACTTATTGGGCATATATAACTATAATCCCATTTTATTAATATAGACAATCTCAATTGGGGAGCTCCTCCTTAAAAGTTAAAACTATAGGGACTCCTCTGAAATAAAAGAACCTTGAAACCACCTAATTCGGATAAACGATATCGGGCCACGGGCTGCTGCTTGTATTGGAAGAAATGGAGGCAACGGGCTTGAGAGCCCTAACCGCCATAACCTCGTCGTCTTTGCTCCTCCTCCACTCCCACTCCAGAGCTTCTCTTCTCCGCCGCCCTTTTCTCTCACTTCATTGCAAATCCAATTCCTTCAACTTTCCTTACTCTCTTACCTCTCCCCACTTCTCCCCGCTTTGCTCCTCGTGTAAATCCGCGACCTTCCTGCTACTTTTCAGCAATTTTATCGACTAAGATCGTGGTTCTTTCTCTGAACTAAATAAATGGGATTTTGCAGCTAAAAGGTGGCGAGCTGATGCATTACCAAATGGGTTTGGTGGGGCGGCCAGCGAAGTTCCGTCGAGCAAAGAGTTTCTTCACGTGGTGCTAGTGTCACCGCAGGTATGCTGCGATTGTATGCGCGTTTTGTGCTAGTGATTGTTTAAGAGTTTTAGTATGTTTTCTAGGAGCTCTTTTGTTCTCTATAAGCCATATTTTGTTATTAAATGTGTCTTCAATTGATTGATTATCAGGCCGTTGGGAAACTATATCATTTAATGAGCTTCATTAGATCATGCCTGAGTTGATGTAGATAATTGATTAACATGAACGATTGAGAAGAAAGTTGCAAGTCACTTTATGAAGATCTTGGCAAATTGATGGTTGGGGTTGGAAGGCGGGGTAGGGGATAACAATCGGTAGGCCGTAGCATGATCTGGTGGATATTGGATATACTGGAAATAGCTTTTAGCAAAACAGAGAAAAATAAATAGAACGCACAATCAAATGTGCTCTGTAATATAAGTAAAGCAGGTTAAGAACGAATGTAAAAGGGTGTAGAATGCTTGCATTGCTATAGGAAGAAGATTATGAAAAAAGTATTCTAGTTTGTTGGTCAGTGTTGCATTTTACTTGATTAGAAGTTCAGACAATCGAGTCTTGGAGCATATCTTAGATTCATGTGATAATATTTATAACTTGCCTATACCTGAGCTCCAGTTAGCCACAAGTACAACACTTCTGGTTTCACAAGTTTATATTGACAAGATAGACTTTTTAGCTTGTTATTCATTTTTTTTTTCTTTTTTCGATGGGGTGGGGTGGGGGAAGTACCATCGAATTTATCTGCTCACTTTTTCTGTCTTTGTATCAGTGAGGAAGAAAAGGGAGTTAGATACAGTTACATGACATAATGTTATGTCTTGGTCCATAACTTTACTTTTATAAATATGATACCACAAACATACAGTTGAAGTTTACACAGTTTTTCCTCTTAGTCCATGTTGTATATCTTATTTTTCATACCACTTTCTGGTAGAGAGATCCCAAGGCTCACTACTTGAACTTATGCCGTCCTTGACAGATTCCTGGAAATACAGGTTGCATTGCTAGAACTTGTGCTGCATCAGCTGTCAAATTGCACTTAATTGAGGTAATTACTTCTGACGAGTTATCAACTTCGAAATATAGAAACATATCTATTAAGAGTGAAGATAGGGTATTTTCCTTCTGAGCTTGCTTATTCTGCCTCTTTCTTGCATCAGCCACTGGGATTTCAGATTGATGATACAAAGTTAAAGCGAGCAGGACTTGATTACTGGCCGTATCCTTTACTAACTTCTGTTGAAAAAATATTGAGCACTTAAAATAATTTAAAAGATGATAGAATTTAGGTTTGTATTTACAACTGTTTAAGACAACGACTTCCCAAATGCAAGCTTTTTTTCCTCAAAAGTTAAGATTTTCATGCATGACTATGTTGTGGTTAAATGTATAAAGCCGGTAATTTGGATGCTGTATGCAAATAACGATCAATTCAATTACCTAACTCTTTGCATTAGATATGTTGTTGTAAAGGTGCATAATTCATGGTCAGATTTTCGTGGGTACTTCGAAGAGCAGGTTCCAGACCATTTCCTTCTTATCTCAATATGAGTTTATAGAATATGCTACGTTGTTTACTGAAAGCATAAAATGCCTTCTGGATCATATAGGGTGGTGAAAAGAGGTTGCTAGCATTTACAAAGCGAGGGACGAACACCCACTCAGTAGGTTTTTCAAAAAAATTATATGCCTATTCTGTTTCAGGTTTTTCAGTTGAAAATATGTTAAGCTAAAGTTATGGTAGTTCAGAAATGTTACAATTATGAGTTCTGTTTGTGAAGGAATTTAACTACAAGAAGGGTGATTGGCTTGTATTCGGATCAGAAACGAGTGGATTGCCACCTGAAGCACTGCTGGATTGTAAGAGTGATTTGTTGGGTGGCGGTACTATTCGTATTCCTATGGTTGAAACATATGTTAGATGTCTGAACTTATCGGTGAGTGTTGGCATTGCTCTGTATGAAGCTTCTAGGCAGCTCAACTACGAGCAGCTCCAAGCTTCATCAGAACCGTGTATGACGAGGGATGCACCATTTTTAACTGAAGATTTATTTGCTTAAGCTTTGTTGCATCAAATGTTGTAACTTCAAGTCAGGTTTATTTTTTTCCTTTTATTTATTTATTTATTTATTTATCAATACTGTGGATTTTTTTATTTTGGGGTTTGGGGTTGAGCCTTTAAGGTGTAGTGTTCTGTTATTTAAGGATCGGCATATAGGATTGTGGCTTACCTAGAAAGAGCCATTATGACGCCTTTATTTAAAAACAATTTTCAGTTATTGAGCTGCGGATGACCTTGTTGAGGATTAAAGGTGATGAAACTAATACTCCTCCCATCAAATTTTTTTTCACCAATTTTATTTTCTTTCCCTGTAAATTACATTTCTAAATAAAACTCTGGACTCCGTAATATTTCTATTTTTTTCTTTATTTACATTTTTTAATATAATATTAATTTTTATTAATGTCAGTAAATTTTTTGGACGGGTGAGTATAACTTGTAAGTAATGAAATAAAACAAAATTCCTTTTAATAGCTTACTGCACAAGAGTAAATAGCAACTGAGCTCAATATAATACTACATCCGTCCCTCAAAAGTCTGCGGTACTTTTAGGGCTATGATTTTTAAAGAAAAATGTAATTAATAGAATGCGTAGGATAGAGACTGTAAGATAGAGATTTTGAAAGTGGAAAATTAAAGGGATATTTTTATTTTGGGAATATGCAAACTTTTGTGGGACAAACTAAAAAAAAAAGTATGCACACTTTTGTGGGATGAAGGTAGTAACATTGAGTAGAAGATCAAAAGTTTTATCCCCAAACAAATCAAAATATTTTTTTAGCTTGCATGGAAAGTTTGAATTAACTAAAGGTTGTTGAATTCAATGCATAACCTTTTTTTAAAATCATTTATCGGTTAATTATATGAATTTAGTAGATTTGATTTTTCAACTACTATTGTTATGCATATTAATTATCACTGTAAAAAAAAAATGTATAATGACAATAATATGTTTATATAATAATAATTATTATTATTAAAAAAACATGTGAATTTAGATTCATATACACATTATGTTTTATCCAAGCAAAGATTGTTCAGAAGCTGCCTAATAGTCCATTTGGAGCTCCCAGAAACTTGGTATGTTAAATATTATTCCCTCTGTCCTGCAGGAATTTGCATACTTTTTTTATTTGGACGTCCCACACAAATTTGCACACTACTAAAAAAGGAAGCATTGATTTACGTGCACACTCACAAACTTTTATACATATTTACCCATATACCACTACTTTATATATAAAATTATTTTTTCTTAAAAAATGTGTCGTTCCGTAGGGTGCAAATTCCTACGGGATTAAGGGGAAGAAATAGCGGTGATGAATTACAGGGGACGGGAAGAAATAGCAGTGATGAACATGCATGAAAACAGACAAAATTAATGAATATATAGTTTGAAGATTCCTTAATTTGTGGATTCCATATATGTTGATACCTTGCAGAAATTCTGGTTCAAAGTTGACTCAATTTTCTCAGTTATCTTCAACAACAAGCATACGATAGAGACTTTGCTCGTGAATTTGTGGGCAATTGTTTAGTGTGGTTTCTTATCTCTCTTTCTTATATATAATAATAATAATAATAGCAGTGCACTAGAAAGTAGAAACAATACTGAGAGAGATGAGGCTGACCGGAGATTTCTTCGTCACCACACTAACGCTGCTGCTGGCCATTACTTCAACAGCGATCTGCTGCCCACAGTCCGAGCGGGCAGCATTGCTGGCATTCAAGGCTGCCCTCAACGAACCACACTTGGGCAGGCGCCGACTGCTGCACCAACTGGTACGGAGTCAGTTGCGACCCGAAAACAAAACGGGTTGCCGGTATCACTCTCCGGGCTGACTCGGAAGACCCGCTATTCTCAAAAGCCGGTTCCATCTCCTCTTCTCTCTGCCAACTCGACCGGCTCACCACCCTTGTCATTGCAGATTGGAAAGCCATCTCCGGCACCGTGCCTTGCCTCTCTCCGGCGCTTACGACCTTGTTGGTAACAAACTATCAGGTTCAATTCCGGCCAACATTGGAAAATTAAGCCGGCTCGCAGTTTTGAATCTGGCAGATAACGAACTCTCAGGTTCAATTCCAGCATCCATTGTTAACCTCAAAAGCTTAATGCATTTGGACCTCAGCAATAACAAGCTCTGTGGAGAAATCCCATCGGATATTGGCAAGTTGTCCATCATGAGCCGGGCTTTGCTAAGCCGGTTCAATCCCCAGATCTGTAGCCAAGATTAGGGGTGTAAATGAGTCGAGTCGAGTAGTGCTGAGCTCGAAACTCGACTCGAAAGCAATACTCGAAGCTCAAAACTCGACTCGAACTCGATCGAGCTTGATTTTTTTAGCTCGAGCTCGACTCGATTAAGAACTCGACAAACTCAAGCTCGGCTCGACTCGACTCGATAATTTTATTATTTAAATAAAATAAAATATTAAATATATTTTAGCTCTTTTTTTTTCTAAAATTAAAGCTCAACTCGACTCGAGCTCGATTACTTTATTTATATATTAAAAATAATAAAAAATATTAAATATTGTGCAAGCTCGATTAGGCTCGCGAGCCTCTCGAGCCGAGTATTTATAAACTCGAACTCGAACTCGACAGCTACTCGAGTAGCTCGAGCTCGAGCTCGACTCGATTTGGTTCGAGTCGATTTCGATCTTTTTACGAGTCGAGCACGAGTAGATTGCAAGCCGGCTTGACTCATTTACACCCCTAGCCAAGATACAGAGACTAGCAGATTTAGATTTATCAATAAACCGGTTCAATCCCAGCTCAGATCGGGTTGATGCCGGTCCTGTCCACCCTAAACTTGGTTGGAAATCGATTATCAGGTGGGATACCCAATACCTTAGTTGGCAACAGGAGCTCGATAAGCATTTTGAACGTGAGTCGAAATTCGTTGGAAGGCAACATGCCCGATGTTTTTGGGCCCAGTAGTTATTTTACTACGCTGGATCTGGATGTATCGTATAATAATTTAAGTGGGCTGATTCCAAAATCATTAACACGACGAAGTACGTCGGTCATCTGGATTTAAGTCATAATCATTTCTGTGGACCAATTCCCAAGGGTTCACCGTTTGATCACCTGAGTGAGTCGTCCTTCGCCGACAACGACTGTTTATGCGGAACACCGTTGCAACCCTGTTAATTGTCTTCCTTATCAAAATGTTGTTGTATTGGAACGTAATTGGATTTCTGGTGTTTAGAATTGTCTTCATTTTATGTTATGTCCAACACATTAGTACTTTTCTAAATGTCACTAATATATATTTCCTCCATTCCGTTAGAAATTTCTCAATTGTTATTTTATCTTTTCTAAAAATTATTGTTCATTGTATGTCTTTTATATAATATATTAATATTTTATACTCTTCTTAATATTTACGCAAAAAAGTTAGTGAAACGGAGAGAGTACAATGGTACTGAAACAATTTTTGTCCTATAGTTATTCATCTTTTAGGAAGTGATTAAAAAAAAATTTATGTACTACATTTGTCCACCAAATATATGCATCTTTCTTTACACGTGGTTTAAGATAATATGTTGGATGATATTTTGGGGTATTGTGAGACCCGTTTATGAATAAATATCATATTTTTGGAAAGTGCAGATGATGTAGTTTTAAAAAATATGATCTTTATTCATAAACGGACCTCACAATACCCCTAAACATCCTCCAACATATTATATTAATCACGTGCAAAGAAAGGTGCATATATTTTGTGGATTGAGGGAGTAAATGTTTAGTTTCAATTTTGCATGAATAGTACAATTTACATCCTAGATTTTGCCTAAATCACAAAATAACATTGTTTTTGACATATTCCAATCAAGTGAGTTGAACAGTCGAATATGCTAACTGAGTAATTAAAAATTAGTTTTGAAATTTTTTTAAAATCTAAAGCAATTGTTAATATTCTACCTCATTACTTAAATAATTACTTAGTCAAAATACTCGTATTAATTGAATGCGCACACGATCATAATACGAATTTAAAACACAAATTGTACAATTTGTGAAAAATTGGGACTAATTAATTAAAAAAATTGAGTTATTTCAAAAAATTGAAAATTACAAGATTAAAAATATTTAAATCCCTATGTATAAGTGTTTCTTCCAATTGTTATTTAATCTTTTCACTAACCATCAACCCACTTTAAATTCACAGGATAAGATTTTTTTAATTAATTAATTATAGAAAAAGTTTATTTTTCCTCCTCGAAAACTTACTTGGGTTCCTAATCCTTTCATCCTCCTATTCTTTTTTCCAAAGTTTGACAAAGTATGGTATACGTCATTTTCATCTATTTCTAATTGTATGGATTTATTTTTATAAAACAATACTTATTTTTTTCTTTTATCGGTAAATGTTACTCCCTCCATCCCGAATCAATTTGCACATTTTTTATTTGGTTGTCCCAAATCAATTTGTGCATACTCACAAAACTATACACACATTTACTCATATACCACTACTTTATTTAAAAAATACTCCCTCCATCCCAGAGGTGTTTTCAACAATTATGGGACCGAGGGAATACTTTTTTCTTAAATCACGTGCACCCTCATGAGTGCAAATTAATTTGGGACGGAGGGAGTATTTTTGCACCCTCATTTTTCTTAAAGACCTTGGTACATTGAAATACATTCTGGGAATTGAGGTAGCTCGTTGTGATAAAGGGTTACAACTTTGTCAAAAATACTAGACCTATTAACTGATTGTGGCTATTTGTGATGCAAACCTTGCACAACACCAATGGATTGTAAACTGTCTTTTACACAATCAGATGCTTCTTTACTACATGATCCTGATTCTTCTGAGGATAAAAAAACTTGTTGGTAAGCTTTTGTATTTAACTATTACAAGACTTGATATTTCCTATACTGTGCAAATTTTGACCCAAAACGTGAGTAAGCCATCTGAAGCTCATTTAGCAGTTGTACACAGGTTACTTAGATGCATTAAGTCCACTGTTGGACAAGGCATTTTCTATTCCTCTAACAACTCTTTCCAGTTACAAGCTTTTACAGATTCTGACTGGGCTAGATGTGAACAAACAAGGAAGAGCATTACAGGCTATGCTGTCTACTTGGGTGATTCACTAATCTCATGGAAATCAAAGAAGCAAAACACAGTTAGTAGATCTTCTGCGGAGGCTGAATACAGGGCAATGTGTTCCACTTCATGCGAAGTCCAATGGATTCTATACATTCTTCAAGACTTGAAGATTGCTCACTCAAAACCTATGAATATTTTCACAGACAGTACTGTAGGGGCGGATCTAGAATTCTAATATGGGGTGGGCTAATAATTAATTTTTTGGCACATTAAATTTCACAGATAACAAAACAAATGCATTCCTATTATTATTATACAGTCACTACAAGAAAATTAAAAAATACACTAAAAACTAGAATTTCCTATAAAATTTTGTAGTGAATCGCCTATGACATGCCAAGAAATTTTTTTAGTTATATAATATATATATATATATATATATATATATATATATA
>JAPKLY010000036.1:1291379-1328144 GCA_026898435.1 Prunella vulgaris
ATATATATATATATATATATATATATATATATATATATTCCTCAACTTACAATTAATTTTCCTAGAAAATTAAATATGTAGGTAATTAAATACTTACAAATAATTTATTTACAAAAAGTTACCTACAAACAATTCGCTTACTGAAATTTTTGTATATAATATGTTTATAAATAAAGAAAAAAAAATGTCTAGAATTTTTATTAAAAATTTTATGGTCATATTAAAAAATTCATAGCCAATTTTATTTTCCTATACTGAACATTAAAATTCTATTAACATATTTTAGTGTGGGAAAATATATGAAAATATCAAGTATTTATGATAACATTTAGTTATATTTTAAACTTTTGCATTTTCCATACTAAGTTGGAGACAAATAAAAAGAGTACCTTTTCTATCAAAAGATATAACAACTAAAAGAATCATACATATTCATCTAATAAAAAAAACAAAATATTAAATAAATTAAGAAATTATAACCTTAAATTTGGTTCTTGAGTCGTGTGTGGTGGGAGATTAAAATATATCACATCCAAAATTTCAAGAAAATTGTTCTTTATTGAAGAAAATTTATGATTTTGTAAATTTTAATACTTTTATTTTAATTTTTAAATAAAATTTTAAGAAAAGAATGAGAGGTCAGCCAATGGAAGTCTTGATCAAATCGGAGAGAAAGAAACCAAATGTTTTAATACTATAATTATTATTTTAGGATGGGCTAAAACGGAATGATTACATATAGGCCCATGTATAAACTTGGAATTGTTTTGAGCTTGCACTGGGCTAGAGTCCAATGTAGCCAATGAGTAAATCCGCCCATGGACAGTAGAGCTGCCTTTTGCATAGCACACAACCCTGTTTTTCATGAAAAGACCAAGCACATTCAAATGGATATACATTTCACAAGAGAGAAGATTCAACAAGGAGTGATCAAGATTGTTCAAATACCAAGTGAAGAAAATCTTGTAGACCTACTTACAAAACCATTTGCTCCAACATTGTTCAAGAACTTCAAGATCAAAATGAGACTTCTTAACATCCACTCCCATTTTGAGGGGGCTCTAAGGATAGTGTAAATATAGTGTGAACTTAATTTTGCTATTTTAGTTATTTTGTAAACTAATACTATAGAATATGAACAGTAATATTCTACTCTAAGTATAAATAGAATAGAACTGTATCTATGTAATTCATTCGGTTATCTAAGAAATCATCCTTCTTCATGGTTCCAGTGTGATAAACAATCTTAAGAATACTCACAAAACTATATACACATTTACTCATATACCACTACTTTATTTAAAAAATACACCCTCCGTCCCAAAGGTGTTTTCAACAATTACGGGACTGAGGGAGTACTTTTTTCTTAAACCACGTGCACCCTCTTGAGTGCAAATTGATTTGGAACGGAGAGAGTAGTTGTTAGTAGTTACAAGTTAGTTCGTCAAGTCATCCAAACACTCCAAACTAACTTTATATCTCCCTTAATTCGTTCTCAAAGGGAATCGAACCAGACCACCCACTTAAGTGAGGAACCCGGTGGCTAGGTAAACTAGCACACTTGGTTACAATACTTATTTTCTTAATCGTATCTTTCTTGAATATATTGGAAAGTGGTTCATTCACACAATATTTACCCTTAGAGTTTTTTACTTGTGAATTTACATGCGATTTGTTTTTTTATAATAATTTAAAAATTCAATACCCATCGAGATTTCAATTCTCAAAAGGCAATTAATAATAAAAATAAGTCATTTTCTTATAGTAACTGTTCTTAAAATTATGATAAAAACTTGTATGAATTTGAATTCACGGTAAATTCGAGTTTTCAATTATCACTGTCATGTGTATACACTTTCACTACTATGTATATTCACTATCACTGTTAAAAATTAAGTATACTTTTGTAATAATAATTACACATAACAGTAATACGAGTTATAGTAAACTCGAATTCACATGAGACCTAATCTATAATTATATAAGATAATGTGCAAAATCAGAATAATTAGAATTAATTAGCAATCGTTGGATCAGAACTTTTGTTCACTCGAAAGCGGAAGTAATAAATCAAAAGGCGGGAAGGGAAGCAGCAAAACTAGGGCACATTCCAGTGCTTCCCCCAATTTCTCAAAAGTCGTAACTTCACTTTCCTCTCTTTGATTTTTCTTTTAATTAAGCAGAAATCACACTGATTTCTATCTTGCCTGTTTCCTCCGTTGATCTCTTCGCAGAACGAAGCTACTAATCGTTTAGATTCTCTGCTGTGAATCGAAGTCGACAATGGTGCGTTTTTTTTTTGTGTGTGTGTGTGTGTGTAATTTCAACTAGATTTGGGCTTCAGTGGCATCAAGTTTGTATTCCTTAGTTATCTTTTGTTTCAGTCGGGTAGAAAAGAAACCGTTTTGGATTTAGCGAAATTCGTCGACAAGGGTGTCCAAGTTAAACTAACTGGTGGAAGACAAGGTATGCGGTTTCTGATTTTTATTTAGTACTATTCCAATTATTCGTTAGGTTGCGAGAATTTATTTTGAAGTCCTTTTGCTAATCAGTTAAATCGAAGGTGCAGCTGAGAATATCCGTGTTGAAATTATGATCTTATTTTAGATTTGTGATGTATTATCTTAAATTATCGCATGATAATGAAGAGATATGACAAACTTGTACTGGTTTTATTTCCCTGATTTGGGTAAATTGGCAGTTCTGATATTTCGTCTTCCACATGTGTACAACTTCTCTTTTGCCTGAATATCTCTAGGACTAGGGTAAAATTTTTTGGATAATATTGATGTCGCAAAGATTTTATTTTTTGATTCAAACGATTAGTGTCTTCTTACCTGAAGTTTCTTAGGATTATAGAATATTCTATATCAAACTGATTTGAGTTATGATCTTTAGGTTGTTATGCTATAAGGTATTGCATAGTGGTAGTGGCATCACTTGCGTTTCTCTAATGCACTTTTAAATTTTATTTTCCCCTACGTATATGTATTTACAACTAAGAGCTCACTATTTCTGGTATTGTATGTTCAACTTTTTCGTCAGGATTTAGAGGCTGCTGGGTTTCCTCCTGTTTTGTGGTTTATTGCTTTTTAATGAAAATAAAGCCTCCTCACAACAGAAAAGGTTTTGATGCAATGGGATTTTAGGCTTGTGCTTGTTAATATCGGATTTGGATGTCTAATTAGTAAAAAGTTATATAATTGTAATTGCTGAACAAATCTTTAGTTTTTTTTTCTATAAAATCCGCCAGACACTTGCATCTATACATGTCTCAATATGTTCTTTTTCATCTTCTCCATTTGTTTTATCTCTGGCGCTTGATTCAGCTTCAAGAATTGGTAATATTGATCATGGGAAAAATCCAAATTTCAGATTTTGATTTGATTGTTAAGTTTTCAAGTTAGTAATCCCTTGGTTAATCACTAATGAGAATCAATCTTATAGCATAGACAGCTAGTGTTTTGGAGCCAAGTATTCTTGATGTCTTTCACATTATGCTGTATGGTATAACCTCATGGCTCAGTGTCCCAGACGTTTTATGCTTACTTGCTATACGTAAAACTTGAGTACAGATTTTAATAACTGTTCTTTCTTCCAGTGACTGGAACACTAAAAGGGTACGACCAATTACTGAATCTTGTTCTGGATGAAGCAGTAGAATTTCTTCGAGGTAACTCGTCTATCATTTGTAATTTCAGGCAGAGATACTTGGTAACTCTGCAAATTGAATCATTTTTCTTCATCCTATGTTGATCTGAGTAGTCACTCGTCTAATTCACTTATATAATTATATTTCATGGTTTTATAGCACTGTATGGAAACAGGGACCTCTCGAGCCTTGATACCCTTAACTTTTCTTCTTAACCCAAAATGGCTGGGGAGAGGAAATGTTCCTTTCTTTAAGTGTACTCCTGGGAACAGATCCAGTGTGAGGTTTACTTATTTCATATGTTCATCCCAAATTCCTCTTGAGAAATTCCTAGATTAACATAGACCCAGTGTCCAAAATCTAGCAGTACCTGTCAACTCCAAATATTGCTGGCACCTCATTTTGAAAGCTGACTGTTTTGCTTGTCCATTCTTTTCATTATCAAGAAATAATGGCTTGATTTATCAGTTTGCCACATGGGTCTGTTTCAGAGTGTGTTGCATGCTACATGTATGTTAGTTTTTTCTCCCTTTTTATGTGTATTAACCATACCTGATGGTTTCACATTGTATTTGCTCTGAACAAATGGTCTGATCATACACAGGGACCTGTGAATTTTAACTTTGGATTAATCAAAGTTGCAACTTCTTCTTTGCTCCATGAGGTCTTCTTGCACATAAAATCTGTGAAATCACATAAGTTCGTTCAATGTGTGTGCAGATTCAGAGGATCCGCTGAAGACAACTGATCAAACTCGTCGCCTTGGCTTAATAGTATGTCTTATCAATTTGCATAAGTAATAATAGGTCAATTTCTATGTGTAATATTTGATACTGAAATGTGCTGGGACTTGGGCCCTTGTTACCACTTCAATTCAGTTATTAATTTTGGCATCAGCTGAAAACTACCTGAATCTATTGGAAGCTGCATGTAGAGCCCTCAATTCCCCATGGAACTTGATTCTTGTTAAAAATATCTAATTTCAAATGTCTAATGTACTTGGATTTAGAACTTGTAGGCTTTTTTTATGCAAGAAGTTTTTAAGATTTCTTCGGAACTTATACCATCACTGGATCAAAAATATTTACTAGAAGCATGCTGAGATGCAGAGGAGATGCTGGCACCCATTATGTTCCTCTTGAACTTGAGGCTCAATTTTATGTTTATATATTTAGTCCTTGACAATGACTTCTCTTTGTTGGTTTTTGCTAAAGATCAAATCATTTCAAAATATTCACTCATTTTTCATAGTAAACTTTTTTCACATTTAGAGTTAGACCTACTGCATTCATTTAGCCACTTTATTTCTCCCAATGCAACACAATCCTTTTGTTTTCTGGCTCGGAATAAAGTATACCTGTTGTTCCTTATGCAAACATTCTTGGGCTGTTGTATCAGGTTTGTCGAGGAACTGCTGTAATGCTTGTTTCGCCAACTGATGGAACTGATGAAATTTCCAATCCATTCGTCCAGCCTGATGGGGCATAGGCATTTCCACTCCATATCTGATCCCAGTACAACGGGAAACTTCTAATGTGGGTGATCATTAGTTACAAGTATCCTGTCTTTGAATGGCTCTTACCTGTGAGACAGCCGTGTTATGGCAGTGATGCAAATCTAATCTCTGCAGTTTTAACTTTCTCAGATTCGAATTATTTTGGAGTGTTTATCCGTACGCTAGGTTTTGGGGAAAGCAGTTATTGTAATTCTACTGAGATGAACTTAGCTTGATTCTATGATGTATTCTATGCTGTTATTAGACTTCTGGACGTTTGTTTCAATATGAAAGTGCCCCTTCCAATGCTTATGACTTGGGTTGGAGAATGAGAATGAATGAATGTTTGTTATTGTTTATTATACATGAATGTGATCGTAATCTTAAATAAACAAAAGAGTAATTACTAAATTTATAGGGATCGACTCTTTAATGATATCTATTATCACTTTTATTTTAAATTATAGGTAGCGTACTCTTAGTAGATTTTTTAACTTTATTAAGAAAACGCAGTGATTATACTACGTTTGAAGTCCAAATTAAGATGATGACACCTATTTAGAAATTTCTCTGCACTTCTATTTGTATTTTTCATTGTGACTTCCTTGTCTGCATTACCCACAAAGAGTAAAAATTTTACATCTTAATTGAAAAGAATTAGGGAAAATACATTTTTTTGTCCTATAAGTTTCGTTGACTTTAGTTTTCGTCCTCTTAAGTTTTGAATTTTGGCTTTTGTCCTTTAACTAACCAAAATTTTTGGTTTTCGTCCTCTTAAGTTTTGAATTTTGGTTTTCGTCCTCTTAAGTTTTGAATTTTGGTTTTCGTCCTTTAACTTACCAAAAATTATGATTTTGGTCCTTCAACATATTCATTTTTTTTTTAGTTTAATATTGATGGTTTTAAAATTAAAATTGTATAATAGATATGACTTTATAATTTCAAAAAAAAAAAAAATTGTTATGATAATTAAAAATATAACAGTAAATATTTTTAGGTAAATTCGTCAAAAAAATATCATGTTATTGCTACATTTTAGGTAAATAATTAAATATTTTTGGTTTAAAAAATTTATAATTTTAACATATTTTTAAAATTTTAAATTTTGACATGTTCAAAATTTCAAATGTTTTGTTTTGTTTTGGTTTAAATTTAATATGAACGGTTTTAAATATTTGTTAGGATAATTACAAAATATAACCGTAAATAATTTATGTAAATTCGTAAATAAATTTTTAGGTAAATTTGTAAATAATTTTTTAGGTAAATTCGTAAATAGTTTTTTCTATGTTATTGATATATTTTAGGTAAGTTTTTATATAATTTTTGTTTAAAAAAATATAATTTTGACATATTATCAAAATTATAATTTTAATTTTGACAAATTCAAATATTTTGTTTTGATTTAAATTAAATATGAACACTTTTAAAGTTGAAATAGTTGTGTAGTTAATTTTGTTTTAAAAAAATAAAATTTTGATATATTTTTAAAATTATAATTTTAATTTGACTTATTCTAATATTTTGTTTTGGTTTATGTTGAAGGACGAAAACCATAATTTTTGGTAAGTTAAAGGACGAAAAACCAAAATTCAAAACTTAAGAGGACGAATCCAAAATTCAAAACTTAAGAGGACGAAAACCATAACTTTTGGTAAGTTAAAGGACGAAAACCAAAATTCAAAACTTAAGAGGACGAAAACCAAAGTCAACGAAACTTATAGGACAAAAAAGTATATTTTCCCAAAGAATTATCACTTCAATTGTTTTCATGTGCAGTGGGGGATCATTTGGTAGTTGGTGTGGATCAAGAGACCCCAAGAGGAAGGAGACAGAATGCAAAAGTTTAGATAAATTTTCTATTATCTATTAGTTTTATAAACCTGATTTAATATCTCTCTATAATTAAAGAAATGTACTCTGTTGTGAGATATTAAGCAAAAATAATAAAAAATTATTCAAAAAATGACATTAATTACAAATTAATTTTGTGAAAAAAAAGAGGAAATTTATGCTTTGTATAAATAAAATTATGCGTCTATACAAATATTTTAAATTAATTTGCAATGTGATCCATTTTTTTTTGGACAAATATGTAGTACTCCAAATTTTTATTTAAGGTACATTTTATTCATTAAGATGCATTTACCCTAGTTCAGTTTTGCAAAAATAAATTTGAAAATAAAAATTATGTAGTAAGTTGATAATGACTGATTATTTTAGAGTTGCATGCTTGATAAATAAGAAGGATTTATTCATCATAGATAGATGGTAACTAGTTTATTGAAGAAAAATAAATATTCTAATACAAGAACTTGCATGAAATCATCTTATCTGAGTTTTGTATTACTCCTACTTTTTAAGGTAAATTTGAATAATTTTTCATATATTTTCATTTTAAAATAGTAAATTTATATATATTCTTTTTGTAAGAATTTATTGGTTGAAAAGTAAAACCGATAGTACAGGTAGATGGAGTCGGATTCTCCAATTTAATATTTCCTCTATTTCTTTCATTCAGTGTAAATGTCGTTATTATCATGAATATATATATATATATATATATATATATATATAATTAAAATAATTAATAAATATATACATATATGAAATCCATAATAAAATGTGACATTTACAATGAATGGAGAAAATATTAAATGGATGAGATCCAAACCGGAGTTAGATGGTTACCCAAGTTTTGGATCTGAGTTAAAACACATCAGCATTATGAATGAAGAATAATGTATAAAGTGTGTATGTGAATTTCTATTTAAATTTTTACTGCGAAAAGGCTAGTTTGATTAAGAAAAACAAAAGGGGAGGGAGTAATGTGAGACAAATAGAAAAATATTGGCACGATAGCGACGTCGTTTCTATCCACACATGTCAATAGTAAATTAGAGATGTTCATTCACTCGTCTAAAGTTGTCAACTTTTTTTTTTTCATTACATATTCATTCAAAAAAGGTGACTATTTTATATATTAATTTATAATATTTAAATAATAAAAAAATCTGCACACTGCACAAAATTAATATCAAAATTTTCAATATATATATATATATATTTTTAGAGAAAATTCTCGTGGCGATTATGTTGACAATAAAAGATGAAAAGAAAGAGAGAAAAGCTTCACTTTTAAATATGGAAAAAAGGTCAATCATACTGAGTAGCCTTTATTTATGTATCATATTCATGCATGATTCTTCTCTTCCACTCGGTGTGGATATTTCGATATTTTATTTTTGTTAAAATTATGATACTCGAGATTTGCAAAATTTTTTGTGCACTCAAGTGTAGATACATTTCAATTTTAATTTTAATTTTCTTTGACAAAAAAATTTTTAATTAAATTTTTTAAAAATAAACAGTACATGTTGCACTATAGTAATATTTTTTGGCAATTGCGACATTAATGAATTGTTTTTTGGGTATTGTTTAAATTTGTTCTTTGAGTATTAAAGAGTTATTTTTTAATATTACTAACTTATTTTTCAGGTATTTCAGACTTATTTTGGGGTTTAGTAAATTAATGTATTAGTGAGTTGTCTTTTGGATATTATTTAGACTTATTTTTCAGGTATTACTTAGACTTGTTCTTGGGGTATTGGTAGGTTATTATTGGGGGTATTACACAATTATTCTTAGGGTATTATAAATTTTTCTTTGGTTATTATTTATTTATTTATTAATTATTTATTTATTTATCTGCACCGACATCTCTCTGATCACCAGTCATATTGGGAAAGGGAAGGTCAAAATTTGATTCGATCAAAATTAATTTTGAATTTTGGGTGCACCCGGTACAACCAGGTGCACCTAAGAATCAATGCTCAAGATTAGATTTGAAACTATATGTATAGAGAGAGGGGTAAGGCAAATATTTTCATATATTCTCTCCATCTATGAATTTTAGTTACCTTTATTTTAAATATAATATTTAATAAAAATTAATATTATATTAAAAAATTGTACTCAATATTATTTTACCTACTAAATAAAATAATCACTATCTTTATTTAATTATTATTTTCTCATCTTATAATTATCTTTCTCAAGCAATTCCCTATTTCACATCCAACAACTATTTTTTGTTTATTTATTTCAAATTTGAAACATAATACTAATCATGTAAACCACCACCATGACAACAAACATTTAATATACATGAAATAAAAATAGAGAGTAAAAATGAATATTCAATCTCATTATCATTGAATAATTTGAAACAATCTCTCCCAAATTATTCTCACATCAAGAATTGTGAAAATGATCACATTCTTTCCAAAAATGATGACATGCTTTCCTTGTACGTAAAATTTTTATATGGAAATAGTTTATGAACCAGTTTAAATTAACAAATATTTAATCACAAGTATCAAAAAGTTGATATCAAGGATATTATAATATAATTGTTATAAATTTTACTAGCCTTGGGGGTGTATTGGATTAGGATTTTAAAAGACTTTTTTAGCTGAAAAAAATGTTTATACTCTTAATTAATATTTTAATACACTTCAACAAATATTTAACATTTTAATATAATTTTATAGTAAATTCACCATAAAGTACTCTTTTGATATAAAACCTACTTTTTTATCTGATTGTGTCTTGAAAAAAAATCATCTTATAATATATTAATAAAAATTCAAGAATTAAAATAATTGATATGAATAATATAATACTCTCTCTATCTCGAGATAATTTTTATAGTTATAAATAATATACAAATTAAGAAAAAATATAAATATAAATATAAAATTAAACAATAAACTAAAGAATATATTACCTTTACGCTCTCCATCCTAGAAGCATTGCATACTTTCTGTTTTTGTTTGTACAGTAAAAAGTTTGCTTGCCTAAAAGAGGAGATTATTTATTAAACTTCACTCTCACAATACACATACTCCCTCCGTCCCAAACTCTTTTTTCCACATTTCCTAGTTTGGCATGTCCCAACTCCTTTTCTAACCTTAAAAAGGAAATAATTTACACTCACAAAAATCAATAAATTACACTTTTAATATTTTATTAATTAACTTCACACTCACATACTCTACTTTTTCTTAATCTGTGTGCCCAGGTCTTTTGGAAAAAAGACCCGGGACGGAGGAAGTAATATTTATAAAAATATATTTACTATACATTTTTTAAGGTGTGAATGTGTTGGAACATTCAAAATAAAACAAAATAAAAGTTGGGGACGGAGAGAGTATAATTTAGTACTACTCACTCCGTCCCACTATAAATTGCTCATTTTGTCATTTTCGTCTGTCCTACTTAGGGATGGCAATGGGGCGGGTTCAAACCCAGACCCGTCACGAATCCTCCGGGTAAAAACCCGGTCAAACGGGTCGTGGGGCAGGTTTAGACCCGTTTGACCTAAAAGTCGTCGGGTCTGGGACGGATTCTGGTACTAGATGGACCCGCCCTACATATAATATATATATATATATATATATTCAATATATATAATTAAATGAATACATAATATTATATATGTATAATAAAATATATGAAAATTAGGCTATTAATTAATATATTTATTAAAATATTAGATTATATATGCTTATAAAGTCACGAACAGAAGTTGTATAAGAGTTCATTAATTGATTTTATTATTTTAGTTTTCATTGAATAATATATGTATGATTTTAAATATTTAGATTTAATATGTTGAAACTTGAAATGAACGAATTCATGTATTTATTGTTGTTTAAATAATTCAAATGCATATTGATGTTATATTTAAAATTTAAGATATTTTTTGTAATGCATTTGATATTTATAATAAAAATAGACGGGTCGGATCCTGGGACAGGCCAAACCCGTCCCAGTCCGCCTCGTTGTCATCCCTAGGCCTACTATATGTTGCTCATTTGCTTTTTTATCTTTTTAGAAAATTACCATTCACTTCTTTATTATTATTTTCAGTACTTTTTATACTACTCCTGTTACTTTTTTATTTTTCTTTATCACATCACATGCTATGTTTTAAAAAACGGAAGCGGACATTGAACCAAATACCTTAGAATTTTTGGTCGAATCGGATTAAATCGGTCAGACCGTTAATAAAGTGATTGAACTAGTATAATGCCATAATTATATAAATATATAAATTGTAAATATCATTTAATATTATGTAAGCATAAATCTAATACTAAAAAATTCACAAAATATCATGCATATATTAAATGTGAAGCTCTTTCCACAAGTCAAATAAATATTAAAAGTGAAATTAAGTCTACTAAATATATTTATGAATTTATTTTTTTATCTTTTTAAAAAATAATTCATGATATGAATACTTTTACACATTAAAAACACATTACCTACGCAAGGGACATGGAAGTAATTTTTATGGGTATAAATTCTTTTAATGTGTAAAAAATAAAAATAGCACGTGTAGAGGTTGAAGTATTTCTGAGTTCGCAGCAGCTTTTTTGTCCAATTTAATATTCAAATTATATCTAGGGACACACGAAACTACTTGCCAGTTGTCACAGGTTGTCAATTGACAGATCCACCCTCCACCTTCCCATCATTACCAATTGCTTACGCTTCCTTCCAAAACACCACCAAAAGATGAACCCACCAAAAGATGAACCCATAACAATACATCTATTACCAAATTTCCCAAACTCGTTAGATGAAGAAATACAACTTGAATAATTTCTTTCCTAATATTAAATTGATATCAATCACAGACGACTATAAATAAATCCCATAATTGCGTCACAATATATTATCTTCTTCATGTTTATAATGATAATGTTAATTGAAGGAAAATGAAGATTTAATATAAGTGGTAAAATTTAAAAAGAAAAGAAAAAATTGAAGAAACATCGAATAGACTCGCCAGTCTCGTCGACGGGGAGATAACAGAGAACTGCGCCTACAACACAAACACCGAGCAACGCTCTTCTAATTCTCGATTCTTAATCTTCAACTTTTTCGGCATGCGATCGAAGATTTAGTTTGGTGATCGAATATATATGTCGTCATACGAGTTCCTTCGTCTTCTGTTTTTTTTTTTTTTTCAAATTTTGACTATTTTAGCAGCTTTGACCACCGGATTCTCCCTCGCTATCGCTTCCCGGCCGACGGTCTTGTAATCGTAGCTGCAATCGTGACGATCGGAGTACCGATGATTGGCGCAGAATAGCTCACCACAGCGGCATCTAAATCCGGTCAATCCTACCTTCACCCGGCAACCGGAGCACCGGTTGACTTCTCTCTTCGCCGGAGGCGCAGCCTCAACCACCATAGGCTCCATCATCAGATCTCCACTCGTCTCGGGAAGATTCAAGCTCCTTTCCGGAGACGACCTCCTAGACGACGCAGATCTGAAGGTTTTCTCACCAAATACATGAACTTTCGGTTTGGCTCCGGCCGATGAGGTCGTCGCTGCCGCCGCTGAGAAGGTTGAAGCCTCCGTGGAGGCGTTGAAACAATTTTGACATAAATTATTCATGGCGGAATTCGCCGTAACGCATTTGACGCACAGCGTGATGTTCTCTGGTACGACCTTTAATTCCGTCTCTTCCTTTTCTGTTTTCTGCGCCATGAACGTCAAACTATCTATCGAAAAATAAAAAATTTCGTATGGAAAAAATTATACAATTCGTCTACGATTTCTAGAGAGAGATAATCTAGAGAGAGAGAAGGGCCAGGAGGGAGGATGTTTGGGGCTGGAATATGAAGGGCGTAAGGTCGGTCATGGTGAAGAATAATGACCACATAGGGACGCGTATAATGCAATTTGCATTACGCGCATGGACGGATATAGCCTCGTGATTTTATCGAATTTTCAATAGTGGCGTGTTTCTAGATCTCTCTGACGTGGTCTTACATGCTTAACCGTCATCGCCCATAACTTTTTCGTATTTATTTTCATGATTATTATTGATTACAATAAAAAACTTATAACCTCCACCTTTCAACCCTATTTTTACATTTATTTTATTTTAATATTTAAATTATACTTTTATACACTTAAAAAAATTAATAAATTTTTTTTTTATTATTTAATTTATATTTAAATATTAAACTTTTTATATGAATGTGCAATTAACTTCGAGATGAAAAAAAAATTAATTTATGCGTGATTGAGAAAATATTTCTTCATCTTTCATTAAACTCCATATTTTATTGAGAATATTTTGAAATAAAATATATATTATGAGAACTTTTTAACTAAAATTTATTATAAAACATTTCAAGAAAAAAAATATGAAGTTTAAATTGGGAATTTTTTATTTTTAAAAATTATGCTGAGACCACAAAAAAGAAAAAGTTAATTACATTAATTTAGTAATATTAATAATTAGGTTGAGAGAGTGTTGTCGTTTCTTAAGCTTAGGATGCTTTGCATGAATAATGACCCTTTCCATTTGTTTAGCTTTCGAAGAAAGATACTAATTTCATCTCAAAGTAACCTTTATATTTAAAAATAACACATGAATTAAATATATATATATATATATATAATTAAATAATAAAATATAAAAGCGTATATTATTGACTAGTACGAATATAAAATATTTTTTAAGTGTGAAATAGAGTTAAAATATCTAAGTAAGTGTAAAAGTGAAATTGGATCGAAAGGTATTTAAAAGTAAAGTATATATTTTTGAAATATTATTTGTTTTATTAAAAAATTATTATAATAATATTATTTAATAATAATATTACATGATGAAAAATATCTAATATTATTTTGAATGGTACGATGCAACTTATGTATTTACTAATAAATATGGATATTGTCGATAAATTTTTTGTAACAATCGAATTATGTTGCTATACAATTAAGATTACCAAACAAAAAAATCAAGATGTAAGTATGATTATGGATTGAAGATTTGAGGAGTGCAAAAATATTTTGTGTGGCTATGAAGTATTAGTTTATTCATAACAAATTGATTACATATATATTACTTTGAACATATACTTTTAGTGGATAACTACATTTAAATTATTTAATCTTTAAGCAATTCTAATCTAAGCAATTGATCGTCTGAACTCTTTGGATGACTTGTAGTCAAATGTGTCTCATTCATTCATTTATATGGGTGAGCAGCGTATTGAATAGGAAAGCAAGTCCCTGCATTTAATGGATGGCGAACAATTGATACAACTAGTTTTTCGTTGTTTCTACATACTGATTTTTGAAGTGCATTTAGTTTTCTTAATCTCCGGAATTTTCAACTAGTTGATCGCCCTGGCCTCTTGTTCATTAGTTGCTCGCCTGTCAACAAAAATATTTATTAATTTATAAATGTTTAATATATATGGTAATGTTTTGATTATTTTTAAAAAAAATTATGAATTTAAATTTTCTTTTTTGAGAATAAATATAATAAAACAATAAAATATAAATCACATATAGAAAAAGTATTAAATTAAAGAATGTATTATTTTTATTATTTTTGGGTTAATATTATTTGATAACTATCATATGATAACATATACATACATAATTAAATATAAAAAAGCAGAATATCTACATAATTTATTTTCTATTTCTGGATGTCTAAATAGCTGTTGTGACTTGTGAGTAATATTAAAGTGTTGCAAATAGAAATGCCATATAAACCAAACATAAAATACTACAATTTGATGTTAATCTAATGCATACCACACCCGTATAATATTATGTATATTAAATGTGTTAAGAGCGTGTTTTGCTTTAAAAGATAAATGGATGCATCAATTCGTTTTCTTTAAGAGATAATTTTTCTGGGGGCAAAATCGACAATTCACGGAGAGGAGTTTGCGTAGGATATTATTTTAATCAAAATCCAAAGCCAAGAAGCTCTCTCTCTCTCTCTCTCTCTCAAGCCATCAACTCTGACTACCCAGCCCACCCACACTGTATTAAAGACGACGCCTCACAAGTCACACCCGGTGTCTTAAACTCTCTACAGTATCTGTCCTGTGCTATTATAATGTTTACTGCTATGATGTCTACTTTGTTTGGCGTATGCCAGCCTAACTTTACTCGAAACATAATGTTAACAAAAATTTATATGCCCCCTTACATTTAAAAAAAAAAAATATCATATTTAGATACTTTCTCCATTTATTGAATTTATACATCAGTAAATTTATATAAATTTGAAAAAAATAAAATAAAAAATTATAAGTATAATTTATTAATAAAATAATTAACAGTGAAAATAATAATAAAAGTAATAATTTCCTAAAAAAATACACATTTTTGTGGATAGACGAAAAAAGGAAATAAGTTTATATTATGTACAAATATTATACTCCCTCCGTCCATGAAAATTAGTCCACGTTGTCTTAAATAGCCGTCCACAATAAATAGTCTACCTACCCAAAATGGAAGATTTTCAATCATTATTTTTATTTTTTATACACATATACTCACTTTTACACATCACATCAAATGCTTTATTAATAATTAACACTTCATTATACTAATATACTCACTTTCACACATCAACATCAATTTTTTCTTAATAACCGTGTACAACTAAGGTATACTCCCTCCGTCCCAACTCTTTCTTCCTATTTTTTCATTTCGGGACGTCCCAACTCTTTCTTCATACCTTAAAAAGTAAATAATTTACACTCACAAAAGTCAATAAAATACATTTTTTATATTTTATTAATTAATTTTACACTCACATACTTTACTTTTTTCTTAATCCGCGTGCCTGTGTCTTTTTGAAGAAAGACCCGGGACGGAGGTAGTACTAATTATCATGATCGGGTGGAGTATATAAATTTGTAAATATATTTAGTTTTTATCATTTTATACCTTTACCAATTTATATGATGACCTATTGGGATTACATAATTAAAAAATATTATTCTCACATTTTGAATAAAATTAGTCTGAAACTTTTATGATTGCATAGAGAACCTCGAAACACATTCTTTTGAAGTCCACCGCCTGACATGAATTTTTAAGTAGAATAGAAATGGATGAGGACTCCGTTCTCACACATGTAATTATTTTATTTTATTTTTATGTATATTATTTTATTTGAAACTTATCCATCTCCTTTGTATGGGAGTTCCTTTGCAGACTAAATTCGAAGAATGAGTAAATATTCTTGATCATTAATTATATAAAAGAAACTCGAGCCAATATGTTACCAAACTTCAACTAAATTCAATTGAAATTTGTAGTTCATGCTCGTTTTGATTTTTACGTTTCATTTTCAGTTATTGATCATATACAGTATTTTGTTCACTTTATAATAAAAAAATAGAATTAAAGTTTTTTTAGTCCTAGAACTTGTCACAAATTTGAATTTGGTCCTTTTAGAAACTTACAAGACCAAAATTGAAATCATAAAGAGGAACAGTCATCAATATAAACAGAAGTAGATGCATTCTCATTAATTAAATTTGTGCCTTAACGGCTTACAACCATGGCAGATAATTTGAACAGACCTTTGCCCAGATAACAAAGACCAAAGAACTGTCCAAATTAGCACAATACAACTTTATCAAACTCGAATACAATTTTGAATTGATGACTAACTAATAGCAAGCCTGAGATCAGATTCTTACGAATGTCTGGGACATGTAGCACATCCTTGAGCTTGAGTTCTTTCCCGGAAGTGAGCTTCAGTATGACTTCTCCGGTACCAACCACTTCAGACGAGGCTTGATTTTACATGAACACTTTTCTCTAATTAGTAGGAGAATAAGTTGAGAAAGCATTCTTCTTAGAGCTGATGTGCAGGTGGCTCCGGTGTCCACATACCATGTTTTTGGATTGTCCACCCGATTGACTTCAGACACCATGCAGGACAGATCCATGTCCGTGACCCCAGCTAGGTTCACGTTAGCCTTTCCTTTCCCTTGTCTTTGTCTTCTTTCTTGGGAGCACAATATTTATTAGACCTATGATTGAGCTTTCCACGGTTGTAGCAATTTCTAGTGAACTGTTTCTTTCCATTAGGGGCAACATTCTTCCCCTTCTTCTTGTCATTAGACATTTGCCTTTTCTTCGATGTTCCTCTCTTTTCCATCAGGTTGGCTTTGGCCTCAATGGAAGACTGGCTAGAAGGAATTTTTCAATCCCTCTTACGATTGTCCTCTTCAATCCTGAGACGAACAACCAACTTTTCCACTGTAATTTTATTTTTCTAATGCTTGAGATAGGACTTCAACTCTATTTAGGAGGAAGGCAGCTTTACAATTATAGTAGCTACAAGAAACTCAGAAAGGATTCTCGTAGTAGTATTCCCTCTGCAGCTATATTGCGGAATACAATCTGCAATTTTTGAACTTGTTCAATGACATACTTATTCTCTTCCATCTTGAAGTCGAACAGACATTCCACCACAAACTTCTTAGTTCCGACATCCTTAGTTTTGTACTTGTCTCCAGAACAGTTCATAATTGTCAGGCAAATGAAATTTCACTGAATACCTCATACAAATCACGAACTAATCCACCTTGGATATAGTTACGACATAGGTAGTCACCATTAGTCCATGTATCATAGGTGACCCTCTAAGCAAAGACAATTTCATCCTTTTAAACCACTCGACATTCCTCAACTAGGTATTTTGCTAAGGACAATGTGTTGAGATAGAAGTGCATCTTCTTCTGCCACATTTTAAATCAGTACCCAAAATTTTTTTAGGTTTCTCTCCATGCACCATAACAGACCTCATAGACACTGTTCAGTGGAGAGATTCACTATTAATGATCCCGCAGAGACAACAGGAATAGAACCAACAGAGATGGACGATCCACCTGTTTGAGTAGTTGCTATTTTTGCAATAGCAGTGGTATCAACTAGGTTATCTCCATTCGGATTTGGAGTACCGTGAGAAACCACAAATTTCCCAGTATCGATAGTCATTGCAGTATGTTATTATATTTTATCTTGTTATTGTTATTTATATTGCACTATTAATACAATCTACAGAACTATAGTGCAATTAAAGGGAACGAAAATAGAATCAAAAGGAAACCGAGTCAAGGTATAGACCTTTTCTTGCAAGACAAAATACGTCATGACTAGTGCTCACAGGATATACGTAATTATCTCCAAAGGTAAAATTATTTTGACATCTCTGTGTTATTAGCACCACTAAACACAAAGTTAAAATAAACCACAAAAACCTATAAAAAAAATTGATGTTATAAATGCAAAGAGGGGAGAGAGTGTGTGACTCAACTTCTGTGATTTTATGAATGCAGGACACTCTTATTTATATATACAGATCTACCAACTGTAGGCTTATGCCCATATCCGGAGGGAATATTCCCACAATCTTCGTGGATGAGTATGACCACGTCAAACGTAGAACCAATTGAGGCAGCAGAGTCCACGAATCTCTGCTCTGAAACCTTCCAGATGCTGGCGTGGAGATGATCCAGCTCACTGAATTGGTTGATCCGACGACCAGAATAAGAGATCTTATAGGATCACTGACTTGGCAGAGATCCAGATTGTATCTTATCTGGATTGCTGACGTGGAGCATCCAATGATCCAGATTAGAATCGTGGATTGCAAACATGGAGCTTTTTCCGGATTGCTAACGTAGATAATTTGCATGTATTCTAGGTCACCGAATTGGGTCGACCCACCAAACATGTATTTTGGGTCTAAAAAAATATAGAGAGATGACCAAAGGGCCACTAAAGACAAATTATCAAGATCCAAGTCCAAGGACACTGATGCGGTGAGTGTGGTTCATGGGACAGGGTCCCCTAAACCATATTTGAATACCATCCTAAAACTCTAACTTATTTACATTAAACTTCTTTATTATTTTTCCTATGTAGGACAGATTAAAATACTTTTTACTTTAATTTATTCCCATATAAAATTGCTCCATATCAATATATTAATATTTCCACTCTAGGAATTAATTTCTTACTCACCGTAATTTCATTTTGAGAACACAAAATACCACAACGATCTACTCCGCGAGTAGAACACATCAATTATATGTAGTCTCATTGAGATTAATATTTTGTCCTCCATTAAATTAGTCAAACTAGAGTACTTAATACACTTTCAAAACCAAATTTCAATAATTTAATAACAGTATATTGGAATATCTTTAATTTTGACTGTTAGTTGAGTTTGGAGGCGATGTGCCTTGATCTGGGGGTTTGACAAAAACTTCAATCTATATTGTGTACACTTAGCTACAGATAAATTCATGTAAATATTTTTGTAGGACCGGTCAGTTTCAAGTTTAAGAGAATAAATATTAGTTAATACGCTATTAGCAAACTATATGAATTGTATATTTTTGTTTGTAGAATTGTTTATCTTTCCGGATATTCTCTATAATAAACGACATGGTAAAATGGAAAAGCTAATTATACTCATAATCACCTTTCGTGTTACCAAATTCAATTAAGATGATGTCATTTTATTTTGGATGGACAACTCAAACATAATATTTTCCCAAATACACTCAATTTTGTAAATGTTTAAAAAGGAAATATTATGGCATAAATATACCATGGGAATAAAGGCTCGATTCAATTCCCTGAATGCCCACGAAGACATGGGTCAGATAAGTCAAAGATAAGGTCAAACCACCTGAGACAAGTTTAGGAGACCTGAGAGATAAGGGTCAATAAGGCAAGAAAATTGCTTGAAGAAGATGTTAGGAGAACTTTAGCGCCAGGGCTTTCGCCTGAAAGAGGGTCCGGGCGCGTGAGGATTCATGACTTAGAATAAAGGGTTCTGGCCACCCAGGAGGCACCAGGATGTTCATTATGAAGGCTCAGGGTCAAATGAGATGAGGTCAAGCGAACGAAGACAATATTAACAAAGGACTTGCATACTTAGAGCAATTTTCCTCCCAAGGTGCAAGTCACTGTAAGTGTCAGAAACCTGACCAGCGCGCTATATTCGTGCAGGAACAAGGTGGTGGCGAATGTGCGTTTGTTTGCCTAAAATGTGTATGCAATTACGCAAGTATACATGGACGTTGTCGTATTCGGCAATTGACCAAGTTAAAATATCGAACACAGGGAAACGAGGCTTGATAAGCAAGAATTGATTGTTCAACAAAGGTGATTAACTAAGAAAAGTAAAACAAAGTCTTGGTTTCTATTTACTTTAGCAAGAAAATGGAAATATCTAACTATCGCCTTTGATAAGATGAGCAAGTGTTGGAGGTGTGTGCATTGGAGTATTTTAATTGTGGGTTCATCTAACAATTTGTCAATCCTAACATGCATAAGTATCACTTAAGGTATTAATAAAGCCAATAAACTCCATCAAATGCTTAATTCTCACTTGAACACTTAATACTCTAATTGAGATGTTCTTAGCTCCTAAGCATTTCTCATTGACATAAATACAATAACACAAACACTTGGTGTGCACAATTATCAATTATGAACTTCAATGAATTAACTCAATTCTCATATGTTGCTAACTCAATCAGGCTCAAAACATCCAAATGCTTACACCAAAAGTTCAATCAATCATCAAGATAGAGAATTAATACATCAAGCTAACTCATACATGCATGGAAATAACAAGCTATTAAACTACACCATAATCTCCATACACCAATGCAATAAGGGTATTAGCCCATGGCTAATTTTCAAATACAAACTACAATTAATCTAATTACAATAATGATTAAGACTAAAGTAAGAGAATTACAAGGAAACTTACCAATTGCAGATGAAATAGAAATACACTCCAAATACCTTCAAAAGCTAACTTCTAATCCGGAGCTTGAATTGATAAATCCTACCGTACAAATGTAACTAACGATGAGAAGAATCTAATGCAACAAACGGATTGAAATTCTAACGGCTCGATCAAAAGTAATCAAGGAAATAAAAATGTAAATCAAAAGGTAACCCACTTTGTAACTTCCCAAATCTCTCTTTAATCTAAGATGAATCTAAATTAATGAAAAGTTCATCCAAAATCTGATGTATGTGGTGTTTATAGTGCTCCAAATGTTAAGACTCGTTTGCCCATCATTAAATGCACGAAAAGACAAATTTGCCCTCAAATTTGGCAAAAACCGAATTCACGCTCTGACTACTTCTCACTGGCGCTCAAGCAAGACTGCTCGAGCGCTCCTCTTCTTCATGTCGAGCGTGGCCCTTGGTCATGGGCAGGCGAATTGTGCTCGAGCTGGAACCAATTGCACTGGCGCTCGATCGGAGCTTTACTTCCGACGTCCGTTTTCGACTTTTTCTGTTTCGATCTAATGGCTCGTCCAAACTTCCTAGGGTCTTCCTCTTGATCATCTAAGCCTCCCTAAATGCTCGGATCACGTCATTTCATCTTCATCATCGTGACTTCCTTGATTTTGTCCGATTTAACCCATAAAAGTAACTTTTTTGCACAAAATTGTGAATAAACACAATATATAGCATATTAGGGTCAATAATGCATACAAATCACTCAATATCATGCTAGAATATACCAAATATGATGCAATTATTACCCTAATCAACGTTTAACCCACTTCGCCATCAAGGCAACCATTACCTTAACTGCCCATTCAAATGTCATCATGTATTCGAAAAGAAGTAAGCTAGAAAAGTGTCCATAACATTCACGATCTTGGGCCATAACCTAACTTGGGCTGCAAGAAAGTCGAGATTGCTAGAGACTTGTCCATGCAAGGACTCAAAGGAGTTAGTATAAATAGATCCTCAATCAATGTAAATAGGGGATTGAACTCCATAAACTCTTGTACTCTCAGCATTATTTTGCATATTATTAAATACAAGAGCTCACATATTAAAGTTCTAAACCTTATAATAAAGACTAGGTAAATTCTTTTCTTTTTTATTATTTCCGGTTCCTAATTAACACAAGAAAACCCTAGGAACAAATAGAAAAAAAAAAACACATCTTAAATAATTTTAAATCCAAAGAAATATATATACTTTATGAATGTTAAAAAAATTCTTTTTAAGCCCCGTTTCCCTCAAATCCTCAATAATACTTATAAATAAAATAATTCAATTAAAAATATAAAATGGATAGTTAAATATTAATTGTCTTACTATTAATCTGTGTTCACTTTTGAAGTAAGAGGTAATTTTGGATAAATTAAATAAAGTAATAAAGTTCTACTCAAAATTCAAAATCTATATTTGCTTCATGTAATAAAGCTCTATTAACATGGTTTATTTAAATCGCCAAATTTTAAAAAAAAAAATATTTTTATTGAATAACACAAATTTAATCCAAATTAAAAATTAATTCAAAAAAATAAAATAAAAAGATAAAAATATGTCATTTACATAACATATCTTTATCGGTCAGAGTAACCGCAGCCTTAATCTTCACCATAAAAATAATAATAATGAAGCTCGGGTAGAATAGATCTGAAGATAGCATTTTCGTGATTGCCTCTGAACCCTGCACTAGAGGTGTGCAAAAAAACCGGAACCGGCGGTTCGAACCGGCGGTTCGGCGGTTCGGAACCGGCGGTTCAAAAAACCGGCGGTTCCGAACCGTTGAACCGGACCGTAACCGCTATACACACGGGCCGGTTACGGTTCAAATGTCCTAAAACCGGCGGTTCGGGCGGTTCAAGCGGTTCACGGTTCGAACCGCCCGAACCGCCGGTTTTGGCGGTTTTTTTTTTAATTTCAAATTTTTAAATTTTGATCTGACGGTGAAAAATTAGTGTCCGTTACAGATCGACGGACCAGATTAAAGGGAGCGTTTGTTGAACCGCCGGTTCAAACCGGAACCGCCGAACCGGGGGTTTTCGGTTTTTTTTTTGTTTTTTTTTTAATTTTATTTTATTTTGCCTATAAATAGGGGAGTTGATCAACTATTTTTTTCTCACACCAATTCTCTCAATTCTCAAGCTCTCAAGTCTCAACTCAATATAGTAGTATTATTAGCATTATTTATATTTGTAGTGTTAGTAACTTAGTATAGACTATAGTGTTATTACTATAATTGTTAGTTGTTACTTGTTCATTGTAATTTAGAAATTATAATGTAAGTGCACAAATTTTATTAATAAAATTTAATTTCAATTCAATTTGTACTTATATAGTTGTGTTATTATGTAAATTTTATATTTTGTAAGTTTGTAAATTTTAAATTTAATCAAAAGATATGCAACTATTTTATTTTAAATTATAGATCAATAATCATATTTATCATATATTTAAAAAAAAAAAAATCAAAAAACCGGTAAACCGCCGGTTCCGAACCGGAACCGCCGGTTCACGAACCGTAACCGGAACCTTGGAACCGCCGGTTCGGTTCCGGTTCAAAATTTTGCTGAACCGGAACCGGCGGTTCCGAACCGGAACCGGCGGTTCCGAACCGTTTGAACACCTCTACCCTGCACTGCATCTCATATGTTTGGTCAAAGATTAAATGATTAGTAAACATTTAAATCGACAATAAATGTGGGACAATTGATATCCACAAAATTTGGTATGGAACTACTCCCTCCGTCCACAAAAAATGGTTCACGTTGCCTTAAATGGTCGTCCACAATAAATGGTCCACTTACTTAAAATGGAAAACTTACAATTATTATTTTAATTTTTTATACATATATACTCACTTTTACACATCAAATCAAATGTTTTTCCAATAATTAAATACTTTTTTATACTAATATACTTACTTTTACACATCAATATCAACTTTTCTTAATAACCGTGATTTGCCAAGGTAGTCCAATTTTTATGGATGGAGGGAGTATTTATTACTACAACAAATATATGTAAACATAAATATATATGTCATCAGTTCCATAAAAATTGGAATGACATATTTTTTAAAAAAATATATATTTTATATATAAAATAATAATATGTAATTAAATATGTAAATAAATTTGTAAGTGTGCATATAAATTAACACTATCTTTTTTAGTTGTGTATAAATTTATATGAGACGTTCAAATAAAAAAAATACATAAATTCCTGTAGGATGAAGAGAGTAAATGGCTAATGAATTTGTATTTTGAAAAAGAATTTCATCCAAAAAAATATTAAAAAATTAATTAAAAATGAAATAAATAAAAATATATAAATTTGAAAATATTAAAAAATAAATATTAATTACAAATCGATTCTGTGAAAAAAAAAATTCATATAAAAAAAATTATACTTCTATAAATATATTATGAATTAATTTGTAAATATAATAATTTTTTTGAACCAATATGCAAAAGCCCCAAAGTTTACATGTGAGTGACTCCATCCGCCCCTTGAACCCTTCACTAATGCATCACTCGATGAAAGCATTTGTAGTGGTTCAAAGTGTTTTTCATTAAGGCCCTGTTTGATAGCATATATAAGCCCTGTATAAGCCCATATTACCATTCTTCTACAGTGTTATATTGTTGTTTGATAGGAAGTAAATGTAACACATGAAACCCGGTTGTTATCATGAGGACCCGGAATTCTTATCTGAAATGTACTGTAGCTCTTTAGAGAATTAGTAAGGTGTCCCCCCCTGTATTACATATCTTGAGAGAAAATTAGGGTTTCAAATTTGTTCCACAATTCCACCGAGACGACACCGCAAGAGATCGACCACCGCGACGGACGGCACCAGCGCGAGCGAACCACCACCGAGACGGACGGCACCACCGCGAGCGACCCACCACCGCGAGCGAACCACAACCGAGAAGGACGGCACCACCGCTAGCAACCCACCAGCGCGACGGACGGCAACGCGACTTCGATCGGAAAGCTGCAAAATTTCAGGTTTGTGAAATTGTTTGTTGGGATTTCAATGTGTGATTTTTCGGAATTACTGTTCACTCGCCAGCAAAATAATCGACCAAATATATTTATAGATTGTTCGGACAGAAACTTCAAATATATAATAGCAAGGACTGTGAACTGTAGATTTCCCCCGAAACTGAATATTGTGTAAAGCTTATCATTTAATTCATTCAAGTTTTTGCAATGCCATCTAATTCCCTATGCCTTTGTCCTAATTGACAGTGCTCTAAAGCTCTGTCTGATACTGTGCTTTGTGTTTGTATTTATAGAATGATTCAATGATCATTTGGGTTTTTGTCGATTAAATATTGATAATGGTATCAATTTGTCACTTGGAGAAGTTATTTCTTATCTTTCCCTCTTTTCTAATGGAAGCTGGGTTTGTTGAACATTAACATTTGACAATGAGATGAAGTGCGAGAAATTGTTTGAACTAAAACAATGAGACGAGATGCAAGCAGTAGAATGTGATAAGTTAACTAGTTCGAAACCTTATACAGTGAAGAAAATACTTAATCATTAATTCTTAAAAGAAAATACTGCCATAAATTCATAATATTTCAACAGAGAGTGTACTTTGGAATTTAAAAAAAGAAAAGGTCGCACAAGTTTTACTCTTTTTTTATTTTCATGTTTCTCAAATTTTTATGATGAGTTTTCCTGCATTTTTTTCTTCTGTAAAGGTTTTAAAAAAAAGAAAAAATGGAGCTAGAATCTAGCATTTTTAAAGCCGTGCAAATCGCTGACTCTGCTGAAAGATTTCTTCATGTGTATTGATTATTTTTTTTTTGTGTATTATAAGTCTTGTAAAGAATTCAATAATATACAATCACAATTGATATAATATTGTAAAAAAAGTAACAATTTTTTTGGCCATATTCACTTAAAATTGTGTGTATTAAAATGTACGGTAACAATTTTTTTGAATTGCTATTGTGCTTGTGCAGATTTTTTTAGCCGACTTTCCGCATTCACATTGAAACGATGGTGTTGAATTCTAGAATGCGTAACTTGTTGTACTTGTTAGTCGAGGAACTTATGCACCAGTCAACCCTAATTTCCCTAATTATTTTGATTATTCTGTTAATCAACAATAGAAATAGGAGAAGACGTGCAGTCACTTGGGAGATGTTACCTAAAATTCCTCAACAAGTAATTAGACTTCATAGGTTGTATGAGGTTAGGGATGCTGAATGTATTTCAATCTTGCGAATGGATCGAAATACATTTGCAAGATTATGTTTTTTACTGAGGGAACTCGGAGGATTAAGCGACAGTAGATATGTGTGTGTTGAAGAACAAGTGTCGATGTTCTTAGGAATTCTTGCTCACCATAAAAAAAATAGGACAGTTGGATTTGAGTATGAACGGTCAGGGCAAACAGTATCCCACTATGTGCATGTTGTGTTGAAAGCTGTTTTAAAACTGCATGACCTCTTCTTGGTAAGACCTGCTCCTGTCCCAGAAGACTCTACGAACCCAAGATGGAAATGGTTTAAGGTATATATTCATATTCATTTTGAAGCATACAAATTGATATGTAAAATCCTATTAATTGTTGCTATAATTTTTTTATCATAGGGTTGTTTAGGAGCCCTAGACGGTACTTATATTGATGTTCAAGTCTCCACCTCTGACAGACCACGTTTTAGAACCCGAAAGGGTCGTGTGTCGACCAATGTCCTAGGAGTTTGTGATACAAATATGAGATTTGTATATGTTCTACCCGGTTGGGAAGGGTCAGCAGCTGATTGTAGAGTACTAAGAGATGCTATAAACAGACCAAATGGATTAAAAATTCCAAAGGGTAAACCAAATACTCAACTATTTGAGTAAATAATATTTTTCATCTCTTAGTGACCCTTTTCAATATTTTTTTTTTCATTTTAGGAAACTATTATTTGGCTGATAACGGATATCCAAATGCTGAAGGCTTTCTTGTGCCGTATAGAAGGACTAGGTATCATTTGAGTGAATGGGGACCAGGCAATTCACGACCTACTAACCCCCATGAACACTTCAACATGCGTCATACCAGAGCACGCAATGTTATTGAGCGTGCCTTTGGCGTCCTTAAGAAGCGTTTTGGCATACTTGCTAGTCCAGCCTTTTATCCAATCAAAGTCCAAATCAGACTTATAATGGCTTGTTTTCTCCTGCATAATTTCATACGCAATGAAATGCCTATTGACCCTGTTGAGGCAGAACCAGATCTTGAACCCAAAGAGGAACATGAAATAGGGGATGTTGATTTCATAGATTCATTGACATCTACAACTGCATTCAACTCATGGAGAGAACAAAAAGCATTGTCCATGTGGAATGAGTGGAGAGCTGAAATATAAAATACTTTGTGTTATGTGTTGTACTTTTTATCATATTTGGTCTGTATTAAACACTGAATTATCTGTTATTTGGTCTGTATTAAACACTTTTTATGTGATATTGTTGCTTATGTAACACTGATGTTTGTATTGATAATGGTTTTTTGTTAATATCCAGTGAAATGACTACTCCCAACAGTGTTATCTCCATCCACATGAAAGTTTCCCTTTTGTGCTTCATCGGACAGAGCTTGAGCAAAAGTGTTATCAATTTCAGCATTCCAACCATCATCATATAAGAATTCATGTTGTAAAACCCTAACCCTAGCCATGGTTAATTTTCTCCAATGCATAGGGTTAACATCAAACATAGGCATGCTTTTATAGACGGAATGAGTTGCTACATGGTTAACATCAAGTACAAATTCCTGTTTGACGGGACTACCTATAGACAACACACTGCACGATGAATTGTGTTGTCATTTCCCCTTCTTTTAATGACTGAGTTCACTTTCCACTATACGACAAACTCATGCACCCGTCCATCAAATAGATCAGTGAGTAGTCAGCCCACATTATTGTGAACAATTAGATTCCTGACAAAAGTTGAAGCATACATCATTTAAATAGTTAGATTCTAGACAAAAGTTTTTGTAACTTGGATTTTTGTAGTCACTAGTATTTCTTCTCATATCTATTTAAGACGTGATATTCATTCCACATTTCAGCACTCCCCACAACATCATATCTCTCAAACAATAACCTACTCCACAACATGGTACTTGAAATTCCACCACAAGAAACTTTTTTTTTACAATGTCAATTGGAGTAACGAAATGGACAGGGTGTTCATAGATGCTTTGGTTGATCAAAAAATTTTAGGTAAATGGTATGGAAGAACGGAGGTCAACTTCAACGCCATTTGCGCTGCTATTACTGCAGTAAATCAAATATATCATAAGGGGCTCACATGGATTGATGCTATGGAACGCCGGACTGAGCTTGAAAATCGTTACGACCAGTTTAAGCTGATGATCGAGCACCCTCGTGTATGGTGGGATCGTGCAACAAACACTTTGCATGCATCAAACAAACTGTGGGAGCGTATGATACGGGTTCGAGCAACACTATTCTCTTGATTCATAATTTACATTAAATTATCATGCGTAAAATTGTACTATGTATTCATATAATGTTTAACTTTGTAGGAGAATCCACTATCACAAGCTTACTTTCACAATGGGGATCCTGAGTACGACAAGCTTCGTTGTTTGTTTGCCGAAAATGGAGAAACAAGCTTACAGACCCATGTTACTCAAGGAACAAACAACCATGCAGAAGTTATCACCATTCCGGACAGTCCTGCTGTACCAATCCGACAAAGAGGGGTTGTCAACTCTCCAATTGTGATACCGGATGATGATGAAGCTGGAGAATCTTCCTCTGCCAGGGAAAGCAATCGTCGTCCCACGCGTGTTAGATTGTTTGATGAACCAGATTCACCGGGACCTGAGATGCCTCTTGATTGGCCAATTCCACAACATTTGCGTAGTTGGCCAAACTCATACCAACACCTATCCGACGACGGGTCTGGATCAGACTGAACTTGGTAATAATTGTGATATCTATCCCCATGGGTTAGCAACATCGTTTGGACGTCACTTATTGTATGTTTCTATGCTTTCAGGGTGTGTGTTTGAGGTATTTAGGTTAATGCTTTCTTCTGTGTTAGTTTGACTTGTTTACTATAATGCGTATGTTTGGAGGTTCTCATGTCAGGTTGTTATGTTGGTCTACTAGGTTGTTATGTTGGTCTACTATTGTTATTATAATGGACGTTTTATGTATTATTAATGTTACTTACTGTGCGGGTTATTTTTATCATTAATCATATGTTTGATCTTATTCTATATTTCGATTTAAAATGCAGGAAGCTTGTACATATTGAACTATAATATTGAGAACACCACAATTTTGTGCATAATGAAATATATAATATACTAGAAAACTATGATTGCATGAAGATGGGAACTACTTTGTCATTGACTAAAAGCATATATCCATAAAATATTCAGAACACCACAAATCCATAAGATTTTGAGAACACCACAAATCCATAAAATTGTATCAGTACGCATACATAATTCTACTGAAATGAGCGAAAATACTCACACATCCCCCTGCAGCAGAAGATAAGCATAACGAGTACGCGCCTCAAGCTTCATACCAATGAACATCTCCAATTTTCCACTGTTGGTAGCCAACTTGCTTGACACCTCGATCTTTTGATCGAGTGTCAAGCTGGGGATGCAGTCAACCATGTTAAAGATATCCTGTCTTGCCTGTCCCAGATTGGTCTCGTATGAAATGGCTCGACAAATGTCGCTAAGGCGCTCGGACGAGGTCACCTGTGTCTCAACAAGTTTATCTAGCACATTAATCAGTGGATCATTAGGAGGGGTGGATATGGAGGACGATCTCTTCCTGGTAGACTTTTTAGGTGGTGGTGGAGTTTCTTCGGCTGCAGTCTGACTATCTCCATCCACAGGGTAGTAGTCTTGTGTCTCCATGTTGACCTCAACACCATCCCATGAAAGATCAACAGGGTCATGGGTGGGTGCCTCGTCATTTTGGCGTCTGTCGTCCTCTCTCGTCAAATTTGTGTATGCATCGTACACATTCTCAGAAGCTTTTCCAGTTGCCACATCACAACCAAAAATTTCCATCCAATCCTCATAAAAAGGCCATGTTTTCAGACGCATATTGGCAACGATCGGATCATCCTGTTAAATAAATGTAACACCCATTAATTCGTTATTGAAAAATAAATATGAATATTTACATAACATAATAACAAATGTTAAATATTACCCTCACAGCGTTCTGCCACTGTTCTTCTGTGCAATCAATGAGGCAAGTTTCAGTGTTAAAGCCAATGCCACTTCCCTTATTCGTGCCAATCATCCTATGAAGTGAAGCATAAATTCTTTTCCACATAGTTATCTTCGAGTTAATATGTGGATTTACACGAAGGTCTGTTCCAGGCAACGCTTTCATTAGCATGGTCTGTAGCTTCCTCATATAACCTGGCTTGAAGCCATTTTCAGTCTTCCAACGATCCTTCACAATTTCCTTCATACAATCAATAAGTACTCGTTCTTCAAAGTCTGTCCACGGCCTTCTCGTGCGATCACCGGCACTCTTACAACTATCTTTTGTGTTGCTACTCCCTTCCATAACTATAAAGAATTCACAGTTTAGACAAATTGACTACGTTAGTATTTTTTTTTTTTAGATGCAAGAATGAAAATTTGTACATGCATAGAAAATTTTGTAAGCAAACCATACCCAATCCTCCGCACGAAATCTCCTTTCCAATTTTATCTCCCAAAGCACAACAAAACACATTATCCTGATTAGTATGCCTCCAACTAAAATTGGGAACAAAATGTCTTGCCCGCTTCTATTGGACATAATTGACTCAAGAGATAACCCACTTCCTCCAACTAAAACTCGTATTAATAATCAAATGACATCAAAACTCAACCAAGCACATAAGTTATTAGGCTCGACTGCCATTAGTTTATGAATGTTAATTTATTTTTAACAAAGTAATTTCAAAAGGCCAACCTTCAAAATAATTCAAAACTATCCAACAAAAGCTCCCAAAATAAAAACTATAATAATAAAAATGTAGAAAGAAGGAAAAATAAATATTGTGTCAAGGTTCTGCACAGATGCTTAAACAAGAAAGTTATGTAGTTCTTCACTCTTGCTTCTATCCTCAACATAGTTTAACGCATATATCAGAACCAAATCTTTAAATTTTAACAGAACCAATTACCAAATATCCCAGTGCAATCGGGCTTCTCTACTTAAAGAAATCAGCTTCAAAAAGAAATCAAGGCAGCAGCTTTAAAGAAGAACCCATTCACGCGTGTTGTTTATGGGCTTATGAAAACGCAAAAAAAAAAAAAAAAAAAAAACCAGTCGCACACGTACCGGAGATGACGCCGATGCCCGTCGCCGATGCCTGTCGCCCGTCGCCCGTAGCCGATGCCCGTCGCCCGTAGCCGATGCCCGTCGCCCGTAGCCGATGCCTGTCGCCCGTCGCCCAGCTTCCGCCTCCCCGTGGAAATTGGGGATGTTCAGCCCTAATATGATATAAGGAAAATATATGTTGATATATGATACACTGCCTATCAAACATAAACCATATATAAGGAAAATAAGGGCATAAGAGTAATTTTAATTGGCTTTATATGAAAATTTATACACCTTATCAAACACTATTAAAAAATATACAAGGGTGTTTATATATTCTATCAAACACCCATATTATATTTTATCCCACTTTATCATACCTACCCTATACTAATTCTACACCTTACTAAATTTAACCCATACAAATTTATAACTCCTATCAAACAGAGCCTTAAATGTAAATAGCTCAAAAGATTAGACCCATATATTATTTAAAATTTTATGGTCTTGAGTTTGATATAAGAAGAAAAAAAATTTATTCTCTATTGTGGTGGTCCTCTTGTGGTAGAGTGATGATTCTCCTCTTGTAGAGATTGCGGTTCCAACTACGGTGTAATTTTAGGTGATCATCCTTTTGCGGTGGTTGCGGTTATGCTCTATAGCTACATAAAATAATATATTATATGCTCCCTCCGTTCCGCAGGAATTTGCACACTTTCTTTATTTGAACGTCCCATACAAATTTGCACACTACTAAAAAAGAAAGCATTGATTTACGTGCACACTCACAAACATTTATACATATTTACCCATATACCACTATTTTATATATAAAACTATTTTTTCTTAAAAAATGTGCCGTCCCGTAGGGTGCAAATTCCTACGGGACGGAGGGAGTACTAAATAAAAAAAAAATTGTTATAATTAGAAAAATATTATAATTGATTACATTTAAAAAAAAAAAAGCTTTCGTGGTTGGCAATGAAGAGCGACAGATTTACATGTTATGGATATGCCTAACATGCCACTCACTTGGATACCATAATAATTATTAAAAATAAATTTTAGGTATGTTTATTACTATATTATACATTACTGCCATTACATCATATGCACAATATATATCTGTGATATACAACATTAAACAATAAAAAAATAATTCATTTATTTTGTTGGAGTTTGGTGTTTAAGTGATGGCGTACGTATTATTACTTAATAATTTAATTTCTATTGGAATCAATCAAGTTATAATTTCGTAGTCTTATACGTATTATTTAATTTCTTTCAATTTCAATTTATAAATGAGTGAGAAAATTATGCATCATATTGATTTTTCCCTTTAAAGTAGTAAATTTAATGTCAAAAAATGCAACTACATCTACATATCGAATAGGTCCATCATAAAATTTTAATTAGTTTAATCGAATAATGTGAATTTCCAAGAAAATTAAAAGACACTGGCAAAAGCATGTGCCCAGCCAAAATATACTCAATAAATGCTAAAAGATTGGAATAATAATTATTTTACTTTATAGCGGGTTAATTAGAATATAATAATAATAAATTAGGGAGAAAAATGTTCCCCGGTAAAAAAAGTTGGGGCGACATAACCAAACACGCCCTATTGTTAACCAGCATCCATCATAATTCATTCATTGTAATGCTGCTTTCATTAAATTCAAAGTGAAGATAAATAAATATAAAATTATGTCAAAATTGTTTGAGCTCATTTTATGATCCACCTAAACTAGGCTGTAAAGCTAATTAGAGCCTGGACAAGTTAAACAATATAAATAAGAATAAACAAATAGAAACATGTACAAAAACAAATACTACTAAACTTTATTAACAGTTGAAAATGTTCCAAGAGCTATCTGACAAGCAAAGCAGGGAGATTATCATAACAAGATCTCAAATAAAAGAGGTAAAAAGCAGACACTTCATTATGATAACTATAGAACCATAGCACATACACAGCAAGAGTGAGTCTATACTCTCAAATAATGAGGTTTGTTTTGGAAGAAACACGACTCATGGCCTAAGGACACAACTCTAAGCAGAAGATAATCAATCATCCACCCACAACTCGTACACGAGAAAACATTCAACTTCTATATCTTGTCGAGCTTCTCTGCTTTAACGACCGGGTTTGCTTTGGCAATAGCTTCCTGACCCGCAGCACGATAATCAAAAGGGCAGTTGTGTTTGTCAGAGTAACGATGAATGGAACAGAAAATACTACCACAGCGACAGTTGAATCCTGTCAAACCAACACGTTTTCGGCAGGTGCCGCACCTTTTCGGCCCTTCCTTGACTTGTTCAATTCCCTCACTTGCTGGTGGTTCAGAAGATGACTGTGATGTAACCACCGGCAGCTCAGGTGACACAGCCTTGGTCTCGAGAGCGACAACAATATCAACATTCTTCTCTTCATTGCTGGGGCTCCCGTTCACAATGCTTTCAAAGGATGACGCAGCGAGCCTGGCTTGATCTTGCTTCAGAACATAGTCTTTGTAACACTTAGAGCACATGTTCATGGTTGCTGCTGTGCCAAAGAATCCGCAGTTGTTTACACACAGAACCGTGGCTTGAGAAGTCTGGGTTTGGCATCCCATCTCATTTTGTTCCATTCTTATACTTTTTCCTGCAACAAGAGCACAACTACAATTAAGTATTAAAGGATAGCAAAATTATCTACAGCACAGAAAAATCTATATTGAGCAAACAAATTTTCATACTATACACGTCTCACCCAAAAATTCAAGAGGTCTTATGCCGTGCTTGTTCAAAACAATAACTTTCAAGTTCTATTCTTTACCAAACTTAGAGATCTAACATTAAGCAGAAAGAAGAAAATAAGCTCTTGAGAATTATCTACTATATTTCCCACCACGGCCCACGCTACACAACAGTTAAACTTCTATCTAATAAGGGAAAGTTCTGTCTCGACACAGAACAAGCATTTCATGCTTGCAACAGGATTGGTTTATTTTATATTACTACAATCTAAAAAGTATAGAACCATTATCAAGGGTAGAGACTCAATATTATATGTCAAACAAATTGATAAATCTCACTGAATCGATAATAACACTTAAACAACCAATGCTCAACTTAGTAACTGTCCCATTCCAGCAACTATTGAAGAATGAGAAATAACACATAGACAACTCAGGCCTTTCTAGAAAATACAGATAAACTGAAGAACTAGAAAATTACAAAACATGGAAAAAAGTAACAAATGTGAAAATCATAAAATTGCCCAACACGTTTGCAACAATTTAACATTGATCATCAGTAAATAAACAACATTTCAAGATTGCATGGGTTAGCAACATGACAAGCAACATATTTGAGTATTTTTTCCATGTCACATCACTTGTTATTCAGATTTACAAAAAACATCCCTTTAGATAAATGTACAAGTCTGCAATAAACAAAATCTTATAGCAGTTTACTCTCAAATCAATCAAGTAACCAATAGTAACCTTTTATCTCAATTACTGACAGGATACAAGGCGAAGTGATAATACATGAGTAAAAACAGTCAAATCCAAAAGGTTAAAAGTTGATATTGAAATATAATTGACCCAATGCAGTAAAGTTTTTCAAATTATGACTTACCAAGTGATAGTAATTATTGTAGATTGACCAAGAGTGGCCAATAGAAACATGAAGCCAGGAAAATACTGTTTTCCAGAGTTAATGGTACATAGCTTATACCATCAACGGACTACATAAATTAGAAATTTCAGAATATACACTTGGACTTTCAACATTCAATTATCTGGAAAAAATATGATCCAGAGATGCACTACTAAACATTAAATGCAACCAACTTAATATTTACAACTGAGAAACCTTACAGAGACTAGTTTAAAGCATTGATTTTGACAAGTTCCCACATCTAAGATCCTGTTACGACATCCACATTTGTCCCACACGAGAGTGTGGAAGGGTACATAAGTGGGAGTCAACCTTTGAAATATAAGCAAGATTTTGGGTTAAGATAGGCTCCATAGCTTATATTCATGATAGATCCATCCCAAAACATATCTTTTGGAAGGTGAATTTAGATGCAAAATGTCTACAAGTTGGGACCTTCCCTTTGTTTACTGCACCCTCAGCCTCAAAATTTATGCTTGTCACATCCAAAGAGACCGAAGACTTAGTAGTAACTAGTACAAGAGCAAATAAAAACTAATACTCCCTCCGTCCCGTAGAAATTTGCACCCTACGGGATGACACAAATTTTAAGAAAAATGTGTTTTATAAATAAAGTAGTGGTATATGGGTAAAAATGTGTATATTTTTGCGAGTGTGCATGCAAATCAATGTTTTTTTTAGTAGTGTGTAAATTTATGTATTGTCAAATGTCTAAAGGAGGAAAGTGTGCAAATTCCTGTGGGACGGAAGAAGTACGTTAGACAAACAGTATACTACAACAGTTTTTCCCTTGCTCTTCTTCTCTTGCTCTCTCTTAATTTGAGCTCCTATCTAGATTTGTAGGAAGAAATAGAATAGTCCTAGAAACAGAAGTCTGCCACTTTCAGACTTGTTTAGGTCCTAGAGTGTTGATGGAATTGCAGAACAAATAAGGAAAAAAAATGCATTTGGTATTTGGGAGACATACAAAAATCAGATTAGAATCCATTTTTTAGCATGTAACCAACCCTAATTTCAATTGTTGGCAATTAAAGTAAAATGAATATTCCCTTGACCAATTCCATCTGTAGAATTGGATCAGATGATTGCCAGCAAAATATATATATATATATATATATACTCCCTAATCGCTCAAATAATTTTGTCCCCAAATAACCTTCGTCTAATCATATCCCAACATGTTCGAAACGAAATACATAACATTCGTAATAACATAAAAAAGATAACATAATCATATTTCGCGATACTACATATTCACCTGTTCGCGTAGGAGACAACGAGAGAATACCTTGACAGAATTTCCGCCTCCGATCCCCTGTTAAATCCACAATACAACAAATAATCAAAACAATGAGCCAGAAACACATCAAGATGCATACATAAACATGTCTGTAGCGCGCAACAAGGAAATCGAAATCAACTAACCCTAGAAGCGAACAGGAAATGATGTGAGAGAAAGTAGAAAGAGGAAAGAGAGGTTTAAAATAGTCGGAAGGAAGAAGGTTCAAGACTGTAGAGAATTAAAAAAAAAAAAAAAAGAGTTGATCGCCTAGTCTTGGTGTAGGTAGTCTTCCGCCACTTTTCGCTTTCTAATTGAAAAATGGCAAACTATGTCTTTTCCAGCCAATTAAAAAGAATGGGTGCACTAGAAAGCTCGATGGGAAAGGAGTAGTGGATTAAAATAACTGGTGTTGAGTGATTATTGGCTTGTTTGCAAGCTCTAAAAAAAAAAAAAATGTAGAATCACTTTTTTTTAAGTTGATAAGACCTAACTTTAAAAAAAAAAAGTGATTTTACACTATTTTTAGAGTTTGCAAACACACCGTATGTGTCTCAATTTTTTTACTTGGGAAAGTGACGGCAATCTGCATCTTTATTTATTTATTTATTTTTATTATTAGTATTATTATTATTATGAGTAAAATCATAT